>OY754987.1:25638857-26076357 GCA_963576475.1 Molanna angustata
AATGATGAAAATTTCATAATAATTCATAATACGTCCGATTTCTACTATTTTAGTACGTTCCTATTTTAGTTACAATAGTTACAGAATAGGGGGTAATGTATAGATTAGAACATTGAGTTAAGATTATCATAAACTATGTTTTTGGTTTGAATGAAGTACCTTAATTATATTTTTTACATAGCCTTCTTCGACTACTACAATGCGTTCACTATAACAACTTCTTCCGTGTTTTTGTGTTGGTAAGATTTTCTAGTGTTGTCAGTTGTAAGAAACTAAACTTTGTCAGATGTGTCAACAAATAGATAATGCTAAGTTGTATAAATGAATTCTGTAGTATATGTTACAAAGTTAGAATAATAAATGTTGTATTTTGACGTCCTCGCGGTAGACCGCCAAAAAGATGGAGGGATAGCTGGGGGTCCACTTCGCAGGAAGAGCAGGCCTCTTAAAAAACAGACCTGAAGGTCTATTCAAAAGAAGAAGAAGAAGAAGAAGAAGTATTTTGACGTACCCCCAAAAACAATAAAATGGATTTTAAATTTATTCGTAATAGCTAAGTCTCCATAAATTTACAGAGTAACGAAATATTTAAAATATTGGGAAATCCGTAGAACTAAATTGGCCTGGCCAGATTGTCAAGTATACAACCATAAAGGATTTATTATAGTGAATGCATTGTAACCACAAATTGCATGTGACATAGTAAAATTATTCAGTAATAGGTACCATATTTAAACAAAGATTTGCAGTCTACATTGCCAAAACAAAATTAATTACCGTTTATTTCTTTGTTTCATTTAATTCTGAATATATATTTCATACTCAATCTCTTTTTATCATTCGATATTTTTTTTTAAATTAAAGAACATTTTCATGGATAGCCTAGTCTTCACACCATTTTTTAAACATAACCTATTAAAGTTTGGTAAAAATACCAATTTAATTTTTTTTTTTATATATTAGTTACTTTTTTAAATATATAATGCAACTGGCTCACGCCAGTTGCAATTATAACTACAAGCAAACCTAACCAACCTATTTGTACCAAACTATTCTAGGTTATGTTTAAAAAAAAATGGTGTGAAGACTAGGCTATCCCATTTTCATCAGATTTACCCATAGATTTTTATTATAATATACAATAAAAATCTATGGATTTATCTAAACTTTATTTTAAAATGTGGTGTTTTGACTGACATTGATGTGTCAAAATGAAAGAAGGAGTTAACAAATAGCAAAGTATGTAGGTACCTATATGGACCACTTTTAATAGTCACAGGATTTAACTCGAGGTTAGGTTTCGTTAAATAAAAATTGGAAAACTATCGTAGAACAAAAACATTTAATAAACGTATGTAGTTAGATATATATTATTTTTTTGTATTGTCTTTCTAAATATTGGTTAATTACATATATGATCTTGTAAATAAAATGTGTAAAATATGTAATATTCAAGATTTTTTTATAGCAACATTAAATAAGAAACCAACTTGTTTTAATAGGAGCTCTATGTTTTGTAAATTTTTTACACTCTTTCAACTTCACATGTCTATCCATACTGGAATTTTGCAAGATCTGACACTTTCAGCATTTGTGATAACGATGCATGTTAAAACTGTTTTCAGTTTGATTCTTCTGATTTTTAAATAAATGGAACAATTTCGTATTTCATATGAAGTAAACAATAATGCTATACCTACTTATTGCATTAAACCAGGGGGAGGGCAGGTCTGGTCCAACCGGCGAAATCAAAACCCTCACGATTACCCATATCATGGATATAATTATCATATGGAGTTCTATAATATCTTTAGATGTCATAGAACTCCATATGATAATTATATCCATGATATGGGTAATCGCGAGTATTTTGATTTCGCCGGTTGGACCAGACTTGCCCCCCAGGGGTATTTTTATGAAATTCTTTTGACAGTATTTAATTCAACGCAAAGAAAACTTTAAAAAGGTTGTCCTATATATTACTTGTTTGCGTATTATTTATTCTTTTTCAGTTAGGTTAGGTTAGGTTAGGTTAGTTTATTAATTATTTCAACTTGTAAGAGGGATTTCAGATGATTTTAAATTGAGTTTACAAAAGCTACCTATCTATCTATTATTTATTAAATTTTCATTACTATATTGTGGCAACAACCATCATTTTTTTTTTTTTTTTTTCTCTTAAGGCTTTTCACCCATAAAAGGATGTTAAAAATATATTTTTTTGTAAGGCAATATGAAATGTTTGGTCGCAATGCAGTGAGCTCCTATAATTGACAAGTATCAATAGAAATCATATGTGTAAATAATATATATATTATTATTTTTTTTTTTTTAAATGAATATGTCCTTGTTAAACAAGTACATATACATCTTCCTACGTTCCCTAAAATAAGCAAATAAATGCTTGTGCTATAGGTGAACGAAATTGGTCGAGGCAGGATTCGAACTCGCGATCACTGGATTACTAGCCCAGCGCGCTAACCGCTCTGCCATCGACCCATCAAAATTTTTATTTAATACATATTTTAGGGACAAGAGATCACATTCATACTCAGAATAGGTATATTGTGTTCCATTAAACAACATTGAGATATTAATGGTGACTTTCATCAACGCCCCCTAATTCGTAGGTTCTACCTAAGAATTCTTATGTAGTACCTAACGTGAATTTTCGTTTCACCACCTACATAAGAGTTACCTAAGATTGGTGAAAAACAAACGATACGTTACGCGACGTCCTACGTAGGCGATTCAAAGCGAATGCGAAGCGGCGCGGCGCGGTGCGAAAATAACAAACAGTCGGTAACTATGGTAGTGTCCTACGTTACCGACCGGGAGTTGGTTTCGATGCGGCGCGGCACGATGCGAAGCGAACGCGATCAGTTGGTTTGATATTTTCGCGCGAATTGATAGCGGCGCCATTGTTTTTTGACATGTCAGAAACAGAAATTTTAATTTCTGTCCATGAACGTCCCATATTATGGGACAAAAGAATTATTATTATCGAACCGCGAATTTTAGGATTTGGCAAAAATAAATGGGACTACAAGTAAAAAAATTTATTTATTATTGCTATTTTATATCACAAAGGGCCAACCGGCCTAAGTGTGTTCTCCTTGGAGAGCTGCCACTCAAAAAAAAAAAAAAAAATTGCTATTTTACAATAGGATGTTGTTCAAAACACACAAAGTTTTCTCTCGCTTGCACGAATGTCAAATTTTGATATGTTTCCCGGAAAGATGTAAATTCAGTCTCATTTATTAATTCAAGATCACGTAATTCTTCATACAAATCATGATATTCCCCATAAATATGCCTCTCTAAGTACACAATATTAGTTTCACTTCTCTGCCGTACATACTTCTTGAGTATTTTATATACGTACATCCATGACAGTAGCTGGCGGCAGAGGGAACGATTCGCGCACACGTAGGACAGAGCCGCCGCGTCACACCGCATCGCATTGAATTCTCTTGTATCCACACCGCATCGCTTTGAAATCGCGTTCGCTTTGAATCGCCTACGTAGGACGTAGCGTTAGGGGCTACCTAAGCTTAGGTGATACCCAGCTATATGACAGTTTAGGTAACGTTGGTGAAAGTCACCATTAGTCTTCTAGTGACGACTTGTAACAAAATAGTATGTAATACAAAACTAAAACTATAAATCCTCACACATTGTCATATTGAAGTAAATACAAATAATGACTGATGAAAATCAAATCTACAAATATCTATAAAAATATATTTCTGTAAATACTTATATTGTTAACTATGATTTAAAATAACAACTATTTACTATTGTTGTATTCTGTTAACAAAGTGCATCAACTTTCAAATGACGGCCTTCAGTAAAAGTACAAAAGTAACATGTTTAATGAAAATATTTCAACACAATACCCATCAGATCGATCCCCAGCAGAGGAGAAATTGATTTAAATTCATTTCTCGCACAAATATTGCTTTTCTGGGCTGGTAACACTGGTCAGTTGGAAGAAATCGCCATATGGCAATAAATTCACCACTTTCGCGGGTGCAAGGAAGTGTTTATTATATGAATACCATCTCCTTCTAATGGCTTTATTCTTTATTTTTTTTTTTTACATTAGTAGACCGTTCCCATTTAATTATTTCCATAACTTTATTGATAGTCAACTGCCAACTGGTATTTTTTTTTTCTTCCTCCACCACCACCCGTTCTGCTTATGGGGACTAATAACGGCCCCTTGCAAAACTCTGAAAGAACACATAAAGAACATACGAAGAGTCCGGAGAACTCTAAAACCTTGCAGACACTGCACTTAATGTGCCAAAGAGAGCTAATCATGTTGAAACAACTGGCTCACTGCTCAGTGATAGTGTACCGAATTTAAGTCAGAAAGTCTTGAAAGCCCTAAAGTTGCTCTTCGTGGCCAACTGGTATTGTGCAAACTGCACTCAAGTATTTAAGCTCTCAATGGGTACTTACTTAATTTGATGTGAATTGTTGAAAATGGCCGTTGTTTGTTAACTGGTTTTATTTTGCTTGAAATTGCTAAAATAATTTGATTTGCTGAAAACAGATTTCACCAAAGTGGGAAATCCTTCCAATTTATATTTGTGATGTACACAGTTTTAGCATACGCTTTTAGCCTTTAAAACTAAATATTTATATCGGTTATAATTCGAGAGATAGCAACGTTTCGATGAATCATTTTTTAATGCGTGTTTTTTTATATATTCTTTCTTATTGAATATAGGAATGAAAAAGGTAAGTCTGGAAGTGGTTGCATTTAAAAGTGCGCATCGTTTTTATAAGTGAAAATCGCAGATTTTAACATTATTTCAATATAATTTGTACTTGTATGTTATTTGTACCTAGAAAATATGTACTTAGTGTTTCTGAAATATGCAAAATAAAATCAAAATTCAGAAATCTTCCCTGGTGTGCTCTGAACAAATGACCAAGTTTCAATATAATCAGATGGATGGTATTAGAGCACAAAAAGGACTTACAAAGATACAAATGATACTAAAATCTGCAATTTTCACCTATAGAAAGCAGATGCGCACTGGTAAACGCAATCACTCCCAGGTGCCAGACTTACCTTTTTCATACCTATATTCAATAAGGAAGGAAATATAAAAAAAACAGCCATAAAAAAATAATTGTTTTTGAAGTTGCTATCTCTAAAACTATTAATATACATTATATTACATAAACTAGCAAAGAAATGAAACTTTTTAATTTTAAAATACCTATTTAGTTTATTAGGACAAATTAAAAATTTTGATATTATATCGGAATTAATTTGATACACATAAAAATTAATTGTATTTAAATATTTTCTCTTCTAGATTACATTTATGTCTACAAAAAATCTTTTAGATATATATTAATGAAATAAATCAGATTTCTATTTATTTTTATAGACTCTACAAACTATTTCTAAATATTAAAAAAAAAATTGAGTTGCCCTGCACCATTTTTATTTTTTCAAATTAAATTAATAGTTCTATAGATTCGATAATTGCTATTTTTTCTTGTCAAAAGATTGTACATAATGTTTAAATTATGATGACAATTGATAGGGAATAAAATAAGTAAGTACTTTTGAGTATGTTATATTAAATATGTACTTTTCTAAATATAGCTGTCATTTTAATTTACTAAAATAACTGCTGTCAAATATATTGGGTTTTTCTTTTAAGAAATATTGCATTTTACAATATCAAAGTTCACTTGAAACTTTAATTTGTTTTGAAAATATCTTTCATCGCAATATAAATTAGCCATTTTGGACAAATGAACAAATCACACATTGTGTTGATTCTAGTGCCATCTATAGCTACATATGAAATTGATATCTTATGAAGACAAAATAGTTAGTGAAAATCCTCACAGATGGCAGTATCTTTGGAAAATAATTTTGATGATGTATCACAATTTTTAAATCCTTTTTTTTATGTATTAAATTGTGTAATTTTAATCAACATCATCACCATATTTTTTATAAATATTTCAATTTACATATTTGTATTAAAATATAAAGTGTCTCTAGTTATTTGCAGAATTGTACATATTTCTGTGTATAATAAGTAATATACTTAAGATATTTTTAAATTAATATACAGTATTGTATGAAATCAATGTGATTCAATACATAGTCTTAATCATTTTTATATTTCCAGGTATCTTAAATACTTACTAAAAACTTGTGCAATTGTATTTTGTATATTCTGATAATACCAACTATTTCTCATTCTGATGATTCTTAAAAGCTTTATATTAAGTATGTTTGATGAGTGTCTGTGCATTGTACTTACATGTCACATCTGAATATCATATATTATATAATGGACAGCCATGTTTATTACATAGTAGGCAGTCATGTTCATCTGTGATTATGATATATTTGCCAATTTCGGGCAACTGTGGTTTTCAGTAAATTTAATATATTACAGAGTGGGCAGCCATGTTTGTCCGTGAACTTAATATTAATTACATAGTGGGCAACGATGTGCATCTGTGAATTTGATATTCAGCCAAGTTTGTGCAGCTATCGGTTTATCTGTGAATTTAATATTTTACATATTAGGCAGCTATTGTTTTATTGAAATGTAAAGATTTCTAATAACATGTCAGAAAAAACACAAACTTCACAAATTGCTACTAATTCTAGTCTCACTGATATGTTTTGTTTCTTGAAGGTGAATAAAATTGTATTTCTAACCATCAACGCATGTAAAACTCAATTAATGAACATGTTATTTTCAGTTTATAAAATTATCCTTTGAGAATTATAACAATGACATTTCCTTGCGTGGCATTGAGTGTAAATAAGTATATAAAATTATTGGCTCAATTTGTGCAGTTGTAACTAAATAAGATCTATTCTAAGTAGACTATAATTTTATTTGACTGGATTTAAACAAAGAAAAAGAAGAGAAATAAAATTAGTTTGAATACAAGAATTAATGTAGGTATCTTTGGGGTAGAATGTGAAGTTTCTTAGTAAGAAAATCATATTTTATTTTATTTATTGACTGATAGAGAGTTATACAAAGCTATTCTGAAACAAAATTATTTTAACACTTTTCCATAATACAAGTTTGTAAATTTTAGTACAGTAAAACCTCGCTAATCTGACACTTCACTAAACTGGCACATCTATTAATCCTTGCAAGAAATAAATTACCTACTAGAAATTGTTTATAATGAATTGTTTTTTTTTCATCTCAAGTCAATTGTTTGATATGGCAATACGTGAATGTAAAGTAAATGAATAAATTAGAAATATCAGACTAGATAATATGTAAATATAATATGAAAGGCTGTCTTCTGCCTTTATTAAGTGATAGGGACACGGTGTACTGGTAAATATATAATTTTAACTAAATCAGGCTAAAATATTTTTTTATATTATACTTTTGACATCATATTAAGTTGTGAATGTATTAAAAGCTTTGTGTGTTCATAGATGATGGATCATCACATCTTCTTGAGATATTAGCCATGGATTTTTATCTGAAATATTTTGTGCATTTCTATGATATAATAATGTCACCACGACAACATCTCTGCTTAATTGGATCGGTCATATAGTGAATATTATTAGATGATATTCAAAGGGTGGCAGGAGGTTGATGGCACAGAGAGGTATGGATGTCAAAAAGGGATGCCTATGTTCAAAACTGGATGACTGATGATAGATATCATCACCCCATGTCGCTATTGTAGGGGCAGAAAAAGTGTCTAGAGCCTTTTCTTTGCTTAGGTTACATTCTATTGAATTTCTTTTCAGGCAACTAACACGTAATATTCAAATAAAAATTTGCCACATTTTATTAAAATACAATCAAAAACGTGTCTCCACTGGGTATTGAACCCGGAAACTTTTCGCTAATTAGATATACAACCATAGAATTATAATGTACAGAAGCCGCGTGTAGTACAAATTTCGAATTCAAATGTATGACAAGTTTTTTTTACATCTGTGTGTGAGGCGGTAGATCGGTTGGTCTACGTATTATGTAGGTGTGCGTATCGGTAGGTGTACGTATACTAGAAATTCGTCTGTTTCCTCGTAGTTTTAGTTGGCATACATTCATTGCGCTGACTAGGTATCTGTATCATATATAATCTAAGTATACAACCAACTGAGCCATGAAGGTCGAGAATGGATTCATCAAGAAATATGAGTGCCATGTATTGTTCTAATCCATAATATATTTGTATTAATTTAATTTGAATTAAAACCTCCTTCAAACCAAAGTGAGGAATATTCTTTGTGACATCACTATCGTACCCACAGTATTGGACTGCACAAAATTTTGACAGATCTATGTTTATGGCTTATATGTTGAGAGGGCTGTGTTTATAAACAAAAAAATAATACATTAAATAAGTACCTAACAATAATATACATTTTTGTACATATAAATCAGTTGTGTAATTTCATCACTTTATGTAAATAATATTCACAAACTAATATCATACATATTTAATAGTACCTATACCTTAAACGATTTTATGAAACAAACTTGGTACAATTACGTTAGTAAGAGAAATTCTATAAAAATCTTCACATACCATATTTGAAAGGATATAAAAATAATAAGTATTATATTAAACTGTAAACACTTTAGTTTTGTAAAAACGTCAATCATTTTAGCCACCATTTTAAAATTAATTTATTAAAGTATCTACCTATACTGTTATAATCTACAGCTAACTTCACACAGGGTATATTTTCATATAATAAATATTCACTACTACTTAAATATTTCATATGATTAATATTTTTCATTGTAAATGCTCCTACATACGCTGGAAATCATTCAACATTTGTTGTATTTTCATGATACTGTCAACTAAAGCTTAGCGTTCACATAGGCGCAGCGTACCGATCTTATTTTTGTCTCCTAGCAACAATCAGATGTGCATACATGAATTACTATATCTGATGCATTGTGTCTGATCCGTTCGCTGTACTTTTGTGGACGCTAATCCTAATAATGCATTTAGTCAGTTTATGTCCTTGAGGCAGCTCAGAAGACATATTTATTTTATATAACAAACAGTACATAATAGCAATGGTATTATTTACAGAAGTGGTAAGTACAATTTTGATCAAATCAAAATTAGTACACAAAAAAGCTTTTTTTTTCGCATAGTTTATTGTGTACAATTATGATTAGTGTACTATAAAAAATAAAAAACCTACTAATTGACAATACCCCGTATTCAGTAACTATTGGAACTAAATTAGGAACGTTCTAAAATTGTAGATTTTAGATTTACGGTCTTATTTCAGCATTATAAAATATCAACATGGACTAAATGGAATAGGAACGTACCTATATTGGCCGGAACGTTCTTAAAAAGTTACTGAAACAGACGTATTATGAAGATTTTGAAATTTTCATATTTTTCATGATTATTCAAAATACGTCTAATTCAGTAATTTTTTAAGAACGTTCCCGCCAGTATAGGTACGTTCTTATTCCATTTAGTCCAAGTTGATATTTTATAACGCTGAAATAAGACCGTAAATCTAAAATCTACAATTTTAGTATGTTCCTATTTTAGTTACAATAGTTACTGAATACGGGGTAGTATGTGGTTAGTTAAAAAAGTTACAAAGTATTAATGATTTCTTTCTTTAATAATCTTATGTGTTTGTTTTAAATTTTATGTATCTACACTATTTATGGCCTCATGTTGCTATGGTTGGTTGGAAGAAACTGCCTTATGACAATAAACCTGCCATTCTTATTTTACATTATTGTACATGAATTTAATAAATAAATATATTTTAACTATTAAAAATGTTCCCCTGTAAAGTTATTTTATAGCACATAGCACTCCTGTGCATAATACCAAGGATAATACCTAATTATTATCAATCATACATTAGAATTATAAATAAAAAAGAAAATATATTGAACAGTCAATGAATTTGCTTCCTATGATTGTGATTTGAAGTAGAAAAGGACTTGTAGGCAAAATTAATTACTCTCTGATACATACAGTTCTCAGAAAATAGTAAGCCCCCGATCTACGTCGGCTGTCTCTGTCCCACTCTCTGCACGAGTTGTTACTCTATGATCCAGATGACACGAATGTGAGATGCAACCCAGAGAAGCTCTTTTCTCTGATACAGCTTTTGAATGCTTTTTGATTAACAATTTTTTTTATTCAATTCGCTCTGGACACACAAGTGTAATTCATCTAAAAGAGGCATTGTATGTCGTTCTTTTTCCACACTAATATTGTTAAGTATTGCCAGCGTATGCAGTTGACATTCCCTATAGATAATTGTCACACGAATTTTTAAAATCTAATCCTAAAGTAACAACTAATTATTCTTACTAAATATTATAATCAGTCATAAAGCACAGTGTTTGTCAATTGATTATTTGTTGTGGATATAAACGTAATAGGTATCTTATAATGTAAGTAAGACTTGTAAAGAATGTTCCACAATACCTACACATAATATTTAATTTGTAATATACTATGTAAGTCGTAATAAATACCATATGAATTGATTTCGCCAACATATACTGAGAAAAGAATCGAGTGTACGTAGATTTAGGATGAATTAAAGAGATGATTCAATTGAAATTTTCCTTCAACTGTTTTTGCCTTCCGTGATTCAAATGTAATATATTTATTATAGTCAGTAGACAGTTTGTGGATAGAATAAGATTTTTAGACTTAATCATTGTATATTTTGCTCAACTTTTCAATGATTTCGATGTTGAACAAATTATCTACGTAAAAAAATCAATCACTTGACTTTCCACGCCTGCGTTTAGTCCAATTAATGGAGTTTTGCTAAAAAAAAAAAATTTGAATATGTATAGTGTCAAAAAGTGATTATATTTTTGCTAAATAACGTGTGGTAGACGTGGTTTTTAATGTAAATTTGTTCCGTGTACGCGAGAGCGATGTCTGTTTGAGGTGTTTGCAAATCTTGACAAAAAAATGTTGCCAACTCGAAGAACGAAATGGTTAGATATAATGTCTTAACATTTCTCCCCCTGCCTTCTCTAAAAATTCACTATTTATACGTGCGTATATTGTATTGTATATTTATAAAATGAAAAAAAAAAAGCTTCAAGTAAACCATAGATTATGCTAGATGATCCATAGGTTTATCGATTCTACATAATATTATATATGTATGTAATATTTTTCCATTTTTAATCTTAGCATAGTTTAGTCTATATATGTTAAGTAACTTTAAACACATTTCTTTTAATTTAAATAATATATTCAATCGATGTTTGACAATCTTTTCTCGTTGATTTTTTACTCAAAGATACTCAAGGTCAACTGAATCAATACTTTTGTGAATTGTGAAGAAAAGTCTAGCTCATGATTACTTTGATAAAATTAGTATTGACACAATTTTTCTTTTCTAAGTTTTTATTATTATAAAATAAATAACAGTAATTTTCCAAGATAAATGTCTTTAAGAAATTGATGTTTTTACATAGTTGTAAATTCTAATTAAAAAAAATGTAACTTTTGGACCCGAGCCATTTCAGAAGATAATTGTAATTTTGTCTATGCATGTTTATATTTGGATCATAGATAAGTGTGTAGATGAGCTAGTGATCAAATATTGGAAATTGAATAATACTCGTGTGTATTATTTCATTGTTGTTATTTTGATTTCTTAAATCGATGCTTTCATAATCTAATCTTATGATTACAGAGGGTATGTATTTAGAATTTTGCAAATAGAACAAAAAAAAGTGTCACAAATGATATAGGTATGTACCCAACCAAATAAAGGCATTATTACCAATTCATGGGTGGGTACATCGCACTCAAAATTTCACCGAAATGATCCTATAGTAAATCCAGATTGCTATAAAGTTCTATTATTGGCTTGTTCATTATCCACATCCCTTGCTAGTATTTACTAATCAGTATGCACACAAAGGGAGGTGTACCTACTATAGGAATATATTTTTTTTTGTTTTCTTTTTTTTAATATGGCTACGTAGGGAACACCAGCTATTACCCTTAATCCCGCATACATGGTTGCAAGCCCATGTGGCTCGCCTGTTCTGGCTGGTACACTCTGGTCGCCTGTGCTCGTGGGTCGGGATTCGTGAATTCAGTGAAACCACGATTACCTTTCTCTGTTGTATCTTTGGGTCCATTATATACTCTTCCAAAGAAGTGCACTACGTAGCGTTGGGGAGAGTTTGCAATCTGCTCAGGAAAATATTGAATCGGATCTTAAAAAGACCAAGGGTTAGCATCCACATAAGCGCATCAGACGGAATTTAGTGTTCATGCGCATGCATCAGATCGTTATCAATAACGAATTTTGATAGGAAACAAAAATCCACAGGAAACACAGGTTATTGTGAAAGAAGTGTTGGTATTGAGTAAAACGAGTGACTCTATTGTGAATGGGTGGTAGAGGAACCAGGGAAGGGATGCAAGTTCTTCTGAGCATCTCCCGTGGAAGTATCTATAGAATAAACTTAGAAAACCGACCTTACGTCTATGGTCTAGTGATTGCAATCCAACAGTCAATGATGGGTCGTCAATCAGATATACAGCACGTCTATTTGCAAAATTCTAACCGAGCTATTATTAAATATAGGTTATAAATGTAATTTCGCACTGAGCGAATTAAATCCATCTTAATGTTTAGACTAAGTTACACATGAAATGAATGTATCTTAATTTTATATTATATTAATAGTTATGTAAGTATTAAAATATATTATCTTTTAAATCACATGCCACTAAATTATAAAACTTTTTATATGATGTATAATTAATAAATAGTTGGTAGAGAGGTTGTGAAGGATATGTTTTTTTTTATATAATTAATATGAATGATTGTTATTGATTTTTTTTTTAATGTTTTTTTTGTACAGAGGAATCTTTATGTACTTATTTATTCATCAATTTTCCTCACAAGTAAAGAAATTAGTACCTAAAATATAAATTTGAACATTTGATTTAGTGCTATGTATTTTTTTGTATGATCGTTTTCACAAGAATACATCTCATTATATTAAAGTTTCTGACTATTTCTGTTTAGTGTCACGTAACAAATAGTATATTCTTTTTATAAAATAGATAAATATGGGTCTAAGACCCGAATGCTCAGTCCTAGGTACCTAAATACTAACTTCTAACCTCACTGGAGTATTTAGTATTCTTAAGTTAGCAATAAAGTTGCAGAGACATCACTAACTAAATACTACGACAAACTTAAGGTCGATGGCGTAGCATTTCACATTATTGTGTATGAAGAAAAGAGATAGATAGTTTTCTATGGGCTTAGACTGATGTTTAAAATGTTTTTTGTCATAACAACACAAACATATCGATACCTCCTACATAAACTATCGTAAGTGCAAAAAGTCAAATTTAGAGGAGAGCAGTTTAAAGTATCAAATGTTCACAGGAAACACAAATCTTAACATATTGCGTTCATATTGATTGAGTTATAAAAAAAAATATTATTTGTAATTTACAATTTAAATCATTTCAACGGAGTCAATACTTTCGGGAAAATGCTACACTAGAGTCACAGAATTCTCTGCATTTTTTCTGCGTAAACAATAGTATTTGTTTATAACGTACTACACGTCGGTCTAAATTTTAGATACGAATTTTGAGTTTGTAAGAAACGTATTTGTAGGACGTTTTGAATTTTTTTTGTTTGTGTTTTTGATAGATCAATCCAAAAGGAACCCAAATATGTAAAAAACACAAAATCGCAAAAATGTGGCTTACGGTCGTTTACGTAGGAGGTATCGATATGTAACCAAGCTCACACTGACAGCTCAGTGTCACGATTTTCGGCATCTCATATAGATCGTGAATACTCTGTTTGGTATTTAATTTGACAAAATTACCAAATTACATTTTTTAATTTGATAAGTCACTAAAATCATTGAAAACATCTCGTATTTTAGTATTAAACCACTCTTAAGATTCCTCGCGATCAACCTTACTTTTTGACAGTTCGTCTCTTCAATCTCATACAAAAACTTGGTAGCATCCTCCAGATAGGAAGCCACGTGATATCCTAACTTAAGTGAGCGACTGCAATGAAAACATGGTTAGTAAGAATTTGGGTCGGACTCTGCATTCGGACCTAAGTCCGGAAGAATTATTTTTAAAGAATAAATAGGTCCTTGAAACAAGTACATATGCATCCTCATACATTCCCTAAATAAAGCATAATTGATTGCGCTATAGGTGCACGGAATCAGTCATTACTCTGAAAAATCTAAGTTTAGAAGTGTTACTACATCATGATACCAAAAAAAAATTGTGCAAATATCACAAACAATTAATTTTGAGGTGTATGTGAAAAAGATTTGATAAAATATATTTAAATCATAATAATAATTTACGTTATTTTTAAAAATAAAAATATGCATTTATTAATACCTATGTTGATGTGTAAATACGGATAGATATCCGCTGTAGTTAAAAAAAAAAATATATTTTGTCGTTAGTTTATTACTTAACAAAAATGAATTTTCCCTTCACAATCTTAGTCAATAAAGTGCTAAAATTGCTTTAGACTGATGGCCGTGTATTGAGTAGATAAAGTTAGCACTGTTGTAACAGGAGTCATTGTAATATTGTATAATTTCTAATGTGTTATATACATGCAATGGAAAACTTTCTACTTTGAGCAAAATATCAGCAAACGATACGCATACACCAGAGTGGTATTTCCCCAAAAAATTATACAGTCTTAATTATAAAGGTAAACTATCTATTGTACTTGGTACTAGAGCATGATTAACGAAAAAGGATAATTATAAACCGTGACTATCTTGAGTACACCTTTGTTTGAAGAAAAAATAAATAAAGGTGCACATTTTAGTATAATTTTATAACTAAGTTTTTTTGATTCTGAACTATTTTAGTCCCGATTACTAGATGCGCGTTTAGTAAGGTTTTAATGAAACCTTATAAGTAAGACCATTGGGTCCTAAGTTAATTATTTTTTTTTACGAATTCAGAGTCCAATTTCTATAATTAATTTGAATAGAGATGCACTGGATTCCTAATCCAGTACTAAAACCAATCACCTATTAAATAATAGACGATTAATAATTATTAAAAAGTCATTCTTACGTTTGATGTCTACTTTTCAAATCTCGGCAATGAAGAGAAATAGAACAATCGACATGTGTAATCAAACATGAACTGGGTAGCATAGATAAAAAAAAACTTATAATCATAGATAAACAAACGTGAAATGTCATAAAAAAGTGAAAATACCTAATTATTATTTTTTTAAGAAACAATATTTCAACATATCATGTGTGATTCAATTTTAAAAATTGTTAAACGTTTTAAATTCTTACATTTTATTGATATATCAATATTAAGTTTCAAACATATTTCATAGGTTCATTTCCTCCCGATTGTTTAACTAATATTTTGCTCAGAAGATTGTTACAGACATTGCATATTTAAATTCAATGGGAATATTTTTGATACATAGGTAGTATGTGTTAACTAAATTGTTGTCAAAGGCACAGAACTATAAGGACACCTTTTTAATATTATTCATATTTTGACTGTGATAGGAGAGAAATAAAAAATAAAGAAAATATATTATTTTCAAATGTTTGAAGTTATATCTTTAAATTTAAAATATATTATATTCTTTCACTTATGAAATCAAAACAACTATTTTAATTTAATTTTAAATCATCGCAATTGTAAGTAATATGTATACACAATGCAGTTGCCATTTTGATTATAGTTTGAGATTTAATATAATCTAGATTGATATAGTCGTGTGCCGTTCAAAATATTTAATTTACCTGACAGAATTAAGTATGTACCTACATATATTGTGAATAGATAATGGCTGTAATAATGAAATGATATGAACAGGTAGAAATGATTGTATTGGTTAATAATAAAAGAAATGATTGCTATAGTTGGTTTTCATTTAAATACTCCTCCTATACATACTAGCAGATCTGCACAGTGTTACCTGTGCACTTTTTTTCTATTTAATTAAATCAGCAATGACTATTTGGTATGATATGTAGTATAAACTGTTGTGCCTTTTCACACACTCCGGTTACCGAGTAGCCGGCACCGGGTAGCCGGTTTCATGGTGAGCTTGCACACGACCCAGCTTCAAGCCGACAGTAGCCCCTAGAATGTCAACGTGATTACATTTGCGTCTCGTGTTCATTAAAAATGGAACGCAAACAAATAATTGCAATGTGGATTTTATATCAAAGATACCGCCGACAGAAAAGGAAGTCAAGAATTTTTGGGGTTCATCCAAAACATGAAAAGAAAACAGTGTGGAGCATTCTATACCTTATTTCCAGACCTACTAAAAGATGAAGACAAGTTTTTCACATACTTTAGAATGTCAATATCAGTTTTAAAAACCATTTTCAACGTGAGAATTCCAAGATGAGAAATTGCTTTTTAATTATCTCAATAGAGACGAAGTTGGAATATTTATTGTAGGAGAACCGGGAAATCAAGGCACCTACAGGGCTTACGACCTGTCATCGGCTGGTTTACGTGATCACTTTATGCGCTTGCGCAACGTTCACCAATTATGTCTTTTAATGAGATCCCTATCAATTCACTTTTGAAAGTTCTATATATTGTAATACTGAAAATCTTTTCGCTTGAAAATCTATTGAGATAATTAAAAATCTGTTAAAAAATATCTTTGACTTTCAAGCGAAAAGATTTTCAGTATTACAATATATAGAACTTTCAAAAGTGAATTGATAGGGATCTCATTAAAAGGCATAATTGGTGAACGTTGCGCAAGCGCATAAAGTGATCACATAAACCAGCCGATGACAGGTCGTAAGCCCTGTAGGTGCCTTGATTTCCCGGTTCTCCTACAATAAATATTCCAACTTCGTCTCTATTGAGATAATTAAAAATCTGTTAAAAAATATCTTTGACTCCCGACAGGGAAAAAAATCCAATGTTTGCGCATATGCAATAATAAAAATATTCGATGAGAAATTGCATTCAACAGCCAGCACTCAATGTAGATGTACCTGGGCAACTGACGGCTGAACGCTAGTGTGTATGAAAGCTAGTTGCGTGTTACATACGTCACTGTGAGCCTGACCGCCGGCTAACCGGCAATCCGGTCTATAGTGGATCCGGCGTGTACCCGTCCATCGCCTGCCAGATAAATTATGCCGGTGCGTGTGAAAGCTACAATGCATGCCCATACACTTCACTGCCGGTTACCTGGCAACCGGATCGTGTGAAAAGGCACTTAGTATTATTTATTCTATGGTAGGTACCTATCAGCATCTAAAGCCTGATTTGAAAATATACTCATTCAAAGTTCAGAAAAGAGTTATCTATGTGGAGCTGACTGTTCCATGGGACACAAATATTTCAAAAGACCACCAATACAAGCTAAATAAGTACAAGGAACTGGTAGGTAAAACAGTTTAAAATGGCTTTAGCACAAATATATATGCTGTAGAGGTGGGGGTCTGCCAGCAGTCTTTATATTCCTCATAGGTCTCCCTAGGAGTAAAAAATAAAAGAACTTCTGGAAAGGCTGGTAAAAACAGCATTGTCTGCGTCTTATTGGATTTGGTGAGTGGTGAGCGTTACTCGAGTCATAAAGGGACCCTTTAAGCCCACATACACGGCCTATTTAATAGACACCACAGAAACAAATGACATTTTACCATATATACAATAGAAGTCAACAGATACTATAACTGTCAGAGCGTTTTACCCAACGATAATACAGAGTGCTTGGAGTGTACACTCGATGTTCAATCTGTGTCTTAGAGCATCTGTTTCCTGTCATTCTGAACGGCTTACTGCGTCACTAATGATGACTTTCACCAACGTTACCTAAACTGTCACATAGCTGGGTATCACCTAAGCTTAGGTCGACCCTAACGTATCGTTTGTTTTTCACCAGTCTTAGCGTCTTAGGTAACTCTTATGTAGGTGGTGAAACAAAAATTCACGTTAGGTACTACATAAGAATTCTTAGGTAGCACCTAAGAATTAGGGGGCGTTGGTGAAAGTCACCATAAGTGTACTAGGCGTTCATTGTGAACACAGCCCAGGCAGTTAACAGTGTACTAACCTTGAGGGTCCATGCCTTAACACTGTAGAGGATCAACTATACACATAGCATTTGATCATTATTTTATATTGTATTAAATGGTAAATAATATTTCTTAAAAATAAAATTTATTGAACAACTTATAAAACTTAACTTAAATGCATACTCTATCAGATAAAATTTACAACGGCATTGCAAGTAATTTACTTTCAGATTTACACTCATCGTACAGTTCCTGGTAACTTTCGTGTTCTTTGATGAGAACCATGAGGCAACCCCTTTTAACCCCCATAGCAGCTCCAATGTCCATTCTACTGGGTACGTAGCAGTAAGGTATGGACTTGTCCTCACATAAGCCAGGCATGTGACACATTATCTCTATGGGAGATACGTCACCAGCAAACACCACCATTCTGAAAATAAATGAAACATTAATAAAGTATATTGTGAAAAAAATATCTGTTTAACAAAGATGCTGCAAAGGTGACAAAGCGTCTATTGAGAAGACTTCCAAATGGATGGATGTACTCCAGATTATGGCCTCATAGACTACATACTTGACATTGACTAAATGGTCTTTATATTCCTGCTTTAGGGACCTAGGTCTCCCTAGGGATAAAATAAAAGAACTTCTGGATAGAGTGGTAAAAGCAGCATTGTCCGTGTTGGTGGGTGAATGGTGAGCGTGACTCGAACCACAAAGGGGCCCTTAAAGCCCACAAACACGGTCACAAGCCCATGTGGCTCGCCTATTCCGGCTGGTACTCTGGTTGCCTGTTCTAATGGGCCTGGATTTGTGAATCCAGTGAAATACAGTTGCCTTTCTCTTTTGTACCAATACAGTACTGGAAAATACAGTTTTGATTTACCCGTACTGCTATAATTTACAACTACATAATATTTGTGTTTATGATTTGAACTTATATTAAAACATCATGGTTTTTTTCTTAGACCTCAACAATACAATTTCAATTTGCCACTTCACACCTGTGGTATAAATTTATTATAATACAGTATATGATGCAACTTGCTCACGTTTGTCGCAATAATAACAACATACTAACCTAACCAACTTATTGAAACCAAACTTTGGGCAAGAATAGTTGCCAAAACTTGGTTGGTTAGGTTTGTACGTAGTTATCATTGCGACTCGCTTGAGAAAGTTGCATTAATTATAAAAATGTTGTAATATAATTGTATTGCGCTGGTGTCCGGTGATGAATTTCGAAAACTTGAGTATTCGGGAAACCAACCATTTTTACTATGGATTTCTTCATACATTTCTCGAAATTTTATTTTTTATAATTTTTTAAAGCATGACCGCCAAATAAAATTTATTTACCTGTAATACATACGCGTTTATCTATGTATTGATATAAACATTATTGCGATTGGCGAGGGACAGTACTTGTAAACAATTACTAAAGGGTTTTTTTGATCATAGGGGCTCTCCACAATACAACCAAATACTTTGTACTATCTTATAAATAGAATTAAATGTAATAAATCTTGGTAAATCAGTCATTTTTCAGGCGATTTTTAGGTTATTTTAAGTTTAAACAACACTTTACCCTTTGTGTCCAAGTCGAACTTGCTTCTGCACTAGTTTAAGTCCACAGTCGAGGTATTTCTTTTGAGCGGAAGCCTTCTTGATGAGTTTGTAGAACTTTTTGCTGAGTTTTTTCGGAGCCATGGGCTGAGCGATTGGACTGCAATTCTTGAGTTTATCTTCATAACTCTGAGGTTCGTCTTTTATGGTTGTGTCTGCCGTAGATACGTCAGCCATCGAAACATCTTCAACTTCTTGCTTTATTTTACCCATTTCAAATAATTTTGAAATAAATATTGAAAGATCTAAACCGACAACGTCGTTAACAACAAAATACAAGCACGTGCGAAAACGTCAAAGAAATGTCATTTTATTTATCTGTGGAATTTGTATACATGGGGTGCGTTCTCAATCAGATATAATCGTTCTGTTGGTACGACCTGAAGTTGCAACGAGAGCGACATTTTGGCGATCGGTTTTATTTCGTAAAAATAAATCATGGATTATAATGGTCAACCACAAAAAAATGTGGAAGGCCATTATTTAATGGTAAACGTCAACATTAAGTGTATTTTGTTTAATTAAAATAGAGCATTTTTAAATTAGTGTTTATCATTTTTAAGGGAAATAAACAATTTTTGAATGCCCAAAACACAAATGGCTTGTGAAAACCATGAACACACAATAAAAAATCGTAAATACTTACGAATTATACGAATCACTTGTCATAACACGTTTAATACTTTTAAAATGAATAAATAATAGATTATTCTCTCGTTATTGTAATGAAGACATCTGATAATCACCAAAACAAAAGATACCATCACTACTTTACTATAGTTTTTGACCAAAACTGAGACTAATAAAGTAACACCAAACTCGTAATTATAAATTTACCGAGCTCGCCTGATTTTACAGACGGTGGCCAAATTAATACAATCAAAGGAAAAAAATGCAAAAATAATTGTATTTTTAGCTGTTATCCAGCAAAATCGAATCACATCAGTATATTTTTAATTGTGGCAACTCCCTTCATTATTGTTATCGTACTTGCAACACTTTTTAAGCATCAACATGAAGTTTGTCACATACAAGATACGATAATGTCAGTTTAGTATTGGTCTTCACAGAGTGTGCGGGTGTTAATGGAATATTTTGCCCATTGATTTTGTGTTTATTTGAGACAGTGTTTGAGTGTTTCTTACATTTTTTTTTAAATAACAGGTAAACCTAATATTTATTACTAAATATTTATCACAATTATACTACTTATCAAATTATTACGATTTTGATAAATTATTTTCTAAATGTATGCTGAATTTCAGAATTTTTTGGTTTATTTTAGAAATGGGAAGATCTTGTGACCTAACTCCAAGAAAAAAATCTAAAATTGCAACCCTTCTTGGTCACTGTGAATACAGTCAACGAGAAATTGCCACACTTACCAATGTTTCTCAATATTCTGTGCACAAAATAAGTAGGCAAATGAAAGGAAATGTACCCCTTGAACCATCTCGAATAGGAAAATGTGGACGAAAGCGCATTACTACTCCGCGAACAGAAAGAAAAATCAGAAATGTTGCTCTAGAAAATAGACAGAAGCCTCGAAAAGTAATAAAATCTATTTTGCAGACCACAGGAGTCAATATATCTGATCGTACATTGAGACGAAGATTGGTGGAAATGGACCTCAAATGTTATCGCCCAGTGAAAAAGCCAAAACTAACACCTGAAATGCGTAAAAAGCGACTAGAATGGGCACTAAAACACCAAAATTGGAACGAAGACGATTGGAGCAAGGTATTAGAATGTAAAATAAGTTTTTATGAAACTTTCTGTATTAAATAAAATTGACTAGTGAAAACTTCTCGTGTTCTTTCAGGTTTGTTTTTCTGATGAATCCTCAATCCAAATACTGCAGGATAAAGCTCAATATGTGAGAAGAAGGCCAGGTGAAAAATATAATGAGGAATGTGTGGTCCAAAGAGTGAAGCACCCTCAGTCAATAATGATCTGGTCAGTGATTAGTGGGATGGGTATGGGAAGGCTGTATATTGTGAATGGCACAATGCGCCAGGACCAGTATATAGAAGTTTTAAAAGGGAGACTAAAGCCTCAAGTGGCCGAATGGTTTCCAAATGGAAAATATGTATTTATGCATGATTCTGCACCCTGCCACAAAGCGAAAACCGTTACTAAATTTCTAGAAGGAGAAAAAATAAAGGTATTAGATTGGCCAGGAAATTCACCGGATCTAAATCCAATTGAAAACGTTTGGGAGGCTCTGAAAAGGGCAATTGTAAAAAAAGGTGTCATCACCAACAAAAGACAACTAATAGAAAACATAATTGAGGCATGGCACAACACACCAGAATTAAAAAATATCTCAATTAAATGTATCTCCAGCATGCCCAGAAGAATATCAGCAGTAATTAAAGCTAAGGGAGGATTTACTAAATATTGATCATTTTACCATAAAACGTATTTTATTATCAATAAACTATTATATATTCATAGTAAATGCATTTTATTTTATAAAAATATATTAAATCTCCCATAATATTCTAGAAAGATCGAAATAAAATAAAAAAATAATAATTTTCAATGATTCGAAGTCTAAAAACTGCTATAAATTCATTTGATTGTATTAATTTGGCCACCGTCTGTAAGTCACCCTAACAAAGGCCCTCTGGATTGTTCGTCGTTAATTTTCCTAAAAACTGCAAATCCAGAGGGCGCTGCCCAGGGCCGGATCTACCCAATTTGGCGCCTGGTGCACTAGATCCAAAGCGCCCCCCATCATCGACAACTCTGGATTTTTAATAGATAATTATAATAGTAGTAGTAATTGAATTTAAATTCATCCGTGATATTTTTTCTATTTCGTGATTTTAGGTAAGTATATATTTTTGGTCTTTTTTATAATTTTTTTGAATCTTTTTTGGTATATTTGGCGTCCCAGATTTATTTGCGCCAGGCGCAACTGCACCGTTCGAACCTATGGTAGATCCGGCCCTGGCGCTGCCCTAACATCGTTCAGTGCCGTTCAGAATACACATAGCCCAAATGTCGCTCTCGTTGCAACTTCAGGTCGTACCAACAGATCGATTGACTCTGGTTCTGAACGCACACAGTATTTGAGCTTAGATTCTGTTATTAGAAATTGGTGGGCTGCCATATAAAAAAATAACAACTACGTACTTTTTGTATTTTGAAAGCGAAGAAATATGGGTAAAATTATTTTACTGGCAATACGCGCCCTTGCTAAACCGGAACATCCACGGCAGACAGTAGGAGTAGGGGTAGGAGACGTAGGTATTTTTACACTTATGGGATTAATTGACGTGCTATACATAAAACCATATTATTATAAATATGAACCGATTTAATTTTTACAAAATAATAATATTTCGATTTATTACGATAAAACCATAATAACTGACCGGTCAATTCAACATAACAGACCCGATATAATAATACATGATAAAATTTAAAAAATAACAATACATTTGCGACGTAGCTATTCCAAATTGTAGTCTATATTATAAATTTCAATGTTTGTATATTGTATCATGTATGTATCTATGTATGTATGTGTGCTATGCGCTCCTAAACCGTTCATTCGATTGCAATGAAACTTTGGTGAATTGTCAAGCGCATGGATGGTTTCTGGATTAAAACATTTTTCTTTTTCTTCCTTTTCATCAAGTATTAGGTCATTTTACCTATGAAGGTGAACTATCTTGGGAGAAGAAGGTCCAATTTTCCTTCCATATCTTCGCAGGTTTCTAGATTTAATTTATTTTCTTCTTCTTCTTCGTGTATTTGGTCATTTTACCTATAAAGGTGGAGTATCCTGGTTAAAGAAGGTCCATCTGTCCTTTCATCTCTTCGCAGGTGTTCCAGGATGGTTTCTGGATTTAAACTTTTCTTAACCAACTGAAGGGACGGGAGGTAATGAAGGGAAGGGTGGTACTAAAGAGCCTGAAGGGACGGGAGGTACTGAAGGGTCTGAAGCGACGGGTGGTAATGAAGGACCATTTTTAATTATACAGGCAATACAAAGTTTGCCGGGGGTTCACTAGTAATATTATAAAATCATTTGATGAAAAAATTAGAAAATACACCGCTTTAGGTAACGAGATTAAAAGACTTTGGCATTCTCGTAAAATAATAATATTACCGTTCATTATTTCAGCCACTGGCGTTATTCCAAAATCGTTAAGCCGTAATTTAGAAATTTAAAATTTATCGAAAAACTTAATAATAAAAATGTAAAAATCATTAAAGATTTTTTAAATCAGTAGGGTTGATAGGTAGTATAGAGCCCTCCTCACAGCCTAATCCTTTGACATGTATAAAGGATTTGGATGGGTGAATTATTCCCAATTGAAAGCTTGATGATGCGTTTGTTGCATTTTATTTTGTTATATTAAATAATTTACAATTTACGCATTGATCTCCTAATTCTTTTGAGTAAGTGTATAATGGTAATAATAATAATTGAATGTTATTATTTGTTGTACTTAATTATTATTAACATCATTAGTAAATCGTCCAGCGCCGTAAAAAAAGTGTTTTTTTTTGTAGTACTTAATTGTTATTAATATCATTAATAACAATTGGCCTGCGCCGTAAAAAAAACATGCCTACATATTTAAAAATGCAATCATATCTATATATTAAAATTAATTTTTTTTAAACTGGGAGGCAAGTCTGGTTCGACCGGTGAAATCAAAACCCTAGTGATTACCCATATTATGGATATAATAATTATTGTATGGAGTTCTATGACATCTAAAGATATTGTAGAACTCCATAATACATCGAATATTTTTATTATTGCATATGCGCAAACATTGGATTTTTTTCCCTGTCGGGAGTCAAAGATATTTTTTAACAGATTTTTAATTATCTCAATAGAGACGAAGTTGGAATATTTATTGTAGGAGAACCGGGAAATCAAGGCACCTACAGGGCTTACGACCTGTCATCGGCTGGTTTACGTGATCACTTTATGCGCTTGCGCAACGTTCACCAATTATGCCTTTTAATGAGATCCCTATCAATTCAATTTTGAAAGTTCTATATATTGTAATACTGAAATTCTTTTCGCTTGAAAATAAGGAATTTTTACTACAGCCATCTATGGGTGAAATTATGAACAACAATCTTATTATTTTTATTTATTTTGTTGGAACGCCATCTATTGAGAGAATTGGTTTTTTTTTTGTAAATAATGAAAGCCACAATTCTTATATGTGAGGTGACAATGCATTTTTCGCATAGAAGTCACCCCTGAATTGCGCCAGACTTATAAGGTCATTTTTGTCTTATTTACCTACTTGTACCAATGTGTAAGTAATCGAAATGTGTAAGTATGCGAAAAATGCATAGAAGTCACCCCTGAATTGCGCCAGACTTATAAGGTCATTTTTGTCTTATTTACCTACTTTTACCAATGTGTTAGTAATCGAAATGTGTAAGTATGCGAAAAATGCATTGTCACCTCAGATATAAGAATTGTGGCTTTCATTATTTACAAAAAAAAAAACCAATTCTCTCAATATATGGCGTTCCAACAAAATAAATAAAAATAATAAGATTGTTGTTCATAATTTCACCCATAGATGGCTGTAGTAAAAATTCCTTATTTTCAAGCGAAAAGAATTTCAGTATTACAATATATAGAACTTTCAAAATTGAATTGATAGGGATCTCATTAAAAGGCATAATTGGTGAACGTTGCGCAAGCGCATAAAGTGATCACATAAACCAGCCGATGACAGGTCGTAAGCCCTGTAGGTGCCTTGATTTCCCGGTTCTCCTACAATAAATATTCCAACTTCGTCTCTATTGAGATAATTAAAAATCTGTTAAAAAATATCTTTGACTCCCGACAGGGAAAAAAATCCAATGTTTGCGCATATGCAATAATAAAAATATTCGATTACTTACACATTGGTACAAGTAGGTAAATAAGACAAAAATGACCTTATAAGTCTGGCGCAATTCAGGGGTGACTTCTATGCGAAAAATGCATTGTCACCTCAGATATAAGAATTGTGGCTTTCATTATTTACAAAAAAAAAACCAATTCTCTCAATAGATGGCGTTCCAACAAAATAAATAAAAATAATAAGATTGTTGTTCATAATTTCACCCATAGATGACTGTAGTAAAGATTCCTTATTTTCAAGCGAAAAGAATTTCAGTATTACAATATATAGAACTTTCAAAATTGAATTGATAGGGATCTAATTAAAAGGCATAATTGGTGAACGTTGCGCAAGCGCATAAAGTGATCACGTAAACCAGCCGATGACAGGTCGTAAGCCCTGTAGGTGCCTTGATTTCCCGGTTCTCCTACAATAAATATTCCAACTTCGTCTCTATTGAGATAATTAAAAATCTGTTAAAAAATATACATAATACATATAATCACGAGGGTCTTGATTTCGTCGATTGAACCAGACTTGCCCCCCTGAGTTGAGTAATTTATATCTGTATCCCCACCTCACTAGATTTCTAAAAATTTATCTGCTTATATTTTTGTACTGTTTATTTTTGACGTCTTTGTCGATGGGTTAAAACCAAAATATTGTATGTCCACATTAGATAGTTTTGAGAAAAACGCGTTTGAAATTTGATCTCTTATCCAACTGTCGATTCGTTCAAGAGAATGAAATTCTTTTGAAGGAAGAGGCAGTTTAAATCCAAAACGCGTGTATGAAGGAATTGTATGCAGGGTCTACTTTTTTCACGGCTTTTCCAACTTTGAAGTCAAAAAACACCAATTTAGAGGCTTCACAGCATCTTCTTCTTCTTCTTCTTCTTCAGCCAGTTTTCATCCATTCTTGGACATAGGCCTCCCCTTTGATCCTCCACAACTCCCTGTCTTGGGCACACTGCATCCATCTCCCTCCGGCACATTTCTTGATGTCATCAGACCACCTAGCCTGGGGTCTGCCAACACCTCTTCGGCTTGTTCTCGGTCGCCATTCTAAGATCTTTTTGGTCCATCGTGAATCCTGGCATCTGGCAATATGCCCAGCCCAGCTCCACTTAAGGCCAGCGACCCTTTCGGCTACATCGGCTACTTCACAGCATATATGTTCCATATACGGATTTACTCAGAATTCGGAGTAGAACATTTCGTGTGTCTGTGTGAGGGTGTGTCTGTTTGTGTGTGTGTGTGTGTGTCCCTTATCAACTTTTGATCCGCTCAATTTACAGAGCCGAAATTTTCAGAATATATAAACAGTAATAGGCCTACAAAACTTTTATACTCAGAATTGTGAATTTTTGTTTCAATCAGGGGTTATCAACATTTGAATTTTTACTTTATTTTTCCATATATCTCAGAAACCATAAAAGCTAGAACGCTGAAAATTGGTACAAATATAGACAAATACAAAATCTCAAATTTGTTTTTTTTTAAATTCCAGAGTTTCTCAAACATTTTTTATTAAGAAAAAAAAATTTTTATGATAAATTTATGTGTTTAACTGCCTATATTTCCAAAGTTTTTAAAAATATCTAAAAAAGCCGAAACACCCCAACTAGAAAAAAATTAATAAAATATTTCTATAAAAAATATTAGCATTTTTTAACATTTCTCAATTTTTTTTAACAATTTTTATAAAAATTTAATTTAGTGACGACATCGCTTAATACAATTTGTATGGCAGTCGCCTATACACAATATCTAAGAAGACTTAATAGTTTGATACTTCATATCTAAACATACATACATAACATTATGCTGTTTTCATATTCCGGGTAGGAAAAAAGGACTGTTCTCCATACTATCATATCTTGACATACATACCTACATGTGTTGTATAGAAAACAAAATATCTTAAAATATTCAATAAATTGGATTTAAGTGTTTATAGTTTGATTCACCTTACAATCCCAGTGATGAAACGGACCATGATATAGATGAAGAATTTAGAGAGCAAATGATCGAAAAAGAAAATCCAGAAAACATGAATATAACATTAGAAAACTTGAAAACCGGTCAATACATGTATGTTAAACTTACTAGTACCAAAAACACTGTAAAATATGATGTTGCTCAAATCTTAAATATTGCAGACTATGGAGTGGATGCTAAATTTATGAGATCTAAGAAAACTGGACTAGTTGGTCAAAACTTCTATTGGCCAAAAATAGATGATACAAGTGAGATATTTTGCAATGACATTATTTCAGTTTTGCCTGATCCTGAACGTGGACGTCGTGGATTATTAAATTTTCAGTTTAATTTTAATAATATAGTGGAATAAGAAAGACTACAGAATGAGTTTCACTATTACTTTTTTATTTTATTTTAGTTGAATTATCCTATTAATGCATAGATCTTTCTCTTTCTCTCTTTTAATTATTGTTAATTTATAAATTGTGTTAAGACTATAGTTCTCTATTGGCAAAAAAAAAAGTTTCACGCAGAAGTCCTAGAAAGATCATTCACTATACTCTATTTTAACATTAATTGTGATTTGTAATTTACGTTAATTTTAACAGAGAAAAAAAAATTGCAAGTAGCCCATAAAAATAATGTACCTATAATATTAATAAAATTGTGTTGTGTATTATTTTTTATTACTATTTGTTTATTCATAAATATATTAATTTAAATAATTTTCAAATTTGTTTTTTTATAACTTACTGTAATAATTTGTGACAACCCTGTAACACATTCGTGTTTGTATGGAAATGTGCTAAAATTCCTTGTCAACTTTACCTGCCTGTTGGTGTTTCCATATGAAATATTTTTCATCATAGTTTTTTTAATTACAATGACCATAGACAGTAAATTAATAATATTTCTTCAACATTTGTGTGCACAATATCTTATTTTATCTCTGTCCATTAAACATATTTTTTATGTAAAACTACAGTTTTTAAGGCCATGTGTAGCACAAGCATGGACATAAGTACAATACTTTGTAATAAAAATGTCTTGTTCATAGACATAGGTACTTTGACTGTGCAACATTTTATACATTACTTATATTGATATATTTCATATCTCATCTTAATAATTCCATATTTTAGTCTCTATTTAATATACTTATTTCATTTTAGATAACATTAAAAAAAATGAGTTTTAGTATAAAAATCATGAATCTACACTGTTATATAGTAGTGAAGAATAAAAATGAGTATTTCTATACACTGCACTGCGGCTGTTTGTGCCTAAATATTGTATCGCAGGGCCGAATAAACGTGTTTTTGCGCCCGTAGCATTATATATTTGAATCCGCCCCCTTCCCCTAATTTTTTTCGGAATTTTAAATGTTGAACAATTTAAAATTATGTATGATTACATCGGGTCTAAAATGACGAATCATAATAAGCGGATTTTTTTATATACACACCATCGTGCCGAGCCTCTATCCGGGTACGCAAAGAGAACCAAGCGCCATACCTGTGGATTTTTGATTTATATGTTTAACATTTTAGAATTTTAAGCGCCCTTTTTAAGACAGCCGCCCTGACTTCTTGTTCCTGATTGTTCTATGATTTATCCGGCCTTATTGTATGTCCAGTAATTATGTGGACATACAATATTTTAGCTTCAAACATGTGACCTACAATATTTATGTATTAAAAAACACAATGTTTAGGACATGCAATGTTTGGTTTTTATTGAATAACTTTAAATGAATATCTGCTCCATACTTCATAATTTGATAGATGGTAGAGGGCGCGGCGATCTACGTAACCATAATTAATTAATAACTCAATTTTGCCCAAATTTGGACATGCAATGTTTTGGAATTAACCCATCGATGCGACGCCACCCTCCACAAAAATCCAAGAATAAATCCATCACAGTAATAAAGGTAGGATAAGTTAGAAGATACTTACAATAAAAAATATTGAAATTTGGAAAAAAAGGAGGATTATAAAACGTTTTTAATTGATACAAAATAAGCATTTTATTACCAAATTCTCATTTTCCTACACATAAATATATAAAAACTATTTCAATTTATTTTGATTTACATAGTAATTTATTTATTTGGAAAACGTCAGAAATAAAAATACGTAACAAAAAATTATGTAACAAAAGAAAAGAAAGAAGTGATATAAATAAAGATTAATTAAGTAGGTACCTATATCACCCATTAGCTTAATGAATGTCGATGACGATGACGATGAACAAGTGCCGGCTCGGCTATTTATGTTTTAGTTTCGACTTTTCTTTCTGGGATAAAAACCAATCGCTGGTGCTGGATGTTGTTTTGAAGATGTTGCCATTATCCTATTGATAAGCACTGGGACTACAGGAGATTTTGATATTCACTCCTGCGGCACTAGTACTTAGGAATAAGGAATAGCTCCACGAAGACTACGAAAGCTGCTTTCCATTATTTTTTGGTTAAAAGTTGTAAGTCATCGGAGATGAAGATTCTACGGCCCATCGTAGGAGTCACCCTCCGAGATGGAGTGAGAAGCTCGGAAATATGAAGAATCTGTGATGTTGAAGAACAAGAAGACGCTTCCGTAGAGATCACGCGGGGAGATCGAGTTCTGACTGTGGTGAAGATCGCAGCAGACGAGTATCCCGCTGGTAGTAGACCACCCAAACAATGGAAGCACATCCACCTCCCGGGAGCAGATCCCGAAAACAGCAGAACATAGTCGTAGCTGAAGCAGAAGAAGAAGGTTGTCAAACGTTTTATCGCACCGGATACTTTGAATAAATACGACACAATGTGATGAAGATATTTTTGAGATTGCTTCTTCTTCTATCGTGTCAGCAACGCATTTAAATAATATTCTGCCAGTGCCTAGCAACCTCAATAGCACAATAATTGCTCACCATAAGATGGTGCATGGTGCAGTTGACTGGACTTGAGGGGCAGCTGCACAGATGTACGGTGGCCTGCTGCTCTCCACAGTCACATTTCGTTGGTATTTCCTGTTGCAGGAAGCCCCATGTATCCAACGTTCTCCCAACGCCCGTCCTCAGTCTGTTTAGTGACTTCCACGTACGCCACTTCACGTTGTGGCCCGGGGAAGACTCTCCTTAGGGCGGACGAAGTTATCGGGGGCTTCTTGCTGCCATAGACGGAACCTTTCCTGCTCAGGGTGAGATGGAAGTGGCTGCGTTGATGTCAGGAAACTTTTGCGTGATCTTAGTCTTGTGTCAGGTGGGGCGTGGTCATACAGAGAGTGAGTAGAAAAGGTTTCTGCTTTGTGCATTTCCATCTGGCATATAACATTGCGCTTTATATGTGGTGGAGCGATACCCGCAAGAGGTTACAGTTTCTTGACTGCAGTAGGCTTAAGGCATCCTGTGATGATTCGGCAGTTATCATTTAAAGCAGTGTCCACTTTTTTGCAGTGGGCAGAATGTCCCCAGACTGGTTAAGGTTTCTAAGAGAGGCGGTGGATCCCTGGAAAAGAAATTAAATTTAAATATTAAAAAATCAATTAGGGTTGTGATGTAAAATTAAAACAAGTAAGAATACAAACTTTTTTCAAAAGGTAGGAAAAAAATGGCCGACGTTTCAGTCGTATGGAGTTTAACTTAGTTAGTGTGTTCTATGGTTTAACTGTGGTTTTTAATTGTATTTGACTGCCAGAAATTGTCTACGAGCAATAAATTCGCCACATCATGTAAAAAATGCATAGTAAAAATATATAATGTATGAAGTATCTTGTTATTATAAATTATTTATATTAAAGCTGTGAGACACCGGCTTAGAATAGTGCTTCCACTTTTTTCTAATATCTTTTTTAAGTGTCCCGTAAAAGCCGAGTCATCGATAATAACATCTGGTTCAGCAATGAGGTTCACCGCCCATTTTGAATGCAATACATATTTTGATGGGACGAGACTGGTGCGTGGGAAAACACGCACGTGTCGTGCTTCCTTTTTATAAAGTAATGTACCTACCTACACGTAATGTGGGAAATGCCACGATGGTATGAAAAAATGCATGATTGAAATTATGTATTATGGATAGTTCGTAGTATAATGGCACATAAAATGCTTATAGAAATTAAATATTATTTACCCACGTATTTTATACTTTTTCTGTCTAGTGTTACCAGTAACTATGGAAATATACAAACTGAAAGCCTTTACAATCAAAAGATTGAAGACTGTAGATATTTATGCGTAGATTCCCAAAATTATTTAAACATAGGTAAATAATATAGCATATAGTTTAATAATAATAATAATGAGATTTTATTTCAGTTCGTGAGCAGGGGGGTGCAATGCAACAAATACCATATCATATATACAACATTCAAAAATAAGGTATAAGTACATACAAATAAAAAGAATAGCGGAGAGAAAAGTAAACATAAAGAGCAAACAAAAATACATAGGTACCTACATATATGTATAACCGTAATAACAAAAATTATTCATTTAAATAAAAAGAACAACAGAAAAATAAAATAAACAAGAAAAATAAATACCTAATGATAATAATAACACATCAATATACATAAAAACAAATTAATATAAAATAATATAACCGGAAGCAAAACAATATAACCGTTATAAAAACATCTATTGAATCACTTCAGTCACTGCAAAATTGATGCCCATCTTCTGTGAATTGGAGAATCAAGCCACATACCAGCCTCTTGAGCAATAGAATTAGGTACTAGATCCCCACATCCTCATTCTTGCAGCAGCTATCTTGCGTCTTTGGAGAGCGGCAAAGTCATGGACCCCACGCTCTGCAAACATTTGAGATGCACTGCTGAATCTGGGTAACCCGAACATTATCCGAAAGTTTAAGGTGTAATTGGGCCTGGTGAGATTCAAACCTGAGTCCCCTTGATTACTAATTCATCGCGCTATCCGCTTTGTTATCAATTCATTATTATTCCTTTGTAAATAATTATTTTTAGGAGGACCTTCATAGCGATGGGAGGACGATATTAAAATAGACGAATCCCAACTTCTGTACTCAGCAAGTAACTGGAGAGTTTTTCCTTAATTAGGCAACCCACCCAAATCGAGGATGATTTGTGCCATTCTAGTGTCTATGAGACACACAAATTATTATTTAAACTCATTTGAAGAATTAGTTTAATTGCTAGTTGAACATTGAAATTTGGCAATAAACGCGTTTTTGTTGAGTGATAATAGGAAGGCAATATTAAAAGGACGAGGAACATTAACAACAGAATCATAAATATCAAATGCAGATCTATTTGGGCAACAAAAGAACACATGGTCGGGCGACTCAACATCCAATCCACATTGGCAGATTGGACTATCCAAAACACAAATATTATATAAGTGAGAAGCTAATATACAATGACCAATTCCGGAGTCGGCAAATATTGAATATTTCTCTTTTTGATATCTTCATCGCTTGAAACCAGGGATGTTTTGGTATAGTGTTTTGAATCGATTTATAGTAAGATCCTTTTCCTTTACTCGTATATTCCCATTCGTCAGACCAACGCTTCCACGAATCACGTCTCAAACAAGCTATAATCGGTCAATGGCAGAGAAAATTTTGGAACAGGAGTACCATCGAAAACTGCTGATTTGGCTAGCTGGTCCACAGTTTGATACCCAAATGACCTGGAATCCAAGCAAACTCAATTTTTATACAGTGGAGTATCGGCTGGGTTAAACTATTTTATAGGGTGGGGGATGCAATGAAGTTATTGGTTAATTAATTTTTGTATTGGGAAAATATTTAATGTAGGGTTATTAGGGAATTGTGTTGATTATTAACTATATTATTTCTCATGTTTACGTTTTTTCTGATTTCCAAGATTTCCAGGCTATTTAATTGTCTATCACTTAAATTACTATGTATTATTTTTACTCCTATATTATTATTAAAAGTATGGTTATTTTCGATTAAATGGTTTGCGAATTCTGAGTAATTATTGCTGTTAAGGCATCTTAAATGCTCCTTAACTCTCGTTTCTATATTTCTCGTAGTCTTTCCTATATAAAATGATGGGCAATCGTTACATTCCAATTTATAGATTCCTGATTTTTTATTAGGATTTTCTTTATCTTTATTATTTATTATGTAATTTTTTAATTTATTGTTGGTGTAAAACGCGGGTTTTTTAGTGTATATTTTTAGATATTGTTTTCGCTATTTTATTATTATAAAATAGTATTTTTCTCCATTTTTTTATTTTTTTCCTTTATTTTTTTATGGCTGCATATCAATAGATTAGATCTCACTGTGCAAATTAAATCATTATCTGGGGTTTTATAGATGTTGTAGGTTAGAGGCGGAAGTTGCTGGAAGTTAAGGCTCGATATAGTTTGTAGACTCATTGAATTAGTTGAATTATTATTTTTACTTGTCATTATATACTTAGGAATATATATATTTACCTGATGTATCACTATTGTGGTTGGCAGGCCGACATTGCATATAATCAAGTAAAATACCCATAGTATGATCGTAATTTTATTATTGGAAACTATCAAGTGATTCACATAATCCAGTATGAATCGACAGGAATGTTAGTCATATTATACATATTATATGCTCACATGTCACAAAAACACTCACGTCATAAAATAAAACAAAGAGTGAAGACGTATGTAGGAAATTATGATTTTTAATCTGGTTGGCAATTAAAAATATGTGCTCTTAGAGATACATATTATGTAGGTACATGTACCTATAGTTTTACGACCTGTTTTTTCGTAAAAAAATTCAAAAGGAGTTTTATCAATCATATTATAAGGTATCCACGAAAATATGCACAAAATCATAATATATTTAGATACTGCCAATCTGACTATCAAATCATAATTTGTTTTCACAAAACTAACTAAATTTTTGTTACACTACACACATATTTATTTTTTCTACCGATACTTACTACTTACTTACTTTGCGGGTCCGGATCTCAGACTTTGCCACTCCAGTAGGCGGCGACGGATATCGCCTTGTCGTTCATTGTTTTTAGGTCACTAGTGCTGCATGTCATCTTCATTCGTGGGCATATTAGTAGGTGGGCGTCATCCGCAATCCCGCCACGTGTCTTTCCCCTCCAGGAATCGCCACCTCTGCTTGTTCTTTTTACATCTAGTCACCCCCACTCTCAGTCTGTCGAGGGTTTTCTATGTTGGAAAGACCAGACCAAACGCGGTGTTCACATCCTTAGATGAGTCTGTTGCATCCATAGATCCTTTCTGTACTGTTTTCTGAAGGTTCCCAATTCGTAGTGCAACCATCTGGACATGGTTGCAACGAGCATACATTTGATACTCATACATTTGAATGTAGTATCTTATACCTTACTATTTTTTTCCTTTTTTTAACTACTTCGAGCTTTTCTGCTAAAGCTAGCAGACTCATTTAGCAAGACCTGAAACATATATTATAATTTTTAATTTAGCCACAACTCCATTATTTATTTGCCAAGAAATCAATTATAGAATGTCTGGGGTTTAAATTTCCTGATATCAGAAATAATAAAACATCGTCTCTGATTTTCTTGGTATGGTTGAGATTTTGATTACCTGTTTTAAGGTCAGTTTAGGTATGTACAAATTGTGATCTAAATAATTATAAAAAGCTATTATACGAATATTTTTTTTAAATATAAGTTATTTTACTGTAATATATTGATGTTGCGCCTGGTATAAGGCAAAGTGTATAACAAGTTACGAGATCATACGAAGGATGATTCGGGAATATTCGGGATTGAATATAAAGGTAGGTCGGGGTTTTGTTAGGGGCTTTTTGATGTTTGGATTGATAAAAGATAGTGCTCTCACGTTGTGGTTCTTTGATATTAATTGTACTTCTCTCTGTTAAAATAATTACTGTAAATTGTAATAAAATGTGTTAGTGAAAACGCGTGTATTAATTTATTATAAACTGAGTATTTAAAGTTAGCAGTCACCACATTTACCATGATTACATTTTCTTTTTAAGAATTTTTGTATTGTTACTTTGAATTTTGAGAAACGACCGATGATGAAGAACTCATATTTAACAAAAATAAACAATTGTTCCTTCACTCGCCACTCTGGTTCCAAAGTATTACGAATTTATTTATTTGCAGCGAAAGCTATTCTAAATGTAAATAACATACTGGGAAACACGTGAAAACCAAAAATCTTTCAAAAACATTGTTCTACAAAGAGTTTTTGTCAAGAATACGGTGCACTCTTATCTTCACTTTCAGTAAATGGTGCCAGCTGCTTCCTCATAATTAGTTCTCTTTTGCACTTTCAGTTTTAGAGTTCTCCGGACGCGTATTTACCTTTCCGTGTTGATTAGGAGGCAAGTACTGTACGAATTAGGCACTAGTTTGTTGCGCTAATGCACTTAAAAACTCGTGTTGAATTCAAGGCACATGTCCTCCAAACTCACACGGTTTAGCAACGCCAACTGTTCCTGCTAATTTCTGAGATGGCTCCAGAAGAAGAAGAACAATTAAAAACCTACTCTTAAAAAATCGGTTGAACATAAACTGCAATTTGTACGACATATTAATATTATGTTATACAGAATGCAGATGACTTTCTCATAGATCCTATCGTGAGATCATCACCAATTTTAAATGGAACCACTAATGAGGTACCTACCTCCTTTCTTATTAAAAAATCAATTGAAATTGGAAAGCGAAATAATAATAATAAACATTTCCTTGCACCCTGCGCAAGTGGCGAGTTTATTGCCGTATGGCAATTTCTTTCAACTAACCAGAGTTTCCAGCCCAGAAAAGCAATATTTGCATGAATCGAACCCAGGACACCCGTACAGAAACCGAACGGCTTACCAACTGTGCCACGGCGGTCGGCCATAACACATCACAATGAAACTCACAATGTGTACTCTCTACATGATACCCGTTGAGAAATTGATGCAAAAAATACGCTTAAAAATTGTGAAATCATAACTCTCCACTATTCCATAGTGTGGAGAGTAAAAATCATGTCGAATTGATAACATCCTCCTTTTAGAAGGCGGTTATAAAAGAAAAAGTAAGTATGTGTGCCACAAAATCACAATTATTTTGGTGTTATAATTTAAATAAATGCATACAAATTTCATACATTATGTAGATTAAAATACCAATATTACGAAAATCATAGTTGGACATGGCAGTTCAAAGATTGAAGAAAGACAGGGAGACCAAGGCTAAAATGGGAGGATGACGTGAAGAGGAATGCGGCACAGGTCATCCAACCAATTGAAAAACAGGAGTTGGAAGTTAAAGTTAAAAGAGGCCATGTATCGGATTTGGGCAATACCACCATCGAATAAGATTACATTTAAATTTATTTTACTTAAAAAATTCTAAGTTCACACCTTAAAACGCCGATTATGCCTTGGATTGATAAGGGAAGTCAGTAAAAAGGTATTATTAGTGAACGTTGCGCAAGCGCTAAATAAAACATGTTGGTACCTATTCTAATTTCGTTTATATTGGGATAATATATATTCGTCAAAATATATTATTGATTCCTGGCAGGGAAAAAATGCAACTTTTGCATATAACCATAAAAAATATTCGATATAAACTGTTTAAAATGAAACAAATATTATAGGTAGATTTATCAGCAAATACCATAAAATATTTCGGATGAGAGGAGGAAAATATGCACAACCACCAACCAAACAAAAAATCCAAACTTGCGTCTTGCGCACCCACGTAATCTTTCAAGATGTTTTTCGATAACTCAATACAATCAGTAGTGACATTTTGAAACGATTTGATGATAGACATCCATGAATCATTACACTTTTCTGGAGAACCCAGACGGAAGAAGACCTCCAAAACGATGACGTTACAGTTGGGACTCCACTTTATAAAGGAAGGAAGAAGAAACTTATCTGTTGCAAAAGTTTCCTGTCATTTAATCGAATAAGGCTTTCGAATAATTTGTAACTACGAGTGGAGTTCCACAAGGTTTTCAAATGGGTCCCGTATTTGCAAATGATATTAAAAAAATCATAATATTACAGGATTAAATATTTTTTGCAGCATAATATTGTTATAAATTCTTAAAAAAAGAATAGCAGGGCTACTTATTGAGTTTATTACGATTAGATTAGGATAAGAAGAATAAGACTTTAGAAATTATTTAGATTTAAATTAATTGATGAATTATTTTATTTTTTACATCAATTAAAGACAATTTTTATACATAACTATGGTCATATCGAATTTTTATGATTGAATGTGGATTAAGACTAGTTTTTGATCGTGTACTGATTTATTAAATTTTAAGATTAAGACAAGATAAGAACGTATTAAGGTCGTATCTTGAGAAGCCCGTCAGGTACTTATTATTATTTAGATTTTTTTTGTTTGTATATTTTTTTATTCTTATTTATTTATTTATATAATTTATGTACATGTGTACAAAGGCAGGTTTATTGCCGTAAGGCAATTTCTTCCAACCAACCCGAGCAACGTGCCACAGAAATATATTGCCACAGAAAATATTGATAATCAAATCAATATTGAACTATCGACTTTTTCAAATATAACTGTTGATGACGTTAAAATAGCAATCAATGAACTAAGAGACGGATCTGCTCCTGGATTAGATGGGATATCTGTTGGAACATTGAAACATGTGAAGGAGACTATCGCTCATCCTCTCAAACAAATATTTAATTTGTGTATCGAAAAATGCATTTACCCTTCGAGATTGAAGGAATCAGTAATTGTTCCTATATACAAGAGCGGGCAAACAACATCTAGTAAATAATTATCGCCCAATAGCTCTAATTTCACAAATATCTAAAATGCTGGAAAAATAATAAAAAAGCAGCTAACAAAGTTCTTGATAGAAAATAATAAATTGGCTCCATATCAATTTGGATTTAGAGAAGGACTTGGCACAAGCGAGGCAATTTACAGATGATTGAAAACATTATTAGTGGCCTAGATCAGGGAAGAAAATGTCTCACAATCTTTCTTGATAGATTTTTACCGATGACAGGTCGTAAGCCCTGTAGGTGCCTTGATTTCCCGGTTCTCCTACAATAAATATTCCAACTTCGTCTCTATTGAGATAATTAAAAATCTGTTAAAAAATACCTTTGACTCCCGACAGGAAAAAAATCCAATGTTTGCGCATATGCAATAATAAAAATATTCGATCTTTCTTGATCTTCGAAAGGCCTTTGACACTGTAAATCATCAAATTCTGATAGAAAGAATCGCTTCTCAAGGAATCGGAGGAGACTGCCTTTATCTTATTAAAAGTTACCTGAGCGAAAGAAAACAAAAAAAACTAGAATAAATAAAACTTATAGTGACGCTCTTGACGTTGTACACGGAATACCCCAGGGAACAGTATTAGGTCCGCATCTATTCATCATTTATGTCAATGAACTATGCTCTATGTCTCTACCTGGATCAATAATATCTTATGCCAACGATACAACTATAACGGTGACAGCAGAGACATTGGAACGAGGTTAATAGAAAGACGAACGATTGCCTAAAACTTGTAGGAAAATGGTTCCTGAAAAGTCTCTTGAGCTTAAATACAGAAAATACCTTCATTTTACCCTTCACAATCAACAAAACGACCACACTATACCCAGTTTGTGTAAGATCACATAAGGAGGAATGTATCGATGATTGTGTTGACTGCCCATTAATCGGTTGTGTTAACAGTACAAAGTACCTACGATTACACATAGATGGACAATTGAGGTGGACAAGCCACAAAGAACATGTCAAAATTAGCGTTAGGCAACTTCTTTATGTTTTTAAAAGACTAAACAGTCTACAAAATGGGTATCTATTACGTACGTATACTTATTGTAGCTATATTAAATGTTGTGGATCTTTTGGGAATGGCTCATGATTTTTCATGTTTCGAAAACACAATTCTCATTTTTTACCCCTATCGAATACCACGGTGAATCTGAGTCTTGGTGGCTGACGCAACTGCGTATGTTATAAAAAAAATATGTATATATACCTATATTTTATATGGATTTTACTGTATCCTATTCGAATATAATTCCCACATACAGGCTTAGCCTTAGTGGGATCCTTACATATATTTTAAAATATTTAAGTTATATTTATATGCCATGTACCTAACTATGTAAGGATTTGAAATAAAATAAATAAATAAAAAATAAATTCGTTTTTGTATACCTAATATTTATATAAATTAGAATGAATACAAGTTATTTTCTTTATTTCTTATCATTATATGTTTGCCAATAATATTTTTATGACACTTAAAATAAATAATTTATATTTACTTGAAATTAATTGTTGTTTGTTCACAGATAGTTCATGAGAAGCAACGTGCGATTGTTGTCAATAAATATAAATAAAAGTGATAATACCTACTTGTTTATGTAAAATAAAAATACAATCGGAAAGATTAAGCCAAACTGAATAAATATCTTTTTTTTTGATACATGGACATGGCAGAAGACGCATGAAAGTAAAATTAACGCTGTGGAAATGAGGTCCCTAAGACGAAGGAATGTGGACATCAGACGAGAATGCAAGATTGAAAGAGATATTGTGAGTAGAATGAAAGTAAATACACTCAGCGATGGTTCGGACATGTGGAGAAAATGAACGATGAGCGCCTGACAAAGAAAGTATACAAGGCTGAAAAGAGTGGAATGAGAGGTCGTGGCCGCCCGAGAAAGAGTTGGCATGATCATATAAATGATATTTTGAAAGATGGTAATATACCAAGTCAGAATAATAGGAGAGCATGTATGACGCGATGCATGGATGTAAATGAGGCAAAACATGTATGTCAAGATAGAGGTGTCTGGCGTTCGGTCCTCTCTGCCTACCCCAAGTAGGGATACGGCGTGATGGTATGTATGTATGTATAACTGGTCAGTCTTACGAGAAACAGATAATAAGTGCGCAAGTACTTGGTCAGCAGTCTTACGGGAAACAGATAATAAGTGCACAAATACTTGGTCAGCAGTCTTACGGGAAACAGATAATAAGTGCACAAATACTTGGTCAGCAGTCTTACGGGAAACAGATAATAAGTGCACAAATACTTGGTCAGCAGTCTTACGGGAAACAGATAATAAGTGCACAAATACTTGGTCAGCAGTCTTACGGGAAACAGATAATAAGTGCACAAATACTTGGTCAGCAGTCTTACGGGAAACAGATAATAAGTGCACAAATACTTGGTCAGCAGTCTTACGGGAAACAGATAATAAGTGCACAAATACTTGGTCAGCAGTCTTACGGGAAACAGATAATAAGTGCACAAATACTTGGTCAGCAGTCTTACGGGAAACAGATAATAAGTGCACAAATACTTGGTCAGCAGTCTTACGGGAAACAGATAATAAGTGCGCAAATAACTGGTCAGTCTTACGGGAAACAGATAATAAGTGCGCAAATTCTTGGTCAGAAGTCTTACGGGAAATAGATAATAAGTGCGCAAATACTTGGTCAGCAGTCTTACGGGAAACAGATAATAAGTGCACAAATACTTGGTCAGCAGTCTTACGGGAAACAGATAATAAGTGCACAAATACTTGGTCAGCAGTCTTACGGGAAACAGATAATAAGTGCACAAATACTTGGTCAGCAGTCTTACGGGAAACAGATAATAAGTGCACAAATACTTGGTCAGCAGTCTTACGGGAAACAGATAATAAGTGCACAAATACTTGGTCAGCAGTCTTACGGGAAACAGATAATAAGTGCACAAATACTTGGTCAGCAGTCTTACGGGAAACAGATAATAAGTGCGCAAATAACTGGTCAGTCTTACGGGAAACAGATAATAAGTGCGCAAATTCTTGGTCAGAAGTCTTACGGGAAATAGATAATAAGTGCGCAAATACTTGGTCAGCAGTCTTACGGGAAACAGATAATTATGGTAGGAGAGTATTTTATATTAATTCAGTGACAAAATATTATATTCTGACTGAATCGGCTCTGTTTGTTCGCATTGAACGAAAGTGAAATGACCTTTGGTATTGAAAATATTTATATACTAGATAAGAGCGGAGATGAGGGAGCTGGTGGTGACTAGTGACTGCAGGGGTCGTTGTCATTTGACCCACGAGCTGTCAATTGACCCTCACTAACACTAGGTACCTACCACTTACATAGCTGACCCTGTCTTTCAATTTCGCTGACATATTAAGGAGGGCAATTAATCACCGCGAAAAGTAGGGAGTTAGTACCTTTGATGACGTATAGATAAAATGAGTACACGTACTCGGAGATAAAATTAGAACTGAGGAGGCCTTAGGCCTCAATCTTTCTCATTATTTGAAATAATACATAAATCATTGTTGTCTAATTATATATTCGATAATACATACCATCATGACATACCACAATGTGGGGTAACCAGCGACAGGTGCGCGGGTGTGCATTATCTTATTAAAGGAAACGCACACCAGTCTCGCCTCGCATTAAAATGCACTACATTCAGAATGTGTGGTGAACCTCATTGCCAAACTATGTGTGATATTATTTTGCTTCTAGTATTTTCGATTACCCGAATGATAATGCGATGATAATAGAAAAGAGTGGAAGCACTATTCTAAGCCGGTGCTTCACAGTAACATCTAAATAATATATTATTTCAAATAAAGAGAAGAATCCTCATACAGGTGTAAGAATCACAGATTTGAAAACCCTCTACGCTACAGAATAAGAAACACTTTTCTTCACATAATCTTGAAGATTAGTTGGCAGCAAAGCGATGCGCAACTCTTCCACTACTCCGCTTGGTCTTCAGCGATTTTCTTCAACTCTGTACATGTTGTCGTTTAAGATCCATCCTTCTTCTTCTTCGATGGCGCTACAGCCCAAATCGAGCCTTGGCCTCCGTTAACTTTCGCCTCCATCCAATCCTGTCCTCTGCTGCCACTTTAAGATCCATCCTACCTACCCATATTCCATCCTTGGCTTATTATCACCACGCTGAGACGAGAAGTCGCCCATCGCCGCCCAGAGAAGAAAGTACCTACCCACAATTCGGAATCTCCATTTCAATAATTCAAATAATTCGGAACATTTTCAAATAAAAGCAACATTCATTTGTTTTTAGTTGGTTACATTTTAGACACGTTGTTATTTTGCCTTTCATATTTTCAATAAAAACTTTTACATTTCCCACTAAGTGTTGTGTACCATTCTAAGAAGAATTAAGAAGATCTGGTCGAGAAACCTACAAAATGCATGGTTGCTGGAAGGGAGGAATGCACTGCAAATATTGTTCTGGGAGGCATCGAAATTTAGCAGGTGAAAGAGTTTATATATCTGGGAAGCAGAATATCTCAAGACGGACGTTCAACAGCAGACATCAAAAGCATAATCCACCAAGCAAGAGTTGCCTTCAACAAAAAATCAACAATTTTTGAATCCCCTAACATTTCCATCAAAATTAGGAAAAATTTGATCAAGTCTCTTGTCTGGAGTGTACTGCTATATGGCTGTGAAACATGGACCATCAGTCAACGCGAAACGGGACGTCTGTCGGCGTTTGAGATATGGTGCTACAGACGCATGGCTAAAGTTCACTGGTCAGAACACATCAGCAACGACGAGGTACTAAGTAGGGTTGGAGAGACAAAGCAAATTATGAAAAGAATTGCCCAACAGAGAACAACTTGAATAGGCCACAACATCCGGCACCCAGGCCTGCTTCTTACCATCGTCGAAGGAATGATTGATGGGGTTAACTGTAGAGGTCGCCCCAGAAATAACTATATAGACCAGATAATCGGTGACGTGCGCTGTAGCAGCTACAAAGAGATGAAGAGACTGGCGGACGATAGAGTTAAGTGGAAAGATCGAATGTTTGGTGCAGACCAATCTTAGGATTATGACCCAGAAGAAGAAGTTCGAGAAAAGCGGACGGCAACATCCAGTGCATCGCCGAGAACCTGGGTAAGTCGATCTCAATCCTATCCCAACCCGACCAATTCCTTCAAAATATACAATATATAGTCCACTTAAGCGAGTAGGGCAGTATCGTCCAGAGCCAATATTACCAATTTTCATTTCACCAGGGACACAACAGTACCTACAGGAGGTACACTTCATGTCATGGCACACCTTTTATATATACTCTCGACGGGAACTGTTCCCTCCAAAATGATGTGTAGGAGATCTTCGTGTCGCAATACATGGCCTATTCAATTCACACGCCTTTTGGATATGATGTATGGTGATATAAAAACACTACACCAGGGGGGCAAGTCTGGTTCGACCGGCGAAATCAAAACCCTAGTGATTACCCATATCATGGATATAATTATCGTATGGAGTTCTATGACATCTAAAGATATTGTAGAACTCCAAAATATAATAATTATATCCATGATATGGGTAATCATGAGAGTTTTCATTTCGATAGTCAACCAGACTTACCCCCCTGATAAATCTGTAATATACAAGATATTGTCTGATGGGGGGAGACAATAAATAAGGTATTAGAGAAATCATGTGGAAATAATGAACTTTTAAAGTGAACCACACCTTGCTCTTCAATGGAAACCAGAAGGAAGCATGGAAGACCCCCTCAAAATGTGGAAAGACAGATGAGAATCCATATCACTAAAGGCAGCAAGCACTGCGCAAAATATGACCTATTCAACCAAGATTAATAGTTCAATAAACGATGAAAACAAAAACAAAATTATGATTATAAGTGAAAACATGACAACAAATTTGAGTCGCCGTATAGTGATCGTATTTCGTATAAAACAAAAAAAGCATAATTAAGATATCAAAATAAATTTATATATAATGTGCACAACATGAAGATAATAATAGTGCACAAAGACAAAAAAAACTAAAATAACCATGAAAATGTTTCTGTAAAAAAAATCTCAAAGGTATGTATGAGATATCATTACTTCTTCTTCTGGGTCACAATCCTAGGATTGGTCTGCACCAAACACTCGATCTTTCCACAGTCATTATATCATTACAATCTATCAAAATAATATAGTATGGTGAAAAACGATAATATTCGAAACGAAATGAAAACTAAAAAAAAAATAACAGTTCAGACGCGAAATAATTCGGCTTAAACGTCGGCTATCTCAGAAATTATACTCCTATATACCTATTATAGCATGATATAACAAAAAAAACAACTAATTTAGAGGGCGTTGGCAGTACCAAGTCAAAATATGCCATTGTTTTTTAGTTTTTAAAGACAGTTTACAATTATTTCAACACTTTTTATATTTTATCAAATATTATTGTTAAATACATATCTATTTACTTTTCTTGTAAATTTCGCATATATTTTTTTAAATTTTGAATTTCTTTATATAGCCTCTCGGGCAACTAACAAGTAGGTACTATTTCAAACATATATTAATTTAACATGCACCCAATAACAAGTGGCCACATTCTGGAGACATTTAAATATCATCTCACAGATCTAGACTGTTAAACACAATAAAATACTATTTTTCCACAAAAATATATTGAATAAATACAAATATATTATACACCGCCAGTGTACAATATATTTGTTTATATTATGTACACAGAGATGAATGAACAAATAAATATATAAATAAGAAAATAAATAAATATAAATAAATAAATAAATAAATAAATAAATAAATAAATAAATAAATAAATAAATAAATAAATAAATAAATAAATAAATAAATAAATAAATAAATAAATAAATAAATAAATAAATAAATAAATAAATAAATAAATAAATAAATAAATAAATAAATAAATAAATAAATAAATAAATAAATAAATAAATAAATAAATAACAAAACAAATAAATAAATAACTAAATAAATAAATAAATCGAACTCGGGACCTTCGAATCAGAACTATCAGAAGATACCTAACCAACTGAGCCCCGAAGGCCGAAATTTTTGCTTGTTTTTCAACTACCTACTTTATTTCACTTTAGTATGTTATTTTGAATATTAACTGTCACCAACATCTATCTATCTATCGTCTATCATGGGGCAGAATGAGATAGGAATACTTCGATACTCCCCATAGAATATAGACTTGTCTCCAAACGATGGTTGATAGTAATAATATTTATTTATTAGGCAACCCACCCTTGAAGAGTGATTTGTGCTGGTTGACAGTATAAAACAGTGGAAGCACTTTTATATGTCGGTGTCTCGTTGTACAACGTTTACCATAATCTTTTCAAAATAAATTTATAACTAAATTTAAATATAATATTACTGGTAGGTAGGTAAAAAGTCAGATAAAAAGTTATGTATAAACGATTAAATTAATTAATTACTGATATTTTAATGTAAGAGTTCAACAATGATAATATTGAAGGTTAGTTCTATATTGATATGTATATACTTACTCAATAGAGAATATGAAGATATATTATTAATTTGTTTGAATACTCAATAAAAATTAATAAAGAAAAAATCAATAGTCAATAAAATAATATTCGTATATTGCAAAGATTTCCATATAATATAATAGATGGAATATCGCGCGTATGACGTTTTGGTTGGCAACATATTTCAGTTTTCCTTACATTTCAACACATCCTAGATAAATGTTCTCTAAATCTCAATTAACAAAGTGTTGTTTTTCGACAAATGAACCAGAAAACAGTTCAAATTATTCTTTATTCTCTATACAAAACTATGTGGTCTGCCAACCTTGTTGTAAAAAGTCTCGCTGAAAAAATCTACACTTAGATTCAAACAAAATTTGCTACCTGTGACATTTACTATATTCATTGATTTTCATTTAATATTTCACTAGATGTAGTACTCTGTCTAGCTGTGAGGCACCGGCTTAGAATAGTGCTTCCACTCTTTTCTATTATTGTTTTCGAGTGTCCCGTAAGAGCTGGGTAATCGAAAATACAACAGGCAACAATAACATCTCACATAGTTCAGCAATGAGGTTCACCACCCATTCTGTATGTAGTGCCTTTTTAGGTGAGACGAGACTGGTGTGTGGGTATACACTGATGTGTTGTGCTCCCTTTTATAAGGCAATGCACACCCGCACACCTTTCGCTGGTTACCCCACATTGTGGGATATGCCGTGATGGTATGTATGTAGTACTCTGTGCAAAAAGTGAGTCATGGAAAAAAGCGCGTTTGACGTTTTGGTTGGCAACATATTGCAGTTTTCCTTCGATTTCAATACATCCTAGATAACTGTTTTTAAATATTAATAAACAAAGTGTTTTTTCGACAAATAAATCCGAAATAAAGACGAAACAATATTTTTTTCAAAAATTGAGAAAACAGATAGGAATTTATATTATGTATGCACGCTTACCAACATAAAAATACAAAGTGAGATATTTTAATGAACGGTCTTTACCGAATTTATTACCAAATCGTTGATATACCTACGATATTTTTCGTGAAGAAAAGGTAAAATTTCAAGGTTTTTTAATAGCTAGAATAGTACTTAAAAAAATAGTAATAAACTCAATCGGTATATTTTCTATTGAAGTAATAAATAAGTTTCGTTAGATGGGTCGATGGCAGAGCGGTTAGCGCGCTGGGATAGTAATCCAGTGGTCGCGAGTTCGAATCCTGCCTCGACCGATTTCGTTCACCTATAGCACAAGCATTTATTTGCTTATTTTAGGGAACGTAGGAAGATGTATATGTACTTGTTTAACAAGGACATATTCATTTTTTATAAAAAAAAAAAAAAAAAAAAAAAAAAAAAAAAAAAAAAAAAAAAAAAAAAAAAAAAAAAAAAAAAAAAAAAAAAAAAAAAAAAAAAAAAAAAAAAAAAAAAAAAAAAAAAAAATAGGCCGTGTAGTTTTTGAGTTGTTAACAGTAAAAAATTAAAAAAAAAGATGTCACTAAAACTAATTGTAAGTACGTACCAGAAAATTATTTCATAAATTCAAAAAACATACGCAATGGAATAAAATGTACAATTATACTGTTATTTATTTCACAGATTTTTTATTTTTTTTCGAGGGTTCTAGGATATAATTTTCAAACTTTACTATTTAGCCTAAAGTGTAAAGGATTTTACTTCTTCCTTATTTAAAAATATAAATTTTATATGTAAAATATATGGTTTGTGTAGCATTGCACCCCCATGCTCATATATTGGAATTAAATCTTTATTATTATTACGAAGTAAGATTTTGTAATTGCTGGGAATTTTTATGTATATTTTTTTACATTACTTCGCGGGCAACTAACAGCTGTACTATGTCAAATATTAATTTAACACGCACCCAATAATTAGTTGCCACATTCTGGAGACTTACGATATTAATCGTCTCACAGATCCAGACTGAAAACACAATTTAAAACTGTGTCTCCGCCGGGAATCGAACCCGGGACCTTTGAATCAGCAAGCAGACACCTAATCAACTGAGCCTCGAAGTCCGACCAATATTATTTAATGAAGAATTCTTGAAATTAGTAAGAGGATTATGGCTGTAAACCGTTGTGTTTTTGGTCTTTAGTACCTAGCTATTGAAGTCAAAACAAGTCAGAAGAAATACAAAAAAAAAATATTTTATCAAACTCTGATAATGCCAGTTCTGATAATACATCTGAAAGCTGGGTAATAACGATAGCTCATGAGGATCCATTACAGCAACTAATCGTTGGTGTCGTCGATGCAACAGAGAGCTGTATGACACAATATATGTATAGATAAAGTGGAACGATTGCGATTAGCCGATCACATAAATGGAAATGATATTGTATAAAAAGTTTAAATAAAAATTAAAAAATCTCAAAATTCCAGGTAGTGAAAGAATTTTTTTTCAGTTTTAACAGATGAAATCATAGAGAAAAATCGAGGAAAAATGAACCGTTGTCTATGGAAAACTAATCAGCTCTAAGTTTATGTACTTCACACGTATGGTATCAATATTAAGTTTATCGGCCTTTTAGTTTCATCTGTAGGTACAGATGACACAATTATTCATATTTGTGTACAGCATACAGGATACGGCATACATATAAAAACATCACAACGAAACTTAAAGTATGCACTCTCTACATGATACCCATTGAGAAATTGATAGAAGAAAAATACGCTTAAAAATTGTGAAATCATGACTCTCCACTATTCCACAGTTAGTGAAGAGTAAATAAGTAGTGTATCCTGCCTGTGCTTACGTATGGTCTGGAAACTATCACGCTAACTGCGAGGACCATACATAAGCTAAAATGCACTGAGAGATCCATGGAAAGGCAAATGATAGGCGTAAGTCTAAGAGACAAAATTAGAAATGAAGAAATCAGACGCCAGACAAAAGTTGTTGATGTCATGGATCGAGTTGCAAAACTTAAATGGCAATGGGCAGGTCATGTTACAGATGGGCACCAAGAATTCTAAATTGGAGACCATGGGATATGAAAAGGGGAATAGGCCGGCCCCAGAAAAGGTGGGCCGATGATATTGTCCCTGTCGCTGGAAGCGGATGGGTTCGAAAAGCCCAGAAAAAAGACGAGTGGAAGATTTTAGAAGAGGCCTACATCCAGCAGTGGAGAGATGGCTGAGAAAGAAGAAGGCCCAAACAACGATGGATGGACTCTGTCAGCGATGATATAATATCCAACATGCAAATCACAGATTAGAAAACAAAGGCCACAGAAAGGCATGAATGGAAGAGACTGCAGCTGGATTAAGCCAAGGGTCACCCAGGGCTCCGCCAGCTAATGATGATGATACCTATTCTGAAATTACATCAAACAACGGATAAATTCTAATAATATAGTTTCAGCCGACAAAAATTTACAATATTGGGGCTATGTTGAGAAAACCAAATACCTTACTTTTAGTGCAACTGAAGCTGGCCAACCTAAAGCTAGCCCCCAATATATTCTCCAATTGCATAAGTGTAATGCACTACTAGGTCAATGTAACTGTGTTTACATTGAATAAACAAATGTAGTAAAATATTTAGGGATCTTAATAGATAACAAAATCTCTTTCCAAAACCACATAGACGATCTATCCAATAGGATAAGAAGACTGGGACACGTATACAAAACATTGAGAAATATTCTTGATATTTCAACCTTAAAATCCGTGTATTATGCTCTCACCCAGTCTGTTTTGTCGTATGGAATTATGGGATGGGGTGGATGTGTCAAGACAGTCATGAGTCCGCTCAACAAAGCTCAAAAATGTATTATGCGCATTATTAACAGAAGAAATAGAACGTTCCCTTCAGACGATTTGTTTAGGATCTTTCCTATCCTTGATCCGAGACAGCTGTTTCTAAAAGCCGCATTGGTTCATTTCCAAAAAAATATAATTCTGCATAGTAGAAGCCAACAAACGCGATTCACTAGGCAAGCAAATGATCTTAACTTCTTTGTGCCTATAACGAAAACCTCGTTTGGACAGAGACGTTTTAGAGTCATTGCTCCTAGAATTTTCAACAAACTCGATAAAGGAATCAAAGAGACAAAAATTAGTCATTCCTTTAAAACTAAAATAAAGGAATGGCTATTAGTAAAAGGCAGACACTATGCAGAGGAGAGTATTCACCCATAGCCTCCGACCCCTACTATATACATATGTACATATGTCTTACTATATTTGATTTTTTTAATTTTTTGTGTGAGTTCATAATGTAGATCTTTTGATGTTTTTAAATAATTATGTGGTTTTTTTATTTTTTTAAATTATGTTGTACTTTTAAATTATGTTGTTATTATGTATTATGTATTTATGATATGTAAATTATATTGTTGTATTTATTCAAATTGACGATATTGTAATATACCTAACAGCAGCCCCAGAACAGGTTTGTAATACCTAGTGGGGCGTTGTTGATCAATTTATATATATATATATATATATGCATGTATTGAGAGAAAGAATAAATAAATAAAAAAAAAAAAAATAAACTCTGCATATTTGAATCAATAAAATATAATGTCATATATTTTAATTAAATATATTTAATAGGTATTGTCATATTTTTACTCTCCACACTATGGAATAGTGGAGTCATGATTTCACAATTTTTAAGCGTCAATTTTTTTACATCAATTTCTCAACGGGTATCATGTAGAGAGTGCACACTGTGAGTTTCGTCGTGATGTGTTTGTATGTATGGCGTACGGAATTATCCTTTTTGTGTCCTCTCTACAGCCCAAACTATAGGTTCGGTTGACTTCATACTAACATTTCATGTGTAAAGTGCATAGACTTAGAGCTGATTAATTTTCCATAGATATCCGTTAATTTCTACTCTATGAAAATGCTCTCACGGTTTGGAATATCGAGATATTTTTATACTGTTTTGAAATTGTGATACAATAAAAATACACTCATCAAATATGCATTCAAGGATGTCGAAATTTAAAGAAAAAAAATTATGGTCTGCCATATCAATTGTATGAAGAATGTATATAACAGAAGTAAAAAAACTTCTGTATGGGAAAATTGAGTGATCAACTTCATATTGATATTGTATGTGTCTCTATAGAAAAGTGTATTTTTTACTCTCCACTTCTATCTTCCTCAAGGGGTAGGCAGTGAGAACCGAACACCGCATTCTTCTATCTTGACACATACATCGCCTCATCAACATTGATACACTGTCTCATACATGCTCATCTTGCTAGTAATGCAATTTTACTTAAAATTTCTCATCAGGTATCATGTAGAAAATGCATAGGTATAATGAAAATTATTAATAAATTTGTATGGTAAAATATAACTAAAGTTTTCAGTTCTACTACTTTAATGACACTGACTAGTTTCGGTCATCCAGTGACCATTTTCAAAGTGACACTTTAGAAAAGTTGAAAAAAGTGCATACAATGATTTCCGTGCCAATGTTTTTGTGTGTATGGTGTATTGTGAAAACTTTTGTCCTCTGGGAATCTTATATTTGTTTAAGAATCTAATAGAAATGTACTTCATAAAAATGCATTTAGAGATTGTCAACCTTTCAAGAAGAATAAATGAACAATTACTATGGTGTGGAGAGTTTAGTGTTAGCTACAACTCACTCGTTTTGAAATATAATGTTATCCATAAATAAAACAAAACGAAAAAGAAGCACTATTGACGCGAAGAACAATAACAAACAGTACTTACAAATCTCATGTTCTATTTTTAAAACTCTTATCGATGCTACACTTATTTGAATATCGAATAAAATATTTTATGTATGTTAGTATTGCTGTTAGTAACAAAGATATGTCAAATTATTTATTTAAGTAGGTACCTTCCTATCTACATTATTCAAGATTTTTTTTCTACTGGTTAAATTTAAGAGTTATGGCAAGTTTATCATTACAGATGAAGAATATGACACAATAAATGAACCATATTATTTGGAACAAACTCAAATTTACTAATATTTTTTAAATATTTTGAAACGAATTGATTTGTTATGTTAAAATACAAATATTTAAATTTGTAGCTATTTTAAGAATTATGTAAAATAAGTGTGCTGTAAATATAAAACGATTTTCCAGCTTTAACTTGATACCTATTTCTATTATGTTGAAACCTAAAAAAAATCTCACTTAGCTTATTACAATAGCCAATTTTTGTAAAAACCAATATTTTTTATTCAATGATATTTCATGACAAATTTTGATAGGATTGATAGGGAACTTAATAAGAAGGCATGATTGGTGAACGTTGCGTTGCTCAAGCGCATAAAATGATCACTTAAACCAGCCGATGACAGGTCTTAAGCCCTGTAGGTGCCTTGAGTTCCCGGTTCTCCCATAATATTCGAAGTTCATCTCTATCGAGATCTAAAGAATGTGTCATAAATACATACATAGACACCATTAAAATCCTTTATTTTTGCAATAAAATCGAATTTTGGAAACCTATCCTTAAAATAGAAGGTAAAATGACTAATAATATTAGGCATTTTAAATTGGTTTTTTTCTTGAATCATTGTTTAAATATCGTCTGAGATTGAAGTTTTGAATTATTTTTTCAATATGGACACAATACATGTAAAATAAATCGTGTTTACTTACCCATTTCAAAACACTGAACATTTTAAAGGGATGGTGTTTAGTGTTTTATTTAAAATTGTTAATATGAAAAATTGAAAAAAAAAACTATCAACGTTCAATACTCAAAACATACTGGAACAAATCACCTCAGACCACATTTTACATAATAAAAATATTTGCAAAATATTAGTTCACAATAAGAAAACACACTAAAACGCTACAAAAAACGTATTTTCCATTACAGAAAACAAGTTCGTCCGTCCGGTTCGGAGAACTACGAGCTTTGCCGACAAAGCTCCACCATCGCGTCGTAGCAACTAACACTCGAATGTCGTTTCTCCGGTGAATTGTGGAACGTGCTCGGAACTGCAACAGTTTGTAGAAAAGTGTAAAATCGTATCTTTCATCTATGGTTAACAGTCCGGGCGTGTGTGTGCGTGTGCGTTGTAGTGATATCCTCTCGACTCGAGCGAACACTGAATGTGGGCACAGATTAGTTAATTCAACTGATTATATTATTATTAGGATGAAACGACGGGTACTTACGCCCTCCCCGCATGGAATAATGTATAAAGTAACACATAATATGAGGAGAGACGTTGATAAAATGTACGAGGGCCGCCATTTTGAACGGAAGCCGGCCATTACGTCCAATAAAATGCGACTGGATTAATATTATGTGACCGAATGCTGCTACAATGCCGACGCTACCCGTGAATACAGAATACACCGAGCTACGAAAACCACCTCTTAATGCAACGACAGAATTAATCAGACCCCGATCTAAGCGAAAATGCGCTTCATGTCCGAATTTGTATTTGTACGGTTTCATCAACGCGCAACACCTTAAACACAATGACGTAGATGGGCTGGACATGTGCAGAAAGGGCCGGTAACACGGGTATAGTTGTCGCCAAATACCTTGAGCCATTTCGCCGAGAAGGGGGGCGATTTACACGTATATCAACGAAGCAAAGAGACGCTTTTCGCACCCGGAAGCCTGGTTCAAGATATTTGGTGATATTTATACCCAAGGTGATCCTCGAGGGTCATTCGGGCTGAAGAAGAACGGTCGGTAGACCCAGGCTGCAAACAGATGAGTTTAAAATAATTCGCACTGCAACCGCTTTGTTTTGTATTCAAGTTAAAAAGAACACGGCCCATTTATCGCGAGTGAGAGTTGGAGTCTATAGAGGATTGACGAAGGCCAAGGCTCTATATGAAGTGTAGATTTATTGAAAGAAAAGAAAAGAAGACTTATTGAAAAATGCGATCTAAAATTTAAAATATAAGCGTGGTTGTAAATTAGAAATATCATAGACGAAACAGATGACATATTTTGTAATTAGAAAATGACAGTAACCTACAATTGACATTGCTGTTATGTTTTGTTACTAATTTCAGATTAGTAAAATAAAAACAAGTTACTTTTTTAGGAAAACTCTTGGTGTCGGAAATAGGCTTCCCAGAATTAGGAACTCCTAGAGTCTTATCTAATTCTTTGTATGTGATAAAACCAAAATTCACATTAGGAGGTAGGTACCTAAGTTTTGCGATTTGCGGTCATGAATATTTGTACTGCGATGTGGAGTCTGGGGTAGATTATAATATGTATCTCACAAGACCTCCAGTCAATTGTGTCCAATTCAATTCCGGCGGCGGCAGAGACATAATATGCGGTACGGTATAGAGTGTGGAATGAAGAAAAGACGACTAGACCCGCGATCTGCTGCGACAAGCCGCTGTACCATAATGTAGATAGACATAGTGAACACTGAATGACTAAACTAAAGTAAAAAGGTCAAATTGATTATCACGGGCGAGATCAGAGGTCACAACCAGACAATGCCAGGAGAATATTCCATCACACTGACTCCACTAAACAGATGAGATCAAATGCATAAACAACTCTGACAAAACTTATTTATTCGTTTATTTATTCATTTATAGTATACCTACCAGTACGGCTTGCCCAAGGCCCTCTGGATTCGTTCGTTTTCCTCTTAGACAGGCCGAAACGTAGAAGATAAAAATGGCCGACACATAATTTGTATGGAGTAAAAGAAAATGTTCCGAATACATCATGAACTACGGGAGAACTAAAATACATCAAATGTTCGACATTGTAGTGTAAAAAGACATAATTTATATAATTGTTATTTTAATTTTCTTTATTTACTTTTTGCAAAAAATCCTAATTGTTTTATAAATTTTGTGCTGTCTTGATCTGACTTGAGGCGCGACTGAATAAAGAAATGACTGACGGATCCTATACCTAGCTATGCTCTGTCAGTTCAGTATTCCTAAGAAATACTATTTCAGATTATTTGTGCAATTAACAAATAAAAATTACAAGATACCTACATTTACAATATTATGTATGTGCATATCATGATGACTCAAATTCCATTTTTTTTTATATGTGTTATAGTTAAGTTTATATTGTTTAGATTCTTTTTGTATGGTTAAGTTTTTATTGTTTAGATTCTTTTTAAAAATGTAAATAGTTACTCCTGTGAAATATAATAATATGAACACTGCTAGCCCTAGAACAGGTATACCTAGTTGGGCAGCAGTTATCTATTTTTAATGAAGATTATTTAAATGGTGTGACAAATAAATAAATATTATTATTAGCAATAATTAATCGTTTTTCACGCATTTAAGTAGGTACACTTTGTATACAATAAAACTAGATTAAATCATAAATCCACTAAAACCATTCAATAAATTATTAAAATATAAACACAATTATGATTCTAATTATGAACTTGAACGACAAAATTTAATCGCCGTATAGTGATCGTATTTTGCATTAAACAAAAAAAAACATAATTAAGATATCAAAATAAATATTTTTATTTTTTATTTATTTGTTGGTAAATTCACAGAATGTATTACATAACGTTATTCACATAGTCTTTAAAATATAAATGCATTCCAATTACGAATTTACACATTAAATATTACGAATTTAATGCTTGGTAGAAAAAGTATTAAGAAATAAACTAAATTAAACTATGTTGATAGAGGAAGTAACAATAAATAAATCAATTTACAATAATATTATCGAGAAGAAATACAACAATAATACAGAGAACAAATCATAACAAATTTAATAATACATGATAAAATTAAAAAAATAACATATATTTGCGACGTGGCTATTCCAAATTCTAGTAATATTATAAAAACTTTTGATAAAAAATTAGAAAATACACCGCTTTAGGTAACGAGATTAAAAGACTTTGGCATTCTCGTAAAATAATATTATTACCGTTCATTATTTCAGCCACTGGCATTATTCCAAAATAGTTAATCCGCAATTTAGAAATTATAGATTTATCGAAAAACTTAATAATAAAAATGCAAAAAACGGTAATAATGAATACATGTAGAATCGTTAAAGATTTTTTAAACGTTAATATTCGGGAATCAGTAGGGTTGTTAGGTAGTATAGAGACCTCCTCAGAGCTTAATCCATTGATATGTTAAGTATCTGGATGGGTGAATTATTCCCAATTGAAAACTTGATGATGCGTTTGTTGCATTTTATTTTGCTCTTTTAAATAATTTACAATTTACGCATTGATCTGCTAATTCTTTTGAGGAAGTGTATAATGGTAATAATAATAATTTAGTGTTATTATTTGTAGTGCTTAATTGTTATTAATATCATTAGTAAATCGGCCAGCGCCGTATTATTAAAATTTAATAAAATAGGTGGAAAAATCAAGAGAAAAATCAAAATACACAATCTTTTAAGATTTACGTCATGAATTTATATACATATAATGTGCACAATGGCATAATAAACTAAAATAACTATGAATATATTTGTGACAGTACATCTGAATGTTTTTACGTTGATATCGAATACATGGCACCACAATATAATATAAAAGAGCTGTGTTAGAGAAAAGAGCTCTCTGGGAGGCATCTCACACTTAGGTCTTCTGGATCACAGATTAACAACTCCTTAAAGGAGTTGGACAGAGCCAACAAAGCGGCTTACTATGATCGATTGGTGTGAGTGGTCCTATAAAGTGGAATGAATTGCCTCTAGATGTCTGTAGTGCAAAAAGTAAGAGGACTTTCTCTAAAGGACTGAAAACAACATTGTTTCGTAGAGCAACATAATACCATTATATCAGCGCCCTTGGAATGATCCTGAATCATTAAACGGCGCTAAAATAATTATTATTATTATTATTAACAAAACAATATCATGATGAAGAAATTCGTGCATTGACAGGACAACCTTTAATCACCAGCGAAATCCGGTCCAGAATATTGGACATGTAGTTGTCAGATCAGGGGAAGAAAGAGTCACAAAACGTATCCTGAAAAATAACCCTGTGGGCAAGAGACCCCAGACCAAGGCAGAGATTGATGGACAATGTTACCCGAGATCTGAACGTGCTGAATGCTTGTGATGATTGGGAGTCCACTGCAGCTGACAGGAAGGCTTGGAAAGCTATTGTTCAGGAGGCTAAAGCTCTACCGGAGTTGTATGGTCATCGGAAGTAAGTAAGTAAGTAAGTATATCATAATGCTTTTATATGGTTTAATATTATTAAACAAATGGTGAAAAACGTTAAGATTCGTAATACTTTCTGAGATTTTAAAAAGTAAACAACGATACGACAATAAACGATGACTGATTTGTATGCAAAAATTACAGAACAGCCCCCCTAGACAACGTGTAATTTAGCGCAAGAAAAGAAACAAGAAAAGATAACTCAATGATGTATGGAAGTGACAGTTGTCACGTGACTGGCAACTGTCACTTCCATACATTTTCTTGTTTCTTTTCTTGAGCTAAATGACACGTTTTCTAGGGGGGCAGATGTTAAATCTTTCGGCTTAAACGTCGGCCAGATTGGAAATTATACCCCTATGACCCAACAGAAAGCACTAAAGTCAAAGGGCGCTGCCAGGCTTGCCCGTGCACTCTATTATCTGAAATCTGTGAAGCAGCCGCCACAGATACACAAACCATCAGAACTATTGGCAATACTAAATATTTGCGCAACTTCTTCAAGGTCCATTGGACATGCAGACTTAGTGATCTCGAAGAACAATTATAAAGCCTTCAAACGATTTTGTCATAGATACGGTGCCTTATTATCCGAAGATTTTGGTCACTTCCCTGATGCCCTATAAGGACCATCAAGTAGGTACTCAAATGTTATCTCCACTGGAGAAGAAATGAATAAATTTGCTAGGAATGGAGACGGTGATTGATAACTATATGAAGTACCGCAAACTATGGCACCTTCTATTCCAAAGGTGGGGCACACAGTGCAACAAGACGTCTCATTAGTACCCTTACCTGTGGATACTCCAATAGCCCTGTCTATGCTAGAACTTCGGTCCTTGTTTGCTGTCGAGCCTCCGCCAGTATCCCCGCCTTGGACAGAACCCGTTTCAAAATTCATAGATCCAAGGCAAAGTGTTATGCCAAAAAAAAACAGTAAAACCAAATATATGTATTTGAAGTCGTCGACAGTCCGCAAGTGTGAATCTCGACTTGCACTTGCTGATTGTTCTTTTTGCACCATGGTAGCGAGATTGCTAATCTAAAGGGCTCGATGAGCTACTCTTCGTGCCATGCACTGTTTTTTTTTTTGTTTTTGTTCATTCTAGCGTTCTGCGATGGGGCCGTTGACGGTCCTCATATGCGGAGCGGGTGGTGGTGGGAGTAGCGATAGTTTTGTCGCTACGGCGGGCACAGATGGAACGGAAAGTAAGAACTGTAACAGCAGTGAAGGGATGGAAAGGACTGAAGAGACATTCCAACCCTTATTGTGTCGGCTTCTTTCTTCTTCTTCTCTTAAGCCGGAACCGAATGAGCTAAGAATTGGTGAGCAGCGACCAGGATAGTTAGTCTTTGTTATTACCAGATGACTTAATCATCAGATCAAACAAATATGACTTACATACCTATGTATAAGTACACTAATATAATATGTACCTACCTACTACATAATAAAATATCGGACAGAGATAGTCATATTGTTATGTACTTGTATGTACCTATATGTAGGTACCTACCTAGCTATGTCTAATATAATAATTGATAGTCTCAACTATAAAACTCCTACAGACTGCAGCCATATCAACTAGAGGGCGACATATTCTGGAAGGTGAGAGCAGGACCGAACTTGTCACATCGTTGAAATGTGCTGATGCGCAAAACGCGGATAATGAGCGGGATGTGGCTAACACTAAACTCTACTTTGTATTAGTTAGTGTAAGTACACTTTATTCTTCTTGAACGATTTTATGTTGTTTAAGTGCATATAAATGAAAAAAATAATAGCTCAATTTTCCAGACCGTGAGAACATTTTGAAAGTTTTGACAAATTAGATCATAGAGAAGAAATTAATCGATATCTATGGAAAATTAAACAGCAAAGTAAATGAAATTTAAACATATATTTTTTATAAACAATTATGTATTATGTATTTATTAAATTTTGGTTACTAATAAATATTTCCTTTCCCAATCTTTTTGTAATTTTATTAACTTTATATGTTTTCGTTATCAATATTTTTGCATATATTACATTGTCTTAATTTGATTGGTTGGAAGAAATTATCTAATGGCAGTAAGCACAAGTTTGAATTATATTTGTGTGTAAAAAAATGTGAACGACATAATATGTCGTATATGGCTCCCTTTTTTATAAAAAGAATGAATTATAGTAACAAGTACATATACATCCTCATAAGTTCCCTAAATTAAGGATAAATGCTTGTGTCATAGGTGAACGAAATCGGTTGGGGCAGGATTCTAACTCGCAACCACAGAATTACAAACCCAGTGCGCTAATCGCTCTGCCACCATCCATCTGGGATGTTAACGCTTGCCATTGTTAACGCTTATGACCTAGCCCCTGAGTCAAATCGAAAACGCTTAACGATATCGCCAAACGCTATTTTTTTGCATGGGATTTGACGTTGCTTGTTTATTATTGTAGACAAAAATTCTACGTCAAATCCCATACAAAAAAATAGCGTTTGGCGATATCGTTGTGTTTTCTACATGGCTCAGGCCCCCATACGTTACCTACGCTTATTTTATAGGATACTGGATCTAAACAAATATTCACACTTAATACCAAATCTGTGATATACAATATTTTTCACGAAGAAAAGATAAAAAGTTTTTTTTTAATAGCAAGAATATTTTTTTTATTGACAAACTTTTTACCATCTCAATAGAGACGCAGTTGGGATATCATAGAAGAATCGGGAACTCAAAGCACCTACAGGGCTTACGACCTGTCATCGGCTGGTTTTACGCGATCACTTTATGGGCCCGCACATCGTCCAACAATAATGCCCTTGTATTGAGTTCTCATATCAATGTAATTTTTTAATGTTCTATATATTTGAATAATGTGCAAAAATTCATCTGAAAATTAGACATTATTACTATTTCCATCTTTGAAGTAACCAAGAAACCTTTTTGTAACGCCATCTATTGAGAAATTAGTTTATTTGTAAACAATGAAAGCAACAGTCCTTATAAATGAGGTGACGGTGTCTCGCATAGACGTTCACAAGATAAGACCATTGAATTTTACATTGGTAATTATCCTTGTCTCCTTCGTATTTTACTTCTCCGAAATTCCATCAAGTATGTTCTTTAACAGTTCCATATTATTTAAAGACTTAAACAAAATAACTGATGACTACCAAATAATCTGTGAACAAAATACAAATGTGACAGTGACAGACGAAATGCGAGCGAAATGAAATAGTGCACGAACTTCATGACTATATTATGTTCCATATTCAATGACTAATTGCCTTGAATTCAACAAGAAAAATTTGAAAATTTGATTTGAAAGAAGTAAGACCTCAGGTAGACAAAGCCTCAGCTGTTGCAGGCTGCCTGCGAGATTTCATATGGAGGAACAAAGACATGCGAACCAGCAGCAAGGTACGCATCTATAAGACCTGTGTGCGACCTATTCTCACTTATGGCATAGAGACAAGAGCAGACACTGTCAAGACCAAGAACATGCTGAGGACTGCAGAAATGAGAACTCTATGCGCCATTGCTAGAAGGATCTTGCGTGATCGTATTAGAAACACGGCAATCCGTGAAGTATGTGAGGTCCAAGATGTGGTCAGATAGGGGAGACAGCGTCGAAGATACTGGTACCAGCATGTGCAGAGGATGAACCAAAAGAGAATTCCACACATAGCTCTGCACTAGGTACCAGATGGACAGCGTCAACCAGGAAGACCCCCGAAACGATGGAAAGATAGCTGGAACTCAACATCTCAGGAGGACCATCCTGTACCAACAGACCCTCGCCTCGGTTTACACCAAGATGAAGAAGAAGTAGAAGAAGAATTCAACACGAGTTTTTAAGTGCATTAGCGCAACAAACTAGTGCCTAATTCGAGGCATTACTTGCCTCCTAATCAACACGGAAAGGTAAATACGCGGTCGGGGTCGCTCGAGAAAAGGATGACATGACCATATGAACGATATTTTGAAAGAAAGAGATGTCAGAAGCGTGAACAACAGATGAACATGTATAGGACGATGTATGAATATTGACGTGGCGATGGATGTGTGTCTAGATAGAAAAAAGTGGCTAGCTAGATGTGGGTAAATTTTCAAAAGTTACTATTTAGTCTACCACAGACTCTATTGTATCGTAAAATGAACCCATATCTTGAAACAAAGTTACAATGGATTTCATTCATGAACAGATATACCGATAAGTATGTACAAATTGTGTGTGTATGAATTGTGTTAATTAGATAATATTAGTCGGAATTTATAATGATCATCATCATCAGCCGGAATGTCCGTGTCCATGTTTCACTATCATACCTACCTATTTACTCAACATACAGTTATTATAACGATGACTCATCGGCAATCAACACACTCACCCACATAATGTCATTATAATCCTTGTATGTATATTCGGACAATGGTTGTTAAACTGCAACCTAATAAGGATAATACATAACATTTAGGTACTAGTTGCAATCTGTGATAAATTCACAGAAAAAAATATTAAAAAGTAATTACATAATTATATAACTATGTAGATATAAATATTTCTTTCTTTTTTAGATGGGTCGGTGGCAGAGCGGTTAGCGCATTGGGTTAGTAATCCAGTGGTCGCGAGTTCGAATCCTGCCTCGACCGATTTCGTTCACCTATAGCACAAGCATTTATGCTTATTTTAGGGAACGTAGGAAGATGTATATGTACTTGTTTAAGAAGGACATATTCATTTTTTTATAAAAAAAAAATAAATAAAAATGTCTCCTTTACACACGAATGCTTGTATTCTAGTAAATGTCAATATGTTTTTTATTGTATCTTTTTCTGTATCTTGTGATTGAGTACATGTTGCAATATAAATTAAATATAAAAATATATAAAATTAACTATAAAAACATTCTATAAACTATTAACATATTAAGAGATAATTAATTAAAATTATTTTTACAAACTTTGTGGAATTCCATATTAATAGCAAATTATTTTAGTATTTTTTACTAAAATATGAATAACAAAAAACTTTGTACATATATCCCACTTCACATTTATATTTATATATCGTTAGAACGTTTTCGGATTTACCAATCCATCTTCAGTAACGACTACAATACAATGTGACAATGTATTGTAGTCGTTACTGAAGATGGATTGGTAAATCCGAAAACGTTCTAACGATATATAAATATAAATGTGAAGTGGGATATACAAAGTTTTTTGTTATTCATATTTTAGTAAAAATTACTAAAATAATTTGCTATATTAAGAGAGTTTTTTTTTTATAAAAAATGCTTTATTTTATTTTTTTTTTAAACTTTTTACATTATTCTTTATTTTTTTTATATAGGACGTACTGTTTTTGATGTAAATGATTATTTTTGTTATCAGTGGTGATTATTGTTATTTTTTTATATTATAATGTAATTTTGATTTTTTTTAACTATGTAAACTATGTTAAGACGAGTTCATCTCTTTTTGAAGGAAGTTATTTTATTAAGTGTTTGAATTTCTATTTTGTTGATGTAATTGAAGTTAAAAATAATATGGTAAGTGAGATAAAAATAAATGCACTGAGGTGGTTTGGCCACATAGAAAGAATGAGTGATGACCGTCTGGGAAAAAAGTATGTAACGCTGATAAAAGAGAAACGAAAAGTAGAGGTTGGCCAAGGAAAAGTTGGCACGATAGATACATAAATGGAATTTCGAAAGATGGAAACGTTAGAAGAAAGGATACCTAACAGAAGAGCGTGTATGAGAAGATGCATGGAGGTGAACGATGCGAGAAATATATGTCATGAGAGAGGAGTCTGGCGTTCGGTTCTCTCTGCCTACTCCAAATAGGGAAAGGGCGTGAAGATATGGAATGGATGATGTAATTTTATTGTGCAAGATATTTTTCTTCTACATAAATCGTTATTTAATTATAGGTATACCTATTCTAATTTTGATTCTTTTAACTAGGTACGTAAACTATGAAACACGAGTTATCTCTTTTTGAAGGAAGTACCAGGTCTAATATTATTAAGTGTTTGAATTTATATTTTGTTGATTTTTGTTTAAATTTTCTTGTGTAAAATATTTTAGGTAATAAATAAATATATATCACACACTTTTCAAAGTTTTCTTCACATTAAAATGAAGAATTAAACGAGTGGGTTGTGGCCAACACTAAACTCTCCACACCATAGTAAGCGTTCATTTTTTTCTTCTTGAAATGTTGACAACCTCAATATGGTAAAGAATGCTTATGTTGTATGAAATATTTTATTCATTCTAAATTTTACTACCAGGAATATAAATTTTCTAACGATAGTATATTTTTATATTAAGATAGACAAACTATATTTTTTTTTTTTTATAAAAAAATGAATATGTCCTTGTTAAACAAGTACATATACATCTTCCTACGTTCCCTAAAATAAGCAAATAAATGCTTGTGCTTAGGTGAACGAAATTGGTCGAGGCAGGATTCGAACTCGCGACCACTGGATTACTAGTCCAGCGTGCGCGCTAACCGCTCTGCCACCGACCCAACTAATAATCTATTAATGCAGTATGGTGAAGAATGCTTATGTTGTATGAAATATTTTAATAAAAGCAGTTAAATTTTGTTTTAAAAAACGTGAGAGCATTTTATATTTTAACACGTGATATCATATGAAGAAATTTTATGATATCTATGGAAAGCTAATCAGATCTAAGTTCAAGCTATTAATATTCTTATATCAATATGAAATCAAAGAACTAAACATTGACAAACATAAAAATTTCTCTTGTTACATATAAGTTTCATACAAAAATCCATTAAATTAAATATAATTTTTCAAACCGTTGAATATTTTTCTTTTAACATTGACCAACATTGAATACAGTTTTACAAAGATTCTTGGTGTTGTATAAATAGTGGAAACCAAATTAAAATATCTCTAATTTCCAGGTCGTGAGAGCATTTTTTCAGTTTTAATAGATGAAATCATAAAGAAACATTGAGAAAAAAGGAACCGTTGTCTATGGGAAACTAATCAGCTCTAAGTTTATGGAATTAACACATATGATATCAATATGAAGTCAATCGGACTTATAGTTTCGGCTGTAGAGAGGATACAAAAAAAAACAACGTAAATGATGAATTCATAGAGAAGAAATCAAAAGTTGTCTATGGAAAACTAATCAGCTCTAGGTCTATGCACTTTACACATATTATGATGTTAGTATAAAGTCGATCGGACTTATAGTTTGGGCTGTAGAGAGGACACAAAAAGGATTATCCGTACGCCGTACGCCATACATATAAACACATCATGACGAAACTCACAGTGTGCACTCTCTACATGATACCCGTTGAGAAATTGATGTAAAAAAATACGCTTAATAATTGTGAAATCATGACTCCCCTATTCCATAGTGTGGAGAGCAAAAGTATTTCACGTCAGTCCGTAGATTATTTATATTGCCAATGTCGAACACATAATGTCAAACGCAGTTGTTTTATACACCATACATAATCTATTAGCATACATTATCTATTGTGAAAAGATATTATTACATGTACTTAAACAATTAGGTACACTGTATGTATGAAATAAAAAAATGTTCAATTTTATCAAAATATAAAATAAATCAGGCCGAAAACACACGCATTGTCAAAGGGTATACACAAATTCTGAAATTTTAAGAGCTCTAACTAGTCTGGAATTTAGTTAAAAATCGATTGCAAAATTCCAATACCAACAAATAGGTGAAGTTATATAAAAGTGAATAAAAATAAACCCCACCCACCTACCTCGACTTATTTCAGGCATTTATGCTTAATTTATTTACAAGGACATATTCATTCTTTTTATGCACCTTTTGTTGAGGAAAAAATACTTAGTGACAAGTACAAATTAATGATGAATGGCCGTCACTAACAAAGGGACTAGGGAGGTGAAAAATTTAGAAGATGTACATAAATAAATGGAGAATTCTAACAAGAAGTGAGAGTTTCAAACATTGAAAAAAATATTCATTAACGGTATAAATTTTCTTTTTACAAACACAATAAAAAAAGGACATATTGTGAAAAAATCATTGAAAATAAAACAAGACCTATTTAACTAAGTAAAAAAAGGAAAAAAACCTTCCTAGGTACGCAGTATAACAAAAAAGTGAAGCAGGCAATCACAAAAAAGAAAGATACGAACTAAAAAAAACAATAAATTTAAAGTTCAATAAATTTTCGCTGTCAATATTTCGTTAGTCATTCTTTCCATATGACCAAACCAATGCAAAGTGTTCTCTTTTATTCTGTCTACAATTTCCTTCTTCAATTTGCACTCGGCTCTTATATATGCGTTCTTCATTCTGTCATACATCGTTTTTTTTGCATATTTTTCTAAGTGACTTAATTTACATAATATATTACAACTATTTATTTATCCAAATCATAGATGCAAACCATCACGCCATATCCCCACGGGGAAGGCAGAGAGAACCGAGCGCCATACACCTATATATAGGAAGGACACATTCATGACTTTGTTGAATACAGTTAAGTGGGTAGGTACTGTAATAGCATTGATAGGTAGTTGTAATACTTCAAAAAACTTACCAAAATATAATTCTTATTTTTTTAAATTAATATTCACAAATGGCAGTCAATACTTGATATTTTACAAAAACTGTTTGCAGCACATTTTAAACAGATCACTTTATTTGGAAAAAATGTCAACAATTTTATCATAAAATAATTATGTCGAAAACATGTTAGTAAAATGAAACACTTCCTTATCACCCTGCACAAGAGGCGAGATTATTGCCAAATTAACCAGTTTCCAGTCCACATAACAAATATTTGGGTAAGAAATGTTTTATAATATATTTTTCCTCTGCTGGGTTTCGAACCCAGGACGCCCGCAGAGAAGCCAAACGAGTTAACACTGTACCAAGGCGACGTAAATAAAATAAAAATTTATAATTTTGAAAATAAAATCGCGATTTTTTTATCATTTGTCACGTCAACTTTAATAACACATTAACACATTGAGATGGTTTGGCCACATGGAGAGAATGAATGAGGAACGCCTGAAGAATAAAATACTCAAAGTTGATAATATGTGAATGCGTTGGACATTCTGAACAATGAGACGATGCATGAATGTTGATGATGCGTTAGAAAAGTGTGATGTGCGGTCCTCTCTGCCTATCCCGCGATGGACATGGCGTGTCATTACGTATAATTTTTCTTCTTCTTCTCCTTCAGCTAGGGCTGTGTCCTGTTATTCTCGGAAACAGGATTTATTATTCCTTAGAGGTGGATGTCCAGCTGTCTGTTCCATCTTTTGGATGGTCTGCTTCCTGCAGGATACTCGTCTGCTGCTATCCTCTCTCCAGAAGCGTCTTCAAGATCTCCAACATCACAGGTTCTTCTTATTTGGTGGTGATGGTGACTCCTGCAATGGGCCGTAGTGTCTTCATCTCCGTGGTTCTAAGGATAAGGTTGTGCATGTATAATTTTAGTAACAAAAAATAAAGTTTCAATATTGATAACATGACGTAATGATTTTAATAGCATATCACAAACTATACTGACTCAGGCGTCGGTTTATATCATACTTAAATAGTCGTTTTGAATTACTGTAACATTTATTACAGTACAGATGTCTGCTATATTATCAGACTCATTAAAAAATAAGCACCGATCTTTAAGAGGGCCATATTATAATACTCATACATCGCAATTTAAAATAAAATATGTATAAAACGCACACACATACACACCCACCCATCCACACACTCACACTTTTTCACCCACACTAATTCACACTCTTTTATTGTCTTTTGATATAAGTTATAGTACGTAAGAGGTACATGTCTTATTTGTATTTTTGTTTATTTCCTGTTAATAATTGTATGCATGTACTGTGTGCTGTCATTTGTAAAATAAATAAATAAATAAATAAATAACAGTGTTTTTATATAAAAAAAATAGTATTATAAACAATTGTTTACTGATTTTACCCCTAGCTAATGATTAAAAATATCCTTAGTTACAGATTTTTTTAAAATTATGTATCTAATACTTGTTAGACGTCATTAGATTTTGAAAGATATCTGATCAGTGCTTCTCATTTTTTTTTAACTGTCAAATATTCAAAGTGACCTTAAGATCAGGAAACATACAATTTGGAACAATGAAAGCAACAGTCCTTATATGTCACACCTGAACTGCGCCAGTAATATTATTTCATTTTTGGCTTGTTTAGCTACTTGTACCAATGTGTGACGGGGAAAAAAATCTAAGGCTTGCGTATATGCAATTAAAAAAAATATTCGATCATTATATGACGCAATAATGATGTTTCTCAAATATTTGTAATAAATTATAGAACATATAATAGGTTTTTAAATTACAACATAGTCGCTATGTATTATAAAATTGTTTCTTTAAGTGATCGTAGAACTCTCAGTGGAATTTTATTTCTGTACAAAATCTTACATAATTTAATAGACTGTCCTGACTTACTTGAATTAATTAATTTTAGAGTACAATCGTTTAATAGTAGACAACATAATTTATTTACAATTTCACCATTTCGTACAAACCTTGGCAAGAATGAAATAATCCGTACATTTTGTGATGGCTACAATAGACTTTTGACTGACTTGGACATTTTTAATTTAAAATATGCAAAATTTAAGCAATTATTCGCAAGAGCAATCCTAGAATCAACTGTGGTCCTTGAATTTATTCCCTTTTTCTCCTCCTACCACCTTACCATAGGTATTTTGATATAACATGCTGCAGGCACTCGTAATTGGAGAGTTGACCTTACATGTTATTTTGTATTTATATATTTTGTATTTTTAATGTCAATTTCTCTGTGAGTGTTTCTTAAATAAAAAATAAAATAAAAAAAATTGTATGTTACATATTTTAGTGAGTCTAATAATATTGCAAACCTCTGTATATTATGAATGTAGACTTGGTGATTCCATATTGTGGTGAATATAATATTATTCAAGTAAGGACTTTCAGTGTGTTTATATCATATCGTCCTGCACTGTGGCTTATTTGTAATACTATAGATACATACAACAGTATTATGTACATACATACATGTTATAATAATGTCGTTATTCGTTACAAATATGATAAATATCATGTTACAGTGATAGCGCATCATTTTATGACAATTTAATATCTCAAAGGGCGAAGTTGGAATATCAGCAGGATTACTTATGAAGTTGATTAAAATATAATTCCAGATCTGTCCTGTCCAGGTCTACCTTGCACCTTCTTACACCCGTCCTTAGTCTATTCAGGGTTTTCCAGGTTGCATATGGTATTCGGTGATCCAGTGGAAGTTCTTCTGTTGGTTCATGGAAGTTTTCACTTCCTAGCTGTTCCTTCCACACCTCGACTGAGAAAACTGTTTCTAGACTTGAGTCTTGAGGACGGGAGGATGTGGCCATATAGCGGATGTCGAAAGTTATTCTGCTGTCTCATCTTTTCCTCTTCAGAAGCTACGGCTTTTCTTATATCAACCAGTCACCAAATCTATGACAGAACTTCTTGAAAGCATTAAAATTGTTCTTCGAGATCACAAAATCCGCATGACCAATGGGAGGCCCTAATTTAAAAAAAAATAATTTTTCCCTAAAATTTCCTCTAAACCATGGTTTTATAATAGAAACATATCTAAACGATTAATATCATGTATTTCTAGAATGAGAATTGGCCATTGTTCAATTGCCTCCCATCTGTATAGAATTAGAGTTCTAAATAGCCCACTTTGCCAGTGTGGTGATGAGGATGAGACAATTGATCATGTATTTTTTAACTGTAAAAATATTTCCGCCTTCAAAAGTATATACAAACAATTAATTAAAATCACTCACCAATCTCCACTTAATATCCAACATCTTTTGTCTCTTAATAATTCACGTGTACTGTCCGTTATTTCAAAATTCCTTTCATTGAATGACATAAATTTATAAAAAAATTAACTTCTCTCCTCTGACATGAAATAATTGGCACATAGCACTCTTTACAGGGTGAATTGCCTTAAACAACAAAAAAAAATGGGAGGCCCACGGACATCAACGAGGAGCTCCTACTCATCAATGTATGATACTTATCAATATCTGAGTGCTTGAGAATAAGCTGATTTTATCTATTGAAGTGACAAAGAAACTTTTATTTTGTTACGTCATCTATTGAGAAATTGGTTCGTTAACGATGAAAGCAACTGTCCTTATTTATAATATTATATGAAGTGACAACACATCTCCCTATCTACGACGTGTTGTGAGGATTCTCTTCGGCGTCTGGTCATCGTCCATATGGGAACACGGAGGGAGCCTTCACGTAGATTGAGTTTCAAATTTAGGAAAAGCAATCAGGCGTCCCTAAAAACGGCAGAATGCCGGCCAATCCTTCCACCACTGGAAGACCAATCCGGACACGGAAAGTAAGTAAGTATCGTCCATACATATGATGCAGAGGTCCTAAATCTTTATTTTATTCCCAAGGTCTGTTAGTTGACTATAATGACGAATTTTTATATCAATTTCGCGATTTGACCGCAACCAAAGTGATAGTGGTCACTGACTTATATTAAGCATGTATGTATACAAATTAACATTAGGTAGGTATTATCTAACTATGTACCTACCTATATATCAACTGAACATTTAATTTATCATTATAATATATTATAATTATTTGTCACTGTGAATCATTTGCTTATTATCTTCAATGGTCTGTATTGAAGTAATTTATTTTTACTCCTCACTAACCCAAAGGGATATAGTGGGGAGTTATGATTTCGCAAATTTTAAGGCTATTTTTTAATGCAGATAATCAACGAGTATCATGTTGAGAATGTATTCTGAAAGTTTCAAAACAATGTACTTATCTGTGTGTGCTATGCACTGTGTGTTATGTATGTACGTCCTGTTTATTTTACTTCATCAATTATAGACTCATTCAATTCTTTTAAAATTTTGCAAATATGTATATCTATTATCTAATACTCGCTTTTAAACCTCATTAGATTGTGAAGGATATTTGAATAGTGTTTCACAATTTTTTTAACTGTCAAATATTTCAAAGTGACCCCATGCTCAGGAAACTTTAGATTTGAAATTTTTATTTTAATATTGGTAAAAAGGCACATCACTTTCATAACGCATTAATTATAAAAGGAAGGACGACACATGCGAGTTAACCCATGTGTGTGTACAAGTAAGTTTCGTTTCACCTAAAACAGGTGAAATTCAGAATGGGTAGTGATGTATTTAAGATGTGTATGGTTTTCTTCCCTTCCCTTCCCTTCCCTTCCCTTCCCTTCACTTCCCTTCCCTTCCCTTCCCTTCCCTTCCCTTCCCTTCCCTTCCCTTCCCTTCCCTTCCCTTCCCTTCCCTTCCCTTCCCTTCCCTTCCCTTCCCTTCCCTTCCCTTCCCTTCCCTTCCCTTCCCTTCCCTTCCCTTCCCTTCCCTTCCCTTCCCTTCCCTTCCCTTCCCTTCCCTTCCCTTCCCTTCCCTTCCCTTCCCTTCCCTTCCCTTCCCTTCCCTTCCCTTCCCTTCCCTTCCCTTCCCTTCCCTTCCCTTCCCTTCCCTTCCCTTCCCTTCCCTTCCCTTGGTCGATGGCAGAGCGTCTTACGCGCTGGGATAGTAATCCAGTGGTCACGAGTGCGAATCCTGCCTCATCCGATATCGTTCACCTAAGTTTTTATCCACATTCAATGTTTTTTGCGACAATTTTCAAATACAGTGGTCCAATAGACACACGACTGTAGAAGCATTAATATTAATTTGTCCCAACTTGAAGTACATAGTTATGTAAGATTTAATGTGTTATGTCGTGTATTGTTTAATTTATTCCATAATGTGAAGTAGGAAGATGTAGTACTTAACTAAATAAATATATTAACAATTGTAAGTTGATTGTAAATTATTGTAAGGGGACACGGTAGTGAACCATGCGGGCATCCTCATCCAATTGCTGGCAAATATCATATTGTACAATTATATACTTAACTTCCTAATATTGTCTGATGGTAGGGGAGGTTTGTACAGGAAGAGAATGGTACAGTTATATATCGTTTTGTCTCACAGATAATCACTGGACAAGTATGACTGGTATGTTTATTTTATTTATTCTAAGTTTGAGTAAAAACTCATTTAATAACAAAAAACCAAAATTGTGTCACCAATTTCCAAAGTACGGTCTTACATAACAAAAGAGAAAAATACCATATGCATAGGTGTAAAAATAGATAAAATATATAAGTAGGTATACAAAAAACTTAAATACCCACTTTCGATGGCTGTACAATTCTGGTAGAGCTTTAGCCTATTGAACAATGGATTTCCAAGCCTTCCTGTCAGCAGCAACGGAATCTCAATAAAATAATCAATATTAAATAGATGCATACAAGCTAGGAAGTTTATGACAAAACAATGGATAAAAATGGGAAAATTAGAAAAAAAATCAATTATTGAGAAAGCCACAAGATATTCTTAAAAATGCCCGGTGAACCAAATATGTTATTACCTGCAAACTTTTCAATTAAACTCTTTACATGCTCTATAAACAATAACATTCCCAGCATAGTTAGTTTGAACAACAGGAACATTTAGGTCACTCCTTGTCAATCGTTGAGGGATTCTTTGGTTAATTTTCCTAATGACAAGGATCCAGCCCTTATAGTTTTAACACGGCAGAGTGATTAATAAAATAAAGAAAATATTGATACATCAATTAAGATTACAACACACTTCATTACATACATTAATGCTATGTTTTTCTATTGCTTCCTGGGTCACTAATAGGTATTGTCAAATATTAGTTTTTGCTGGAGACTTCAGACAGATCCAGGCTAAAAACACAATTTAAAACTGTGTCTCCACCGGGAATCGACTCATGGACCTTTGGCTCAGCAATCAGATATTTTTCTGAGCCATGATAGTTGACAATAACGATGAATAAATAATATTGAACTATCGAAATGTCAGATATCGAACTGAGCGACAAATGCCGAGAATACTGTATGTGTGGAAATCTATGAATAAATCCACCCATGGTGCAATTATCGACAAAGCAAAAAAAATACCAAATCGCGCTCTGCGCATTCCACCCCACGTGGCGTACTTAGGAAGATTGCCGATCTCTTGCTGGGACATTTTATGAAACGCACTCGAGGGATCGAAGCTGTATGTTTTTTTTTGGCATCCACTTTGAAAAGTGATTTGATGTAAATAAATATTTTGCTACCTATGTGTCTATTTATCATAATGTATTGTGATGGATGTAAAATTAATTTGCTTTTTAATTAAATTTGGCAATTAATTGAATAAATAGAATAAATTGCATCATGATATACGTGGAGCTCAGAGCATTAACACTTTCGGTAGACTACTTACGTAAGACTGCCTAGTTCAATAGAGCCAACAAATAATAAGCTATAGCCCCTTGGAGTGATCATGTATCACTAAACGGCGCTTTATAAATTATTATTAATTATTTTATACTTTTTAGTGCATTTTTATTTTTTATCGGTTTTTATTTTTTTTTATTACACTTGCAGTCAAGTAAATACCATAAAATATATTGCAGGGTTATTGAGTTACAAAATAATTACTTAATTTTGCATTTTTATTAATGTTGCATTGACTATTTCCGCAGTCAGATTTTTACACGAAAATCGTTTTCAAGTTTTTAGTTTAAATATTTCCACTGTAGCTTTTTTGTAGACGGTTTTTTTATTACTTTTATTGTAAACAAACTTGTATTTATTATATTAGACATAATAATTTCAAGAAACGCTTCACACACTTTGTCTATACAAACAAAACTATGCAAATATCTAAATGCACGTTGTGTTTGTATCCTAGAGCATGATGGTATAGGTATTGTCATGGTAATGAATCTGTAAATGATATCAATGGACCAAATGATAATAGAGCTACGTGCCATCTCAATGCAACTTAAAGATTTATTAAACCTATTATGATTATATCATCTTGTAGGTATAACCCATAGCTATATCAAACATAGCATATAATCAAAGTGGTATTAATCGTGGGTCCAAAATACTTCTATACTTCCTCAGTCATCTGTTCACTGCTGGATACAGACAGAAGTTCTCCATTTATCTTGATCTTGCATTCTATGTATCCATCTTCGTCCTACGTCGGATCATCTTTAAGTATCAAAAATATAAGTAGAATAATTCAAAAGGAATTCTTATAATTTATCTCCTATTATAATCCTGCGTCAACTTCCCTTCTGAGACGTGGATTGCTAGCTATCCTTCCACCTATTGGAGGTCGGTGGATAAAAAATCACTCCAAGGATAGTGGACGAGCATGCGTGTAAATATTCCGCTGTTCGAGGTGTTTGAGGGAAAAATTATTGTGAGCAAGTCTTCTTCAAATCGAGATCTGTTATTTCACCTGTTAATATAGACAGTCACTTACTTGAGACGTATCTTTCTATCTTCACAGGACCAGCTCTGACGTTCAATAACATTGCTCACAAGAAGGGGGTCTAGGATCGACAGTAGTATCACAGAACAGGATCTGGTCACAAAATAACAGCACACAACACCAAAAATATGTGATGAATATGTTAACCGCGAAATATTAATCCAACCCGCTGAAGTTGGCTGAAGAACTGACGTTTACTGCCCAAGTCGAACTTAAAACTTCATAGATCTGCCATCTGTGTATGTTCGAACGTCAAAATAAATGACTGTCCGTTCCACCGATGGCAGACCCAAATAGTCGACTTGCTAATAAAATTACCTACAATTAAAAATAAAAATACGAACAATATTGATTATTGCTCAGCAAGATAGTCTGCAGGGTTTGGTTGTTCATTTGATTAACGGAGTGCAAATAGAGAAATGATAGCAAATAAAATATTTTATACCTACTAACACCTAGTCATGTTTGAACTACTGCTGATGGACAAAGGCCACTTCTAAACTTTTCATATAGTTCTGTTATGGGCTGTTTGCTGTCATCCACGACCCACATGATGGACAATTTTTTATAATTCAATATATTACCTAATAAGTGAAGCGAAAATTTCGGACCTCTCTTCAAGCAAACTAGAATGAAAGGAGTATGAGATTTGACATAGTATTTGGTTAAAACTTATACATAATATATGTGATACAAATACAATAAATTAAGGGGGGGACTGCTGCCAACGTACCTATTTTTCAATTTGATATACCATCATTATTTCTTATCAAATCGTTTTGAAAAAAATAATATAGATAGTTTGGATATTAAGTAGTGAGGATATCACTACTTAATATCCAAAGTAGTGAGGATACCGAGTAGTGAGGATATCAGCTGATGAACATCCTACAGGTAGCAGACCTCCAGGAAGACCACCCAAACGATGGAGGGACAGCTGGACGTCCTCCTCCCAGGAGCAGGTGCCGAGAACTACAGGACATAGTCCTAGCTGACGAAGAAGAAGAAGAAGAGGATATTAATAAACAAAAATATACCTTAACTTTTTGATAATGTTCTGTATAAATTCTTGTAGAAAAATAATGGCATACCCCGATTTTCAACGTTTATCATATGTTTTTAATAAACTATAAGGCGTAGAGTAATATATTTTTTTTTAAATTAAAGAAGACAAAAATATCTAGAAAAATATGATGTGACGTTGCATTAATGCTTCAGGTTTAGTAAATAAACCTAAAAAACATTTATTTTCCATTCAGCGCCATTGCGTAATAAAAGTTTTTTTGGTTTATTTACTTAACCTGATGCGTTAATGCAACGTCATATCATATTTTTCCAGGTATTTTGTTCTTCTTTAATTTATAAAAAAAATATTGTTCTGTACCTTATATTTTTTTAGAAATTTAAAATAAATGTCTAAAATCGGGGTATGCTTATTATTTTCCTACAAGAATATATACAGAACATAATCAAAAAGTTAAGGTATATTTATCTTTTATTAATATCCAAACTTACAAGGTTATTTTTTTCAAAATGATTCGTTTAGTAATAATGATGGTATATCAAATTGAAAAAATAGGTACGTTGGCAGCAGTCGCCCTCTTAAATAAAAAAATATTTCACGTCAAATAAATATAAATATATTGTTTACTTTCATACTGTCAATGTCAAACACGTAATGTAAAACGCAGTTGATTAATATAACAAATAAAGATAATTCACTACTCTCTGCCTTTTCATTTCCACTACAATTTTATAGATTCAAATAACTAAGAGACCACTGTTGGTTTTTCTGTTTTATTTTCATTTTATTATTTGATATTCTTTTGTATTTAAAAACATGAAACCTTAGATCAAATTGAAAAGGTACTGCCTCAGAAAAGACTCGTTTAGTGAGGTAGTTAAATTCCAAATAGGAAGAGTTTGTTATACATTTTATTAAAAGTTTTTTTTTTCAATATAGTTGTTTTTCTATTACTGTAATTTACAAAAAAATGGAAATAAAATCATTTCATTTCAAAGATTTAATTATAGAACGTGTTAAAGGAAAATGCATAATTTACTGTTCTTCTTCTTGTTATTTTATGTAGACCATTAGGTCTGTTTTATAGAGGCATGCTCCTGCTAAGTATGTAATAATCTACTGTATAACAATATAATATACCAATGGTACTTGAACAATTGCACTTTGAAATATGTGAAATGAAAAATTGTACCCTTTGATGAATACATGTTTTTTTTCATAGATCAGGTTCAATGATTTTTGAAACTTAAATTTAATTAATAATTGCGTTATCTCTAGTATTTGATAATTCGAAATATTATATTGCATCAGATCATAAGAAAGTATTGCAAATTTATATTAATCGTTTATCGTTTCCGAAAAAATCTTGTATGCCTAAAATACCAACTCAATCCAGGTTTATTTTTAAACAATTGATTCCTGCTTAGTCCCTTTTCAGATGCACATAGGTCCATGATGCACATAGGTCCATGATGCACATAAGTCCATGATGCACATAGGTCCATGATGCACATAGGTCCATGATGCACATAGGTCCATGATGCACATAAGTCCATGATGCACATAGGTCCATGATGCACATAGGTCCATGATGCACATAGGTCCATGATGCACATAGGTCCATGATGCACATGACAATGATTGCTGATGGATAAGGGAATACCCGGAAGAAGGAGCAACGAACTACATCTGTATATTATGAATGAGGAAGATAGAAATACCTACACCATGATGAGAGCCATAATACATATAGGTACTTGTATCCCGATATTACATAATGTAGATACCTTCATATATTTATGTAGTTAGAAGCTCTATCATTGAGTTAATTCACTGATTGAATGAAACAAGTCATATCAATACTTCTCATACTTCATAATATCGTTATTTTAAATGTACACTTTTGTTTTTAATTTTTCATATGATAATTATGACAAACCAATGAAATCGTTTTGAGAAAAAAAAACTTAGATACCTAAGATGTAAATGAAGAAAAATATACCTTAACTTTTTACTAATGTAGAAAATTCATGAAGAAAAATAATGCCATAACCCGGTTTTCTTCGTTCGTCTTATATTTTGAATAAACTATAAGGTGTAAAGCAATATATTTTTGTTAAATTAAAGAGGACAAAAATATCTGGAAAATATGTCTCGACATAAGCATTACCTAATACTTCAGGTTTAGTAAAGAAACCCAAATAAAAACATTTACTTTGCATTCAACACCATTGCGAAATAAAACTTTTTAAGGTTTCTTTACTAAAACTGAAGCATTTATGCAAATGTCATGACATACTTCTCCAGATGTTTTTGTCATATTTAAATTAAAAAATATATATTTTGCTCTACACCTTTATAAATATAAAATAAATGTCAAAAATCGAGGTATGCTTATTATTTTTCTACAAGAGTATAAATTTTTTTTTGATAATATCCAAACTATGTAAGTATTATTTTTCAAAATGATTCGTTTTGTAGTAATGATGCAATATCAATTTGAAAACAAGGTACGTTGGTAGCAGGCGACCCCTTTAAAATAACTAGTTGCATGTAACACATGAGATCCAACTGTCGATAGCGATAGTATGTATAGTTGAAGAATATGTACCAAACTATAAACCCATAGATACAAATTATTGAATATTTTCAGATATTTTGTTTTCTATACAACATATGTAGGTATGTATGTCAAGATAGGATAGTATGGAGGAAGATCCTTTTTCCTACCCAGAATATGCAAATAGCATGATGGTATGTATGTATGTATGTTTGGAGATGAAGTATCAAACTATTAATTCTTACATATTGTGTATAGGCGACTGCCATACAAAATGTATGAAGCGATGTCGTCACTAAATTCAATTTTTAAAAAAATTGTTAAAAAAAAATTGAGATCTTCTACTACAATGTTAATATTTTTTATAGAAAATTAAATTATCTAGTTGGGGTGTTTCGGCTTTTTTCGATGATTGTAAAAGTTTTGGAAATATAGGCAGTTAAACTCATAAATTTATCATAAAAAAAATATTTTTCTTAATAAAAAATGTTTGAGAAACCCTGGAATTTTTTTGAAAAAAACTAATTTGAGATTTTGTATTTCTCTATGTTTGTACCAATTTTCAGGAGATATATGGAAAAATAAAATAAAAATTCAAAAGTTGATAACCCCTGTCTGAAACAAAAATTCAAAATTCCGAGTATAAAAGTTTTGTAGGCCTGTAACTGTTTATATATTCTGAAATTTTAGGCTCTGTAAATTGAGCGGATCAAAAGTTATAAGGGGGGGACGGACACACAGACACACAGACACACACACACACACAGACACACGAAATGTTCTACTCCGAATTCTGAGTAAATCCGTGTATGGAACATATATGCTGCGAAGCCTCTAAGTTGGTGTTTTTTGACTTCAAAGATGGAAAAGCCGTGAAAAAAGTAGACCTCTCCATACAATTCTCGCGTATTCTGGCTTGATACATTGTCGATATGTTAAGAGAACAAAGTTCTCCTGAACAAATCGACAGTTGGATAAACCAAAAAACAATAAATGCTACTATATAAGCCAAAAACAAAAAACTTTTCGACCAGTCAGAGTTTAGAAACACTCAGAATTTGTATATTCCCGATGACAATGCATGTTAAAATTTTTTTTTTTTAGCTTGATTCATTTGATATTTTGATGACATTGGACAATTATATTTTACTTATTGCATAAAACTAGGAGTATTATGATTTTTTATTACACAAATTTGAAAAGTATGTCCTAATTTTTTTTCTTTGACTTACGTACGTTCATGATTGTTTCATTGTGATGTAAGCGACCATAATAATATGATGGTTGGAGATATATTGTAACACCCCAATGCATCGTGTGATGATGAAAATGTACAGATTGTCCGCCCGGTCACACATACAGACCCCTAATTAGATACGTACCTACCTACTACTAACTTGTCTTTCTACCTACATCGACATTGTGACAAATCTACGGGTCAAACTATATTAATATATAGGTATATTATTATGTAGCATATTTCACAGAGCCGGTTCTAAATTTTATTTATGGCGCCTGCCGCACTAAATTCAAAACATGTCCCATTAGTCGGTCTTCTTTAGCAATAAGCAAGTCCTGGTCTTGCGAGACTTGAACAAGACCTACTAGACTGTATTTATTGCTGAAGGCAGAGACCAGGGGGCGTATTTACCTTTCCATGTTGATTAGGAGGCAAGTACTGCCTCGAATTAGGCACTAGTTTGTTGCGCTAATGCACTTACAAACTCGTGTTGAATTCAAGGCACGTGTCCTCCAAATGCACACGGTTTAGTAACGGAAACTGTTCCTGCTAATACGTGTTAAATTCAAGGCACGCGTCTTTCAATCGTACACAGGTTTATAAATGTTACCATGCGTATTGATTGAGCGTTACAAGGCTGTGTTAGAGGCATTTTTGTGTATGATTGTTTTTGTTTTCATAGATTACCTAAATCTACACAAATCTACATTATATCATTAAAATTCGTTAAGACAATTTTTTTGTATGAGATTGGTACTCATGTTATTTTCAATGAAATAATCACACTTTGCGTCGTAATTACTTTCACAAGATATTGAACATCGAATTTTACATTAGTAATTATGCTAGTCTCCTTCGTATTTTACAATTTTAAAAGTGTCCAAAATAACAATTTCAAGTTCCATATTACTTAAAAACAAAATGACTGATTACTACCTTCCATATAATGATATAATCTGTGAACAAAATACAAACAAATGTGACAGTGACAGACGAAGTCCGAGCTTAACTTCGTGGCTATATATGTTCCATATTCAATCATAAATTGCCTTGAATTGAACACGTATTAGCAGGAAAGCAAGCGCAACAAACTAGTGCGTAATTCGAGGCAGTACTTGACTCCTAATCATCACGGAAAGGTAAATACGCGACCAGGGGTGCAAAGCCAAGACGAGACATAAATAAGGTTAGCGGTTTCAGTAAAATTTATGTAGGTAAATAATTTTTTTTTGATCCAAAAGTATGAGATATTTAATTATTGTTTTTGAATTTTAATTCTGGTTTTGCATTTGCTCATCACTAGCATTCGTGGCTCAGTTGGTTATATATCTGACTCCTGAGTCGAAGGTCCCTTGTTCGATTCCCGGTGGAGACACAGTTTTCAGTTTGGATATTTAAGACGATTAACATTTTAAGTCTCAAGAATGTTAAAAAATGTTATTGGGTGCATTTTGAAATAACGTTAAGTATATTATATGTCAAACATTTGTAATAATTTTAATGTATTCAGTATTCAGTGATAATATATTCAACCTTCAATATTAGATTAAAGCGCGCGCTTCTACTTTCTATTTCTTAAACAACATACTTCCCATTTATTTCCCTATTCCTGTAGTTAGTCAAATCTCCTTTTTTTCCCAACCCTCCCATAGTGATGTAATAGGTTTCATCTCAGATTTGTTTAATTGTCATTAATGTACATGTTTTTATTCTTTTTACTTTCTTGTGTTTAAATGTAATATGTTTATAGTTTTATGTAGGTTTTCTTTTTTTTTGTACATGTACCATTTTCACTCAACTGTTACAGATGGTTGTCTGGAATAAATTGTCACTAGGCAATAAGTCCGCCATTTGTACTAGCAAATAAGTATTGTACAATAAAGTGTTTAAAATAAAATAAAATAAATATGTGTCAAACATTTTGGAATAATTTTAATGTATTCACTGATATGTGTCAAATATTTTGGAATAATTATAATGTATTCACTGATATGTGTCAAATATTTTGGAATAATTTCAATGTATTCACTGATATGTGTCAAATATTTTGGAATAATTATAATGTATTCACTGATATGTGTCAAATATTTTGGAATAATTTCAATGTATTCACTGATATGTGTCAAATATTTTGGAATAATTTTAATGTATTCACTGATCTGTGTCAAATATTTTGGAATAATTTTAATGTATTCACTGATATGTGTCAAATATTTTGGAATAATTTTAATGTATTCACTGATATGTGTCAAATATTTTGAAATAATGTTACTGTATGCAGTGATATGTCAAACATTTTGAAATAATTTTACTGAATATATAGTGATATGTATATTTTTTTTAAATAATGTAACTCTATACTGTGATGTGACAAAAATTTTGATATAAGGTTACTGTATACAGAAATATGTTAAATATTTTGAAATAATGTTACTGTATACAGTGATATAGGTATGTCAAATATCAACGCACAAACAATAAAAAATGAACATAAAACTGACTATACATAAAACAAAGAAGCGAAAATTTTTTTTATTCAATTGATACATTTTTTTTGTTTACTATTACGTCATTTTTTCACGATTATTCTTATATTTGGCGCCCCAGATTTATTAGAGTTTGGCACAACATCACCATTTGAACCTATGGTGGATACTGTCCTGCACATGATTGACTGGAGTCTGTCTGAAGACTAAATACATTTAACGGCCGCTATATTACGGACCGGAAGTTCAATTATTGCCCCCTATTAATATCACTTGCACTCATACACGTTCATACTCGTTCATACTTTACATAATAACATAATGTAATTGACTAATATACCGCTGGAGATGTTCAATTTCGTTGTAAGGACTTGAAAGAATTACATACAAATCATTGCACGATGTTATGGCCAATTCTTAGAACATTTTAAGCAATACTTCCATAGAATAAAAGGATACCAAAGATATATAATTTAGTTATAAAGTGTTAGAACCTCTCTTCTCTTTTTCTTATTCGTTCCTCTTGGTCGTGATTTATGGGGCTGCTAATGGACAGAACGAGTCGCCTCCAGTCCTCTCTGCCCTCCGCAGCTCGTACCGCCGAATAAAGGTCGTTCCCAGTCATCTCCTTAATTTGGTTACACCATCGCGCAGGAGATCTGTCTCTACTTCTTTTGTTTGGTACACTGATGTGACCAAAGAAGCTCAATACCCGTCGGCTGCGTACTGTAGACAATCTTTCTTTTATTTTGAGCTCTTTAAGGACCGAGTCATTCGTTCTTCTTGCAGTCCACGAAATCCTCAGCATGCGACGCCAACGACACATTTCAAATGCGTCAATCCTGGCACGATCACGAGACTTTATTGTCCAGGTTTCGGCTGCATATAGGAATATTGGGAAGATGAGAGTTCTGATGATTTTAATTTTGGTGGAGTTGGAAATATTTCGATATATCCAGATCTTGTTCAGACGTGTTAAAGCATTTTTAGCTATTCGTCGTTTATTTCCTTCTCACACCCACCTTTAGCACTGATTTGAGAACCTAGGTATACAAAGTCCTTAACAGTTTCCAGACCTTGCAGTCTTCCAATAGATGAAGGAAATTCGCCTTGTCAATACCCTGTTTAGTTTTGCTTCTATTTATTTCCAGCCCATACTTTCCGCTTTCTCTCCCCACCCGTTCGATCAGTTCTGTCATGTCGCGACATTTTTCGATAATAATTTGTCTGATATTTTTATTGACAAACTTTTTAACATCTCAATAGAGACGAAGTTGGAATATTGTAGAAGAACCAGGAACTCAAGGCACCTACAGGGCTTACGACTTTGGCTGTTTTACGTGATCACTTTATGCGCTTGCGCAACTTTCACCAATTATGCCTTCTTATTGAGTTCCCATATCAATGTAATTTTTAAAGTTCTATATATTTAAATAATACGTAATAATTCACCTGAAAATGAAGTAACGAAGAAACCTTTTTTTGTAACGCCATCTATTAAGAAACTATTTTATTTGTAAACAATTAAACCAACAGTCTTTATAAATGAGGTGACAGTGTTCTCGCACAGATGTCACCCATGAACTGCGCCAGAAATATCATTTCATTTTTGGCTTGTTTACTTACTTGTATCCAACTTCAATTTTTTTTAACAATTCATCCCAATTTTTTTTTTAATAATTTTTATAAAAATTGTTAAAAAATATTTGATTTGAAGAACTTCTAAATTGTAATATTTTTTATAGAAAATTAAATTTTCTAGTTGGGGTGTTTCGGTTTTTTTCGATACTTTTGAAAACTTTAGAAACATGCCTATGTAAACACATAAATTTATAATAAAAAAATTGTTTTTCTTAATAAAAAATGTTTGAGTAACAATGGATTTTTTTTTGAAAAACAACTTTGAGATTTTGTATTTGTGAATATTCATACCAATTTTCAGCTTTCTAGCTTTTATGGTTTTTGAGATAAATGGAAAAAAAGTAAAAATTCAAAAGTTGATAACCCCTGACTGAAACAAAAATTCAAAATTCTGAGTATACCTAAACGTTTTGCAAGCTTATAACTATATACATATATATATTCTGAAATTTTATGCTCTATGAATTGAGCGGTTCAAAAGTTATAAGGGGGGGGGGGCGACACACACATTCTCAACCTCACAAATATTGAAGGTGATACGCTCCTAATCTTCCTCCCTAGTACCCTCCTATCCCTCCCATCCCATACAAATTGTATAATATGTGTGTGTGTGTGTGTGCATGTGTATGTGTGTGTGTGCGTGTACCTACATGAGTTGATACAATAATTTCTAGTTATTGATGGAAATCTTGTTATTGGCTCTCAACTATATTTTAAAATTGTAATATAAAGAATGTAAATGAGCTGTCGGCTTCCTAAATAAATAAATAAATAAACTTGTTTTTTTACGAGTTTACTCTTTCATAGTTTTTTTATACTTTTATAACTTAAAGTTGAAAATATTGGTATGAATCAAAAATGTATTGCGTAATTATTGTTAGTATTACCTCAGAACCTCAGTTTCTTGAGGTGGCCAAGGCTCGCACCGGGCTGTAGCGCCATTGCTGATGATGATGATGATGATTACCTCAGAACAGGCGTCAAATATTTTTAGTTAAGTTATATCGTATTAATTTGATGTATTATGGAAATAAATCTATATACATAAATTAAACAAAGTCAGGTTAGTTATCGAATATTTTTATTATTGCATATGCGCAAACATTGGATTTTTTTCCCTGTCGGGAGTCAAAGATATTTTTTAACAGATTTTTAATTATCTCAATAGAGACGAAGTTGGAATATTTATTGTAGGAGAACCGGGAAATCAAGGCACCTACAGGGCTTACGACCTGTCATCGGCTGGTTTACGTGATCACTTTATGCGCTTGCGCAACGTTCACCAATTATGCCTTTTTAATGAGATCCCTATCAATTCAATTTTGAAAGTTCTATATATTGTAATACTTTTTCGCTTGAAAATAAGGAATTTTTACTACAGCCATCTATGGGTGAAATTATGAACAACAATCTTATTATTTTTTATTTATTTTCTTGTAACGCCATCTATTGAGAGAATTGTTTTTTTTTTAGGTTAGGTTAGGTTTAGGTTTTCAGGTTAGTTAGACTATTAATAACTGAAGAACGGCTGGACCAATATTGTTATGATTTCTTATTTTTTGGATTAGTCTCCGTCCCGGATAACATAATAACTATAAAAATATCGGAAAAAATAACAGAAAAAATAAAAATATATTAAAAAAAACATGAGATTAAACTGTACGCCTCGTATATATTATGAATACAATATACCTACCTTATGAAATCTAAATAAATGAATCAAAAATCGAATGTAAAACTTCAGGGTAGGTAGGCTGCCTACTTAACAGACCAATTAGTTAATAAAATCCTAAATAAGTTTTAGCTAAAAGTTTACACGACATCCATTGACTGAGGCAGTACAAAGTTCGCCGGGTCAGCTTGTAAATAATACAAAAAGTGCTTGAATCGTCAATGGCGATATATGGACATCGGTATCGTTATCGTTACATCCCAAATCAAGCGTTCTTCTTCTTCTATGGTTTCAATATTGAGGATTGGTTGTCAGCAAAGCAATGCATCTCTTCATCCACTCCGCTCGATCTTCAGCGACTCTCTTCAACTCTGTGTAGGAGGTATACTTCATGTCCTCGCATACCTGTTCATGATAATACCGGCGAGGATGCCCTCAGCCAGTTTTCCCTTAACCATTCCCTGCAAGATGATGTTTAGAAGATCCTCGTGTCGCAACACATGGTCTACCCAATTCTCACGCCTTTTTGATGACATCGAGCATTATGTAATTTTTTTACGAGCTAATGAAAGATTAGTGAAATACTCCTAGTAAATGCAAACACTTTGACGGCTAGTGAGATTGCATATTTTCAGGCGATTACAAAAACCATGAGCTATTTCTGGACAACTCGATTAAAAAATACTCGATTCTTTACAGAATTTTCAGCTACATTATATGATTACATCTGGAAAAAATATTCTCGTTAAGTAGATAGTAAAAATGATGTTAATCTTATTTCAAAAATATAAATTTCTCAATAACCAGTATACCAGTTCACTCCTCTCTTTATACATATATAATTCGCTTCGGTCACGTCCATGCATCGTCTCATACACGCTCTTCTTTTTTTTCTTATTTTCCATCTTTGTATTTCTAATCACAATGTTGCAATCATACAGTGAGTTCCCAAATAATGACAATAAAAAGTTAGCTTAAACATTCGTATAGAAACAGAACATAAGAATTAAGGGGTGGACTGCTGCCAACGTACCTATTTTTCAATTTGATATACCATCATTATTTCTTATCAAATCGTTTTGAAAAAAATAATTTAGATAGTTTGGATATTAATAAACAAAAATATACCTTAACTTTTTGATAATGTTCTGTATAAATTCGTTTATCATATATTATTAATAAACTATAAGGCGTTGAGTAATTTTTTTTTTTTAAATTAAAGAAGACAAAAATATCTAGAAAAATATGATGTGACTTTGCATTAATGCTTCAGGTTTAGTAAATAAACCTAAAAAACATTTATTTTCCATTCAGCGCCATTGCGTAGTAAAAGTTTTTTTGGTTTATTTACTTAACCTGATGCGTTAATGCAACGTCATATCATATTTTTCCAGGTATTTTGTTCTTCTTTAATTTATAAAAAAAATATTGCTCTATAACTTATATTTTTTTAGAAATTTAAGATAAATGTCTAAAATCGGGGTATGCTTATTATTTTCCTACAAGAATATATACAGAACATAATCAAAAAGTTAAGGTATATTTCTCTTTATTAATATCCAAACTAACTAGGTTATTTTTTTCAAAATGATTCGTTTAGTAATAATGATGGTATATCAAATTGAAAAAATATGTGCGTTGGCAGCAGTCACCCTCTTAAGAATGATTTATATAAACACAAAAACGAGTGGGTTGTGGCCAACGCTATACTCTTCACTACCAATTCACTCCACAAAGTGTTGAAATTTTGTATGAAAAATTTTCAGTATTTTCATGAAATAAGTTTGTTAAATTATTTTATCAGGAAAAATTGACAATTCTTCAACACCATTAATTTTATGAAAGTGATGCGTATCTTTAGCAATTTGTAAATATAAACATCAAATTTGAATTATTTCAAATTTTTCGACTGCAAATTCGTGAAGGAATTCCATTATCAATTATATCAAATTTTTAACTTATTTCCACTAATTCATAAATATTGACTACTGACAGGTTTCGCTCAAAGAGCATCTACTGTGAGTAGATGCTCTTTGAGTGTAACACGTCAGTGGTCAAAATTTTTAAATTAGTGGAAATAAGTTAAAAATTTGTGTTGTTACTTATTTTTTAAGTAATTTAATGTGAGATATGTGAGTGAAAGAGATAGCATGTCTGTGTGTGTATATAGTGTTGGAATGGACGCGCGGGCGGTCATTCATCGTTTCGCCGTTATAGTAAATACCTCCGTATAATATTGTAGTATTGACCTTGATTTGTATATTGTATATTTGAACGTGTTGTAAAATTAAGTGGAAAAGAATAAACATCTTTTACTGCATAATAATCAGAGTTCCACCCCAACAAATATTAGTGTACATGGACACTGTATTTTATATAATCAAATTTTAAGTTTCCTGAGCTTGGGGTCACTTTGAAATATTTGACAGTTAAAAAAAATGAAGCACATCGGATATACTTCCAAATCTAATGGCATCTAAGACAGTTTTAGATAAAGGTACAAATTTGTAGAATTTTAAAATAATCGAATGAGTAGGTAGGTACTTAAGTCTATAATCGATAAAATAGAATAAACACGCCGTATATAGCAATTAGTACACAGCGCACACAAAGATACATTGTGATGAAACTTTCAGAATACAATCTCTGCATGATACTAGTTGATAATCTGTAATAAAAAATAGCCTTAAAATAATTCCTGATTACATCCCCTTAGGTTAGTGAGGAGTAAAAATAATGAGCAATAAACGATAGATGATGAAACAGTCGTTTATGATAAGAAGTAAGACAAAATAGGCGATATAATAACAAATCTATCTATACAAACTACTATAGGTACACATTTAACTATGCACAACACTAATAATAAGTACCTATATTATAATATAGAAAACAACGGTCCAATAAGAAGTTAGACAAAATAGGCGATATAATAACAAATCTATCTATACAAACTACTATAGGTACACATTTAACTATGCACAACACTAATAATAAGTACCTATATTATAATATAGAAAACAACGGTCCAATAAGAAGTTAGACAAAATAGGCGATATAATAACAAATCTATCTATACAAACTACTATAGGTACACATTTAACTATGCACAACACTAATAATAATTATATTATAATATAGAAAACAACGGTCCAATAAGAAGTTAGACAAAATAGGCGATATAATAACAAATCTATCTATACAAACTACTATAGGTACACATTTAACTATGCACAACACTAATAATAATTATATTATAATATAGAAAACAACGGTCCAATAAGAAGTTAGACAAAATAGGCGATATAATAACAAATCTATCTATACAAACTACTATAGGTACACATTTAACTATGCACAACACTAATAATAATTATATTATAATATAGAAAACAACGGTCCAATAAGAAGTTAGACAAAATAGGCGATATAATAACAAATCTATCTATACAAACTACTATAGGTACACATTTAACTATGCACAACACTAATAATAAGTACCTATATTATAATATAGAAAACAACGGTCCAATAAGAAGTTAGACAAAATAGGCGATATAATAACAAATCTATCTATACAAACTACTATAGGTACACATTTAACTATGCACAACACTAATAATAATTATATTATAATATAGAAAACAACGGTCCAATAAGAAGTTAGACAAAATAGGCGATATAATAACAAATCTATCTATACAAACTACTATAGGTACACATTTAACTATGCACAACACTAATAATATTTATATTATAATATAGAAAACAACGGTCCAATAAGAAGTTAGACAAAATAGGCGATATAATAACAAATCTATCTATACAAACTACTATAGGTACACATTTAACTATGCACAACACTAATAATAATTATATTATAATATAGAAAACAACGGTCCAATAAGAAGTTAGACAAAATAGGCGATATAATAACAAATCTATCTATACAAACTACTATAGGTACACATTTAACTATGCACAACACTAATAATAATTATATTATAATATAGAAAACAACGGTCCAATAAGAAGTTAGACAAAATAGGCGATATAATAACAAATCTATCTATACAAACTACTATAGGTACACATTTAACTATGCACAACACTAATAATAATTATATTATAATATAGAAAACAACGGTCCAATAAGAAGTTAGACAAAATAGGCGATATAATAACAAATCTATCTATACAAACTACTATAGGTACACATTTAACTATGCACAACACTAATAATAAGTACCTATATTATAATATAGAAAACAACGGTCCAATAAGAAGTTAGACAAAATAGGCGATATAATAACAAATCTATCTATACAAACTACTATAGGTACACATTTAACTATGCACAACACTAATAATAAGTACCTATATTATAATATAGAAAACAACGGTCCAATAAGAAGTTAGACAAAATAGGCGATATAATAACAAATCTATCTATACAAACTACTATAGGTACACATTTAACTATGCACAACACTAATAATAATTATATTATAATATAGAAAACAACGGTCCAATAAGAAGTTAGACAAAATAGGCGATATAATAACAAATCTATCTATACAAACTACTATAGGTACACATTTAACTATGCACAACACTAATAATAAGTACCTATATTATAATATAGAAAACAACGGTCCAATAAGAAGTTAGACAAAATAGGCGATATAATAACAAATCTATCTATACAAACTACTATAGGTACACATTTAACTATGCACAACACTAATAATAAGTACCTATATTATAATATAGAAAACAACGGTCCAATAAGAAGTTAGACAAAATAGGCGATATAATAACAAATCTATCTATACAAACTACTATAGGTACACATTTAACTATGCACAACACTAATAATAATTATATTATAATATAGAAAACAACGGTCCAATAAGAAGTTAGACAAAATAGGCGATATAATAACAAATCTATCTATACAAACTACTATAGGTACACATTTAACTATGCACAACACTAATAATAAGTACCTATATTATAATATAGAAAACAACGGTCCAATAAGAAGTTAGACAAAATAGGCGATATAATAACAAATCTATCTATACAAACTACTATAGGTACACATTTAACTATGCACAACACTAATAATAAGTACCTATATTATAATATAGAAAACAACGGTCCAATAAGAAGTTAGACAAAATAGGCGATATAATAACAAATCTATCTATACAAACTACTATAGGTACACATTTAACTATGCACAACACTAATAATAAGTACCTATTTTATAATATAGAAAACAACGGTCCAATAAGAAGTTAGACAAAATAGGCGATATAATAACAAATCTATCTATACAAACTACTATAGGTACACATTTAACTATGCACAACACTAATAATAAGTACCTATATTATAATATAGAAAACAACGGTCCAATAAGAAGTTAGACAAAATAGGCGATATAATAACAAATCTATCTATACAAACTACTATAGGTACACATTTAACTATGCACAACACTAATAATAATTATATTATAATATAGAAAACAACGGTCCAATAAGAAGTTAGACAAAATAGGCGATATAATAACAAATCTATCTATACAAACTACTATAGGTACACATTTAACTATGCACAACACTAATAATAAGTACCTATATTATAATATAGAAAACAACGGTCCAATAAGAAGTTAGACAAAATAGGCGATATAATAACAAATCTATCTATACAAACTACTATAGGTACACATTTAACTATGCACAACACTAATAATAATTATATTATAATATAGAAAACAACGGTCCAATAAGAAGAAGACGAAGAAGTGGCAAGTTATGATAAGTAGTAAGGAAATAGAGGACAAATAAATAAAAAAATCCTCTTTTAACGTACTACTTTTAATAACAAAGCCAAAATTAAATGTAACAGAACTAAAAATAAAAAAAAAATAGGAACATGACATGATGAATTGTATTGTATTGTATTGTATTGAATAGTCCTCCACAGGTCACAGATTATTTATTTATTTACAAAATATACACTTACAATAATTAATTACACACAAAGATGAGATATTGAAACAAATAATAGTATAGACATTGAAACAATTAATAAAAGTATAGACATTGATAAAATATAAAAACATAAAATATAGAATTAGATAAAATATGAATATCTAGATTTAGATAGAAACACAGATTAAGATAAAAATAGACATAAAAGAATCAGAGAATTAGAAAAAAATATAATAATAATAAAAGGTAAAAAAATCGAATGTGACAATAGAACGACTGCAGCTATACATATAAGTTGACAGCTACATATATCGATATAAAAGATCCATATATTTTTTTGGCTACGACTATTTACACGACTCAACCATAGACGAAAACCAAAAATAACCACAGAAAATGTAGATCTCGATGTAAAAATGATTTATAAAATTAAGTAAATGTAATAAGATACCAATATTATTTATTTTTTCTTCAAATTGGTTTCCATGATGCATTTTTATGACCATTGAAAAAATGACAAAGGTAAATATTTTTGTATTTTGATTTATCTGCGCTTTCTATGGTTATAAATGACCTAAAAACATAGACGACGTCAGAAAATTTGTCGTGTAAATATACACTTTTTGGCGGGAAAACGCTTTTCCCGCCAATTCCGGTCGTAAAAATAGTGACACCGTATTTTTTTTTGAAGACCGGCAAGCTATTTCCGAAAATATCTGCAACATCACATACCTAGTTTATTACATTACCAAACCTATGAAATCGCGGTAATGGTGAGTTAAAAAAATATTGCGTGGAAGATGCTACCTCATGAAACATTACCGACTGTCTTGTCCGTCTATTTGGGATGTGAAATAAATACAAATACACAATACACAAAGAACAGATAAATAACCAAAGCTAAATCATCCATAGTAATAGAAATATCTTTCATTTAGCATTTCATCAGTTATATAAAATGATTTTCAAACGAGATGCTTTTTCATCTCACTATCAAAACAACCTCGTTTCAGGAACCATAATATGTTCCTCAAAAGGACATATCAAAACGCTGAATCTAGTGACTGAAAAAATGACATATTATGAACGCATAATGCACTATGAAGTTACGTGTTAGTAAGGGTAACTATCGCGTGCGTAAAAAGGATTTATAGGCACGTGATTTAAATTATCGGAAACCTAACATTTGTTGATATTTTTGCATTTAAAGAACAAACCTGCCCCCCTGGACAACGTGTCATTTAGCTCAAGAAAAGAAACAAGAAATGATAACTAAATGTATGGAGGTGACAGTAAGTTTGAGAGTTGGCCCACCACCACCCAGACTCGCTTTAGGAGATGAAGTCTCCTATTCGAGTCCACTGAATACGCCAGCAAAAGGCGCACATAAAAAGTGTGCCGCGTATAGGTGCGTGAGGGTGACCTTTAGGTTGCTCAAGAACAGCCCGCAGGTCACACGACACATGCATCCTTTCGGTCACCAGAAGGGCGACCTCCAGGATGCACACACCCCAAGATCAGTTTACCCTCAAAGCCCCACAATTATTATTAACAGTAAGTTGTCATGTGACACCTGTCACTTCCATACATTGAGCTATCATTTCTTTGTTTCTTTTCTTGAGCTAAATGACACGTTGTCTAGGGGGGCTGACTTGAAATGGAAACACTATCTATCATTCACTTTGATTTTGTTAACTCTTTAAGCACACGAAAAAAATATTTCCCTACTATATAATATACATAGTTATGAAATAATTTAAATAAAAATACTTCTTACTTCTAACTACTTACTTCCGATGGCCATACAATTCCGGTAGAGCTTAGCCTCCTGAACAATAGCTTTCTAAGCCTTCCTGTCAGTTGCAGTGGACTCCCAGTCATCACAAGCATTCAGCACGTTCAGATCTCGGGTAACATTGTCCATGAATCTCTGCCTTGGTCTTCCCAGGGGTCTCTTGCCCACAGAGTTATTTTGCAGGATACGTTTTTTAGCTCTTTCTTCCCCTGATCTGACAACATGTCCAATCCAAGCTAATATTCTGGACCGGATTTCGCTGGTGATTAAAGGTTGTCCTGTCAATGCACGAATTCCCTCATTGCTTCGTGGTCTCCAGGAACCTGCCGCAATTCCTGGTCCTAGGCCTAATATTATACGTAATATCCTGTTTAAATAAAAATGCTGAAAAAAAATATTATAATAACTTATTTAGGGGAATTTATGCTGAATTTCAAAATTGTATAACATTTATTCGCTAGAAATATCTCGAAAATAGCTATGATGTTTTATTTAGAGACACACTGTTTAACATATTTGAGAAATTGGATTTCAAAAAGCAATGTTTGAGTTTAGATGCCATGTAATAGAGAAGGTAATATTTGTCTCACATGTGGATGAAGAATGGTCAATTACTATAAGTAGGAAGATAAAGGCAGATATTTACATATAATAATCCACCATTAACGTTCTACTTTTAGCAACAAAACCAGTGTTAGTATTCTAACAGGGTTAAAACCTGAAATGAATCTGGGACTCCATCCATACCCTCACGACATATCCCAAAATAACCAGCGACAAGTGTGAGGTTATGCATTGTCTTATAACAGGAAGCACGACACATGCTGCGCCTGTCCCCCTACACCAGTATCGTCGCACCTAAAAGGAATGGGTGGTGGACCTCACTGCTGATGTTATTTTGTCGCTACGTTTTCGATTACTCAGCTCTTCGAGATACTCTGAAAATATATGTACTTAATTCTTACTTCCGATGGCCATACAACTCCGGTAGATCTATATTAGCCTCCTGAGCAATGGATTTCCAAGCCTTCCGTCAGCAGCAGCGGATTCCCAGTCATCACCAGCATCCAACAAATTCAGGGGGGCAAGTCTGGTCCAACCGGCGAAATCGAAACCCTCACGAATACCCATATCATGGATATAATTATAACATGGAGTTCTATAATATCTTTAGGTGTCATAGAACTCCATATGATAATTATATCCATGATATGGGTAATCACGAGGGTTATGATTTCGCCGGTCGGACCAGACTTGCTCCCCAGATCTCGGATGACATTGTCAGGGCCGGATAAATCATAGAACAATTAGGAACAAAAAGTCAGGGCGGTTGTCTTAAAAAGGGCGCTTAAAATTCTAAATTTTTAATTAAATTAATAAAAAATTCGCAGGTATGGCGCTCAGTTCTCTTTGCGTACCCGGATAGAGGGTCGGCATGATGGTGTGTATGTATAAAATCACGCTTAGTCAATTTTAAATTGTTCTACATTTAAAATTCCAAAAAAAATTGGGGGGGGGGGGCGGAATTTAAATATATTGCTACGGGCGCAAACACACGTTTATCCGGCCCTGGACATTGTCCATCATCTCTGCCTTGGGTTTCCCAGGGTTATTTTGCAGGATGCGTTCTGTGGCTCTTTCTTCTCCCGATCTGAAGGAGTGTCCAAACCAGGCTAGTCATCTAGAACTGATCTCACTAGTGATTAGGGGTTATCCTGAAATTGCGCGAATTTCCTCATCGCTTCTTGGTCTCCAGGTAGGTACTATTCTGTTTTTGAATGTCAGCAATATTTGAACGGATACAATGATAAAATAAAAGAGTGGAGGCATTATTCTAAGTCGGGGTGCCTCGAAGAAATCATAACGAAACAAAAAAAAAACACTGCTTTGACAAATAAGATGGTGAATGATGAATGTGATTTAATGGCAAATTGTAAGAAGGAGTATGAAAATGGTGGAGGTTATTAAAATACTAGCCACCATTATCGTACTACTTTATACAAAATTACCAAAATACTACATGAAACTATTTTCTCTTCTATAGTTTCATTTTGACACGATTGATATTAAAAATGAGAAAAAATAAATCAATTATAAATTTAATAGAAAATAATATAATTTATAATGAACAATGTAAAAATATATATATATATTATTATAATAGAAAAATTCGCTAAGAAATATTATATAGAAATATCAATTGGAAACAAATATTAGAAATATTTCTATTACATGGTAAAATATTTCAATGTTTACATGGTAAAATCTATCATGTAAACATTGATTCAAAATCTGAATACTATTACTTACAGAAATATTCATATTGTCGACTGCCATGACATAGTGGAATGACTTTGAACTTCTGTGCAAACGTATAGAGTTCGATTTCTAGAAGAGGAGAAATTTATTTGAAAATATTACTGAAGTACTTATTCCTTCTCTGGGCTGAATACACTGATTAGTAAAAGAATTTTCCATTTTGAAATCTAAATTAACTATAGCACATAGTTAAATCACTATCAACTAGCAATGGATTAATTATTTATAGCGAAATCGCGTTGTTTTAACATACTACAATATTCTTTTAAATCAGAATGACCGTTTCGCCTTGTGAAGGCCCTTTCAACTGGTTTTTAACTTTTCTATCTATACCAGTTGAAACACCTTCATCAGGCGGTTAAAATATGGACGAAGTTAAAACAATGCGTTTTCATCTTATAAAATTATGAAATTCCACATAGTCAACGACATCAGTGTCAAAAAGGTTCATAAAATAAAAAAAAACAAACTTAAAATATATAAAAACCAAAATAGTTGTGTCAACAAATAGAAAAACAAGAAATAAGTGCAAAAACATAAATACAAATAAAGTAAAAATAATTTGAAATGAAAATATTATATAACGACCTAAAAAAACAAAAATTAATGAATAAATTAAATAATTCCGAAAAACACAAAAAAATACTACGTAAATATTGTTTCAACGAAAATATAAACAAAAAACATTAAAAATAAATATAAAACATAATAAAAAAGACAGAATATAAAATATAGGAACCTATGTACCTGCGAAAAATGAACATGACCACGGTAATGCGAAGTTTAAAACTATACTAAGTTATAAAGGGACTGTTGAAAGTATATATAATAGTTAATATCCAATGATAATATTGTCCAAATTTTATCAATATTTGGGGTAATTTATTTTCAGTTCAAAATCCTATTAGATGTCATGTTTGTTTTGTGTGATAGGAAAGTTGTCTTAGAATATTAATATTGACTTTGTACCTAATTTATATTATTTCGTATCGATATTTTGAGATACTGTGTGCTAAATTAGGTATTGTTGACAATTTACCAAATAAAATAAACAAAAGAAGTACCCAATTGTTTTTAAATAATAGTAATAGTGGCATCATTCCTAACAAATATGATAACTCAGTGATTAGGTCCGGCGATAGTAAATGCGGGCCTTATATCTCATACAAACAATGTCTGTTTCTGGAAAGAATGACCAGGTATTTGCGCATGTCTTTGTTAATTGAGTGTAGGTACATATCCCCTTCTTAAAACCACTTATAGTATGTCCTATTCTGATTCGTTTCAGAGTACGAAAACGTCTGTAACCAACGGGCGACCGTGGATAAAATGACTTTATACGCTCTGTGACGTAATGAGTCCCATATAAATGCAAGCAACTTTTTTACATTTCTCATGTAGGTACTAAAATTCAGACGGATAAATTTAGACGATTCAGAAAAAAAAACATATTATGTCCAATTCTGATTCGTCTAAATTTATCCGTTTGAATTTTAGTACATGAGAAATGTAAAAAATGTGCTTGCATTTATACGGGACTCATTACGTCACACCGCGCGAACAAAATCCTTTTATCCATGGTCGCCCGTTAGTTACAGACGATTTCGTACTCTGAAACAAATCAGAATAGGATATAGTATGTCTGATTCGTCTAAATTTATCCGTCTGAATTTTAGTATATGAGAAACGTCAAAAAATTGACTGAATTTATACGGGACTCATTACATCATCATTAATTCTGTTATCCGCGGTCGCCCGTAGATTTAGACGTTTTCATATTCTGAAACAAATCAGGAGGGCAAGTCAGGTACAACAGGCGAAATCAAAACCCTCACGATTACCCATGTCATGGATATAATTATTATATGGAGTTTAATGACATCTAATTATATAGTGATTATCCATGATATGGGTAATCACTAGGGTTTTGATTTTGCCGGTCGGACCAGACTTGCCCCCCCTGGATATAACATTATTATAATGAAGACTTCAACGAACAACGTACATAAATGGGGTAAAAATTCTGTGTGTTGAGTGATTTTACATATTTTAAATCAATATTCGTTTAAAAACATCCAGACCTATAGCAAAACCAACTTTATCCACGAAACCAAGAATTATTTCTATTGTTTATTTTAAATGCACTAAATTGGCTTTTAATATAATTGTAAAATTATTATATAGAGCTCGCAAGCTCTTAAATGCCCCAACAAGATAAAGTAGGCCTATCGCATAAAACAAATTCATGTAGAATCAAGAAAGTGTTTTAATTTTAATTATATCATTTATTACATAAATTTATAAACCACGAAGTAAAATAGATACATATATAAATTCAATAAAAAAATAACAAAAATAAAAACAAAAAATATAAAATAAAAAATGAATAATAAACGAAGAACCCAGAAGTTATCTGACTTTAGAAGTCTCTATTTATATTCGTATATTTTAACTTTGAAATGTCAATTTTCGTTTGTGGTAGGTAGATGTGACGTAATATTGTCTATAATAAGACACTAACTTCCAACAATATTGAACAACAAAAAATGTCAATAGAGCCAAACTCATTACCAAGTCTATGTAATATCTGAATCATCACCAATGGCTCTACAGCCCATCATGAGCCTTAGCCTCTTCAAGAACTCTCCGCCATTCAACCCGGTCCACCGTCCGCACCTCCCAATTAGTTACACCGATCGCTTTCTACACAATCCATCCACCTAAATTTGGGTCTTCCCACGTTTTGCCTCCCATCTGGTCTTGTTTAATCTTTGAATAGGTGAGTGAATATAATAATTATTTCTTGATTTTATAATATAAAATAGTGATGCCTGTTTTTGTCGCGTACGGGTTATCGGAACGTTAAATTAAATGTGACTTGTTATTTAGGCAAAAGGGGTCTCAAAACCGCTCAAAGCTGGTCATTCTCTACAGAAATAGACTATGCTAGTTGCATGTAGCACATGAGATTCAACTGTCGATGGCGATTGTATGTAAAGTTAAAGAATACGTACCAAACTATAAACACTTAAATCCAAATTATTGAGTATTTAAAGATATTCTGTTTTCTATACAAAACATGATGGTACCTATGTATGTACGAATGTTTGGAAATTAAGTATCAAAGTATTGAGTCCCCGTAGATATTGTGTTGTGTATAGGCGACTGCCATACAAATTGTATGAAACGATGTCACTAAATTCAATTTTTATAAAAAATGTTAAAAAAAATTGAGATGTTGAAATTTTGAATGTTGCAGGAATCATCTAGAAGCGTTTAGTCGCCTAGGCATTGAATAGGTACATAAAGGAAACGTTATTTTAATATATTGTGTTTTTTTTGTTCTTTGATGGATATTTATTTATTTATTTATTTATTTAAAAAAAACGGATACAAGATACACAATATTTACAGATTATACAATGATTACATATTTATGTATGACTCAACTTCAAAAAGAGAATTTCTCATGTTTTTAAGTGAGTCACATTTCACAAAAATTAAAAACTTCTTCTTCTTCTTTTATGGATACCATTGGGTCAGTTTTATACAAACTGTTTCCTATTGTCCTAATTATTCTTCTTCTTCTTTTATGTAGACCTTTGGGTGAATTTTTATACAAACTGGGAACACAGATATAAGAAAGATCTTCGACGTTTGGGATATCGTCAGATGGTGCAGGAGTCAAAGCCACAACAGGACTTGTGGGAAAGGCACACTTCCAAAACCTCCTTCAAGTAGAAGATATATACTTATATATAAAAAATAAACATTAAAAATATTACCAGACATAGAACACAATATCTCACGCGACGAAACAAACTTAAAAAAAACTGGTAATTGACTGGCTGAAAAGAAATGGCAGAATACAATCTGATCATGTCCTGTTAAATATCCTTACATAGTTCACTGCTCTGTGCCTTCATAATCTGAGAATCTATACCATAGCTTGGTGCCATTCATCATTTCCACTACTATTATATGGGAGAAAATAACTGAGAGATCACCTTATATTATTCTGATTATTTTTATTTACTGTTTAATTATTTTGCATTCAAAAACATGTAACCTTATTAGGCCAAATTGAAAAATTACTGCCTTAGAACAGACTTGTCTAGTGAGGCAGTAAATTTCCAAATAGGTACGATTATTGTACATAGTATGTTTATAATAAGTCTTTTTAAAATATAGTTATTTTTTTGTTATTGTTATATATTATATGTGTTTAAATAATGGAAATAAATAATTTCATTTCATTTCATATATTTTTTTAAAATAATGAAATGATATATCATCATAATCATTGGCGCTACAGCCCTGTGTGGGCCCTGGCCTCCTCCAGAATCGTTCTCCAGCCGTCCCTGTCCTCCACCGCTCTCCTCCAGTTTGCTATTCCGATCGCTTTTATGTCGTCTTCTGTATCGTCCAGCCATCTTAGCTTGGGCCTGCCTCTTTTTCTTCTGCCCTCTGGATTGGTATTAAGAACCTTTTTGGGGATACGACCATCATTCATCCGGCTGACATGTCCCAACCACTGCAGTCTACGTAATTTTGTGACTTGCACAATGTTGGGTTCGTCATATATAATGCTTGTAGTTCGTGATTATATCGTATTCTCCAAAGTTATAATTAAATAATATATACCTAACCTATTATTTACATATAACCTATATGATCCAAAACGCACTTATGATGATTTTATACTTGAAGTCTTATCGTGATAGATAATCATAAATAATTAAAATAAAATACAATAATTATTATTGTATTTACCGTTAAGATAGACATTCACAATTTGTGATGTATTATATGTAAATAGTTGTAAATTATAATTTTTATATTGTAATTGCGATAGATAATATAATAATTATGTGATAGACATTTCATAAATTGTTATATTTCGGTTTTTTTACAAAAATTCTTTGCTCTTTTGTTTCCCATACGCAGAGCGGGTGGTGATAAAAAGTAGTGAAATAAATAGTTTTTAAATTTCAATTCGAATTACCTACCTATTTATTACCTCGGAACAGGCCTGGCCTAGTGAGGTGGTCCAAACCAAACCAATTTATTTGTTATGTTGCTTATATGAAATTATGTAAATTTTGGTAAGTAGGTATATGTCAATAAAAATAATAAAAAAAAAAATATTTATACCAACTCGAAAATACCTTTTTAACAATTTTTATGAAAATTTAGTGAAGATATCGTTTCATACAATTTGTAAGGCAGTATACACTACACAATATCTACATGGACTCAATAGTTTGATACTTTATCTCCAAATATACATACATACCATCATCCTGTTTTCATATTCTGGGTAGGAAAAAAGTACTGATCTCCATACTATCCTATCCTGACACGCGTGTTTTATATAGAAAACAAAGTATCTAAAAATATTTATTAATTTGTTTTTAAGTCTAAGTTTGGTACGTATTCTTTAATTATACATACTATTGCCATCGACAGTTGGATCTCATGTGTTACATGCAACTAGTGATATTTTAATATTTCAAAATAAATTCAAAGATCATATTCAAGTATATAGGTAGTATAATTCTAACGGAGAAAAAAATCAAACTTAGATACACCATATAGATAAATTAAAATCACAATATTTGAAAGAAACACTTTTTTGTGTACAGTAATATGACATAATGGTGAGCCGTTTGTCTTCTGCGCTGGCGACCTGGGTTTCTATTCCTGGCAGTGGAGAAATTTATTACAAATTGATTCAGGCAAGTTTTGCTTCTCTGGGTTGGAAACGCCGGTTTTTTAGAGTACCTTATTGGCCATTTGTAATAAACTTGCCTCTTGAGGGTACAAATATGTATACAATTTTAATTATTATATATACTTTATTATTAACAACAAAGAGATAACAATAACAACAACAAAAATATATAAATAATCAGAAAGAGATAACAATAACAACAACAAAAATATATAAATAATCAGAAAGAGATAACAATAACAACAACAAAAAAATATATTAATAACCACAAAGAGATAACAATAATAACAAATAGATAACAAACAGAAAAAATAGCATTTCAATATACATAGGTAGGTGCAAGTGTTAGCCAAAATTTTTGCGCAAAAGAGACGCTCTTGTGCGTCTCTTTCGCGCAAGTCTACCTCCCGCAACTCTCTTCTGATTGTGGAGTGCCACGTTGTCAGTGGACTACCTGGTCTTCTGGCCTGCTCTTGGACGCCCATCGCTCTGGGTATCACATTATCGTCCTCTGGTCGCTAGCAAAGAAAAGAGTGGAATCAATTCTTATAGTATGTTAATGCCCTAATATACGAAACATGTATAAATATATATTGTTGAATCTAAAAAATAGTGTTATAAATCATTAAAATCCATTTCCTTGGCTGAAGATAATGATGGCAAGCGACGTAAGTATCAGGAGATATGAGGAGGTCTTCTACAGTCGATGGAGTAGTGCAGTGCAGTAGTGTTATGGTGAATAGTTAAAGCGAGTTCATTTTGCGAACGCCAAAACAGGCAAATCATATAATGCACTGCCCGTTAGTGACGGTCACAAACCAACATCGCCTAACTGTGGGGTATGAACACTTCATATCTTAGATCTTGTTATTATACTTCATATTATATCCATTGATGAGGAGACTGCAACCACGAAATCCGGTGCTTCATAAAATAGGGTATATATCTTCATTGCTGAGGGTCGAAACCATCTTCCTTAGTTTTCCTAAACACAACTGTTGTTGATTTCTATACCTCTGTCGACACACCGCTGCCGTCCGCATCGCTCCAACCACCGATGTTCCCGTGGCAGCCTTGATTCGTTCAGTCCATCTGGATTAAAGATTCTCAGCTTGCGAAAAAAAAAAAAAAAACTGACAGCACCAAAATTGAAAGATATGATGAAGGACGAAAAAAGATGGCGTACAGTAATTATATTATAGATTGTATTGTGAGAATATAAATTATGAGTAGTAAATATGTAGCAGCAACAATGAAAAAAATAGGAAAATAGTAAAAATAATTTTGAATTAAATTTGTTTTCATATATTTTTGTGTTACGCTATTCCTCCACTGAACACGAGACTACTCTTTTAGTGGAGAAATATGTTTAGTATAGGCACCTAATATTGTAAATTGAACTGTATTTTGTAATAAAAATATTTAAAAAAAATTGTTTGTCTGTGTGCAAAATGGTTAAATACTATTAACATCAAATTTTGTTACTATTTAAAAACAACAATCAGTGAATTATCATATATTGATATTATTTGCAAATATGCTCATAATATTTAAAAAAAATGTCTAGCAACGCCACTGTTTGTACACAACTTATTTAAGTAGATGCTTGTCTGCATTTGGAAACAATTTCTATGTATAAAATTATTTGTTTTTCATAATTATTATTATCGTTTAAAATTGTATTCAAACTAAACAAACACTTTATAATAATTTTGATTTAGAGCTCTTCTTAATATCTGTTGGTTTAAACAGCTGTTTATATATTTATTTACAATAACACGAAGTATAGATTCTTTTACGAAATTAATTTCTTTTCAGTACAAGGTATCAAAAAACATATTCAAATAAGACTCGGGGAAAAATGTGTAGAGTTGTATGCTGGTACCTGCCCCCCTAGACAACGTGTCATTTAGCTCAAGAAAAGATAACTCAACGTATGGAATTGACAGTTGTCACGTGACTGACAACTGTCACTTCCATACATTGAGTTATCTTTTCTTGTTTCTTTTCTCTAGCTGAATGACACGTTGTATAGGGGGGCTGGAACGGTTTCAAATTTAGTGCAGATAATATTTTTTTCTCAAGAAAAAAATCCTTTATAATAATTTGGTCAAAACATCATTTTTTTAAAATAGTTTTGAATCAAATTTTCCACTTTTTTCCTCGTAACAGAGTTGTTTTTCCTACGAATTCAAAAATATAACAAAACAACAATAATTTTGAATCAATTTTTCCACTTTTTCCTCGTAACAGAGTTGTTATTCCTACAAACTCAAAAATATAACAAATATAACAAAACAACAATAATTTTGAATCAAATTTTCCACTTTTTTCCTCGTAACAGAGTTGTTTTTCCTACGAATTCAAAAATCTAACAAATATAACAAAATAAGAATAATTTTGAATCAAATTTTCCACTTTTTTCCTCGAAACAGAGTTGTTTTTTCTACAAATTCAAAAATGTAACAAATTGTTTTTAAAAATAAAATATTTTTAATAATAATAACGATCACTTCATCCAACTAACCAGTGTTTCCAGCCCAGAGAAGCAATATTTGCGTGAGAAATAAATTTTTCCTCTGTTGGGAATCGAACCCAGGACGCCCGCACAGAAACCGAACGGCTTACCATCTGTGCCACGCGGTCGGCTCAACACGTATTTTTAACACGTAATTCATAAATTTGTAGTGTCTACATGCTGTTGACCCTCTAATTTATATTTATTTTTAAGAGAATATTGTTAAATTATTCTGAATGTTGTACTACACTGGTAGGTGTCTGGGACACGTTGAGTTTGTAGGGAAAACAGCTCTGTTATGAAGAATTACCACATTGGTACTTTTTAAAAAGTGAAAAAATAGATTCAAGATTATTATTGACGTTTACTATTGCGATGTATTTTGTATTTATGTTAAAATAAAAAGGTTTTGACGTAAATTAATTATAAAGGTTTTTTTCTTGATGGACGAGATTAGCTACATTAAATTTACAAACCTAAGATTTTGTTAATAGGACATATAACGCTAAACCTAATGACTGAAAACATGATATATTAAAACCGCCTAATGCATTATGAAGTTACGTGCTAGTAAGGGTAACTGTCGCGTACGTTAAAAATGGTTTATATGTAATTCAAAATATCGGACCCCAAATTAGTTGATTTTTTTTGGAATTTAAAAAACAAACCTGACTTGAAATGAAAAAGATTTATCGGTCATTCACTTCGATTTTGTGCACTCTTTAAGCATATATATGATTTATTTCTCTACGACACATAGTTATGGAGTAATTTGTAAAAAAAAATTGTAAAAAAGGATATTTTAAATAATTATTTTAGGAGAATTTATGCTGAATTTTAAAATTGTGTGACGAACATACACTAGAGAAATGTTGAAAATACTTATGGTATTTTTTTAGAATCACACTGTTACACATATTTGAGAAATTTGATTTAAAATTGGGGTGTGTAGGTTCATATGCTCCCATAATAAAATGTCGAATCAATGGTAACCAGTATACGACCGAAATGTACATACTTTTTAACTATACATACGATGGTGGCAGAAATGTAGTATACCAATAGACTTGATCCAAGAGTGAATGCTATGTCGACCCATTCTCCTAGAGCAAAAGCATTTGTTTTAGGGAAAATAGAAGGATATATTCGTATAGGCCGTCCAAGCTTAATTATGGTATGATTCATCGCAAAAATATGCTATCGACAAGTTGATAACATGATCAGAGAAAGGACAAAAGTTACCGATGTTGCATACAAGGTAGCTTCCTTAAAATGGAATTGGGCTGGCCATGTAGTAAGGACAGCAGATGATCGATGGACCAAACGCACCCTGGAGTGGCGACCGAGAACTGGACGCAGAAACCAGGGCAGACCGCAAACAAGATGGTCTGACGACATCAAACGAGTGGCAGGAGGTCAATGGCACAGGGTGGCGAGGGATAGGGAAGCATGGAGGTTGAAAGGGGAGGCATATGTATGTCCAACACTGGACGAATAATGGCTGATGATGATGACATGCTTTACATGTTATTTTTTTCCTTTTCTTCATCGTGTATTATGTCATTTGTTTGATAGTGTGGACTATCCTGGGAGGGGGAGGTCCAACTGTCTTTCCATCTCTTGGCAGGTCTTCTGGGTAGTCTTCTGTTGTTGGTTATTTCTGTCTTAACAATTTTGACAATTACTACTGAGGTCCATGCGTTCGACGTGGTCTCTTCTGCTACATTTCCATCTTGTTATGTCCTCGACACCGCATACAGACCTGACATATTAATAAAATAAACATGTTATACAAATATGAAAAATATCGACGGGTGTCAAATGCATTGCATTCGGATGAGTCACACCAAAGTTAAACTTGGACGAACTTACCTGCTTGTTCTAAGGATATTCATTCATCGCATTTTGATTCAAATTTCTCAAATACATGTTGAACAGTGTGTATCTTAAAAAATCTATCGGAATGTTCATCATTTTTTTAACTGAATAAGAGAATAAGCATTACACAATTTTCATTGCATAATTTTTTTTATCCTCTGACATTCCCTGTCACTTTCCTATCCCACTATCCTTAACCATATTTTAATCATTTTATCTTTGCATTATTTCTCTTCTGTTGTGTTGAATATAACTAACAGTGGATATACATAATTGGATGGCAGGCCTAACTATACATTGTACCATTCAATGTTTTGTTTTGTTAATGTTTTTAATTAATGTAACCTGTTCATCTGTAAAATAAAATAAAATTCTTTTAAAATAATTAAAAATATCCTTAGTAACATTTTTTTAAATTGCTCCACAAATATACGTCGTAGGAAGTATATAAAATCAAAGCGAATGTTCGAGATACTTTTTTTGTTTCAAGTCAGGTTTGTTCTGATAATGCAAACAAATTTTGGGTTTCCGATAATTTGAATCAGGTAGGTATAGGTAAACTCTTTTCATGAGCACGCGATAGTTACTCTTACTAAAGTTGTAGCCAAATATTTTGAACTTTTAGCCGAGAATGGGGGCGATTTGCACATGAACCTTCGAAGCAAAAAGACACAAATTTGCGCTCTGGTAAACCGGAAGCTCGTTCAAGATGTTTGCCGAGAATTATAGCACGTAACTTTATAGTGCATTTTGTGGTTTTAATATATCATGTTATCAGTCACTAGATTTAGCCTACCCTATTAAGAACAATCCAGAAAAAAATGTTGAGCGAGATTTAAAATTATAATTGATGTTACACGAAATACTTAGCCTGTATCTTTTTATATTGATTGCTTTGTATGTATGGTATGAGTCTTATTTTTACATATGACAGTCAGATTCACTTGAAATATTTTAGAATAAGGAAGTGTCTGGAACGCTTCTACGTCTGAGTCTCTCTTGATTTTTCTCGTCTATTTTCAAATTCTTTTCCAGCTCAACGTTTAAATCTAAAAATAATAAAAAAAAGAATATTTAAATCCAATATATTTATAGTTAGGTACCTACATATACGTAAACATTGGATTTTTTCTCTGTCTGGAGTCAATTATATTTTATGACAAATTTTTAACGCCTCAATAGAGACGAAGTTGGAATATTATAGGTCCAGGAATTAAGGCACCTACAGGGCTTAAGATCTGTCTTCGGCTGATTTGCCTAATCACTTTTTGCGCTTGCGCAACGTTCACCAATTATGCCTTCTATATAAATATCATGAAAATCTATTCGTTTGAAAATAAGCCGAAACACCATCGCCATAAACTTTTTACGCCACGAATAAACTTTTTTGTAAGGCCATCTATTGAGAAATTGGTTTGTAAAGAATGGAAGCAACAGTGACAGTGAAATACACGAGGTGACAATGCTTTGGAATAGATGTCACCCCCGAACCGCGCCATAATCATAAGTTAATTTTTGGCTTGTTTACTTGCTTGTACCGATGTGTATGTAAATCTAATGTTTTTGTAGTTGCATATATGCAAACATTGAATTTTCCTTATCGGGAGTCAATTATATTTTATGACAAATTTTTATCATCTCAATAGAAACATGATCAGATGGGTCGGTGGCAGAGCGATTAGCGCGCTGGGCTAGTAATCCAGTGGTCGCGAGTTCGAATCCTGCCTCGACCAATTTCGTTCACTAATAGCACAAGCATTTATTTGATTATTTTAGGGAACGTAGGAAGATGTATATGTACTTGTTTAACAAGGACATATACATTTTTATATAAAAAAAAACATGTTAAATAAATAATATACAAAATTTTCTTTTTGTGCTTGTTAATTTCAATATTCCATGATTTATTATGGAGCATATTTGTCATCTATGATCTTTTTGAGATTATTGTAAATATCTTCTTATTTTTTATGTAGATATTTATGTCTGTTTTAAGAAATCTGCTTGATCCTTTCAAAACAAACCCAAATTATTGTTGGTCCAGAACTCTACAAGGATATTTCTCTATCGGGGCAGATTAAACTATTGTCTGTATAATAATATTTTCTATATTACATGAACGATGAGCATATATACACTAAATGCCCAAAATATTTATATATAACATTATTAGTTAATTATTAATAAAAATAAAAAAGAGGAAATTGCTTAGGCTGGAAACAAGTGCAAAAAATAATATTTTTACTGATTGTAATAAATTTTATGTATTTATTTTAGAGGGCATAATATATAATAACCAAAATATCGCAATTTCCTAATCAAATTTCTCGAATATGTTAAGGTAAAGTTGTCTCTAAATAAAATACTATAAGTAGGTATTTCCAACATTTCAGCATTTAAAAAAAATATTTCTTAACTATATGTCTGTCGTAGAGAAATAAATATTTTATGTGCTTAAAAAGAGTGCATAAAATCAAAGTGAATGACCGATAAAGTTTTTTCATTTTAAGACAGATTTGTTCTTAAAATGTTAAAAAAATCAACAAATTTTGGGTTTCCCATAATTTATTTAAATCACGTATAGGTAAACATTTTTTTTAACGCACACAATATTTACCCTTACTAACACGTAACTTCATAGTATATTGGGCGGTTTTAATATATTATCGTGTTTTCAGTCACAATTGTTAATTTTGTGGATTCCATATAGTGGCATTTCTCTTTATTTAATTATTTTTTTTAAACAAGTACATATACATCTTCCTACGTTCCCTAAAATAAGAAAATAAATGCTTGTGCTATAGGTGAACGAAATCGGTCGAGGCAGGATTCGAACACGCGACCACTGGATTACTAGCCCAGTGCGCTTACCGCTCTGCCATCGACCCATCTACGGGATTATTGCCGTTAAGCAATTTTATACAACCATAAACCAAGATATTCATTAATCTATGGATCCAAAACCAACCAACCAAGTGATACAACAGTCATAGAGGGTATGCTAATAGTTAAATCTTTCAAATGCTGAAGAAGGGTAGACGAAAGTCCGTAAACCTCTCAAACTCGATAAACTTTATTGAATTTATCTTAATTCATGCGTTTTTCAATACATTTTAGAATATTTTGTCGAGTACCTACCTATTGAGAGCATATAACGCTAATCTAGTGTCTAAAACTGTGGACCGACTGTGGAACGATCTTCCGAATTCAGTGTTTCCACCTTCGTACAACCCGGGTCTTTTTAAAATCCGAATTAATAAACTCTTTTCTACATAGATTGCAAACCCCTCCCGACGCTACGTAGTGCGTTTCTTCGGAAGAGTAAAATGGACCCAAATCCTAATAGCTGGCGTCCCCTACGTAGACAAAAAAAAAACACGATACATCAAAACCGCTTAATTCACTACGTATTATCGTATTAGTAAGGGTAACTAACTATCACATGTTTATTAAAATGGTTTATAGGTGATTTAAATGATCGGAAACCCAAAATTTGTTGAAATTTTACATTTTAAGAACAAACCTTTATTATGAAGAAAAATTCAATTTGATTTCATGCAATCTTTAAGTAGGAACATAAAAGTTTTATTTCTCTACGACATATAACTATGGAGTTATTTAAAAAGATACATCTAATATTTTTTTAGGGGAATTTATGCTAAATTTTAAAATTGTACGTCGAACATTCATTAGAGAAGTGTTATGTTATTGTATTTTTTTTGGCAACTCGCTGTTTAACATATTTGAGATATTTGATTTGAAATTGGGATGTTTAGGTTTATATACCCCCTTAAAGTTATGAATAATGTAGAATTTGAAAGCTTGAATAAAAAGAAATTAGAACATAAAAAATGAATAATTATACGTACAACTAAACTCAAAGCTAGCGAACTGAAGGCAAAACAACATATTATTTCCCTATTTGAGGTAGACAGAGAGAACCGAACGCCAGACTCCTCTCTTTTGAAGTACATTTCTTTCTTCATTCAGGTCAATACATCGTCTGATACACGTTCTTCTTACATCTAGCTTTCCTTATTTGTAGTAGGCAGAAAGAACTGAACGCCAGACTCCTCTCTTTTGACGTACATTTCTAGCTTCATTCATGTTAATGCATCGTCTTATACATGTCTTCTAACTTCTCCATCTTTCAAAATTCCATTTATGTGATCATTTGTCAGCCTTATATACTTTTTTGTCAGCCATGTATACTTTTTTGGCAGACGGTCATCATTCATTTTTCCTATGTGACCAAACCACCTGAGGGCATTTGTTATCATTTCACTTACGATATCTCTTTTAATCATACATTCTCGTCTAATATCCTCATTTTCAATTCAATTATGCATCGTTTTATCACACATTCGTCCTAGAAATTGAACGAAATTTTAGATATTGTTCGGCATCTTGGAAATTGAAAAATTGAACTAAGAAATTCTTATAATAGCAAAAGAACGCACTTAGAAAAATGACAATTTAGAATGAATTCCAACTTAATTTCATTTGCAAAATCGATAGTTAATGTTAAAAAACGAACTTCTGTTTTTTCAATCAATAGTTTTTCTCAGAGCCTGCTTAACCGAAATACCACAAAAATGAATTCTGTAAGTTTAAGAATAACGAACACGTTGATCGAGAATACTAAAGGACGAATGAAGCATTCAGTAATGGAAGATCTGGCAGAACGAAATGATCAGAGAACTAAAGAAAATACTAATAAAACAAAAATAATAAAACAAAGATTAAAAACAGTTAAGAAAACAAATAAAAGCCGTATACCTGAAATACAAAAACGCCAACACAGGTTAACCAAAAAAAACCACGTGGATCAATCAACTCACGTGGTAGAGCCGTCGCAGTGTAAAAAGCCACATTGTCAAACTACAACATGTGGTAAATGAACCATCGAAAACTCGATATTATATTATACAAACACCTGGACAACGTGTTTAGTGGCTAATAGATCTGATACAACTAATGGATAAACCATGAGACGCATATCTTATGGACTGAAGTCGATAGCCGTAATTCGATCCTCTGCTTAGATTCAGCGGTTCGACATTGTGCAATAATTGTATTGGTTTATAACAATCCAAAAACCAACAATTGAATCAACACCAGCTGTGCATTCAAACAGTTGTTCAAAAACAAACAGCATCACCAGATATACATCGGCTTTGGACAAATTTGACGATGGTTAAAAATATTCGACCGTGATACAAATATTATTTTATATATCTGACAAAGATTTTTCTCGACTACCGAGTATGCTAGTTTTCAAAGTCTACAAGTTATGTGGATATAATATTGACATTGTACCTGTGATATACTTACAAAATAGAGCCGATTACTATTAATTGATTTAGCGTTTGGCCGCATACCTATCGTAGTCAAATCATCTTTCTGCTATTAATACTTTATCATCTGCATACATTCTTGGAATGTTTGTTTAAAATAGTATTCAATGGATACATGCAAAATGGTCTGAGAAAGAATGCACAAATACATAAATCTAAAGTGATTGTATTAAAGAAGAGTAAAAGACGAACAAAATGCGAGATACGACTGGAGAATGTACAATTATAACAAGAGGATGACTATATTATACATATACTTATTAGGAAGCATGTTTCAGCGTGATTGAAGACTGGAGAAGGATATTGAAAGGTGACTAATGGCAGATGATAGAGTGAATGGTGCATTAAGATCTGTAATAGCTGACCCAATTATTTCGATACAGTGATATCGTGGTACCGACTCCAATGTATGCTTTGCTAATAAGACACACGATAGAATAAGAAATGAGGATATTAGACGAAAATCGAAAAAGTATGATTGAATGAGATATCGTAAGTAAGATGAAAATAAACGCCCTAAGGTGGTTTGGACACATAAGAATGAGTGATGACCGTCTGATGAAAAAAGTATATAAGGCTGATAAAAGAGGAACAAAAGTCAAGGTCGGCCAAGGAAAAGTTGGCACGTTCACATAAATGGAATTTTGAAATATGTAAAAGTGAGAAGTAAGAAAAAAGTGTATGACGATGCAATGGCGTGATTGTATGCTATGGTATGGTAAATCAAATTATAACATTTCCTATTCGTAATTACATACATAAAAAATAATGAAATAAAAGTTGCGCATGGTCAAGTGTCCTGCTTGTCAAATATTAATTCTTAACGTAATTCGGTGAGTTCAAAAAATTCAGTTTGGCCACAGGCTTAGGTACAGGCTCTTATAAACGATTATGTCTGTCTGTCAGCTTCGCAGTCTCATCTATGGTACTCTCGCCATCCATTTTGAAGGCAAAATCGGATTCGGATTCTGTTTTAGCGTCGGTCAGATCCTTCTCGGTTGATCGAAGCCAGGCGGCGTGTCCGTGATGCAGGACAGAGAGTTAAAGATAAAGAGTCAACCGCACTCAATCCATGATCCATGATGATCCATGCCTCCAAAGTCCATAATGTTGTAGGTATGTACATTGTTTTGGATGGATAATTTAGAAGCTGTTCGAAGTGGAGGGTTTCTTGATTTAAACCTGTTTCTCGGCGAGAGGTGGTTAAGATTTGTGTTGGCTGGCATTGAAAGGATTTTGTGCGAGTTTATTGCTGATCATTGTAGTTCATTGTAGTGGAAGACCAAGTGGCTAAAAACATGATTATAAGGAAAACTTTTTCTTCAATCGCTCTACAGTTCATATAGAGCCTTGGCCACCAGCAATTTCCTCCTCCAACCTCTTCTGTCACTTACTGCGACACTCCAGTTTGGCGCATCCAGAAGTTGGGATACAATATCGTTCTTCCACCACAGCCTCGGTGTCCTAACCTTTCTTTTGCCTCCTGGGTGCCCCTTTAAGCACCCACGATGATGGCATTGTCTGAACTCGTTCGGCCCGTCTCTCGCATAGTCGCATAGTCATATTATATGAGTGTTTGGGAGCTTAATAGATGCTGTACGGCACATGGGTAGTTGAACCTCTATTTAACAGCATAGGTACGTATATTATAGAGGCTGTAATTAGTTTCCATAGAACAGTCTGATACGCATAAAAAGTTATTAGCAAATAACTTGACATAGGATCGTGCTGGCTGTGCAGAGCGCAAATTTGCATTTTTTGCTGGGTTGGAATATGTGCAAACCGCCCCTTTTACCAAAATTTCAAGTCATTTGACAATATTATCTATGCATTTACTTTACATCCCAAGTAAGCCTAATAATAGTTCGTTTTAACAATCGTTTCGTACTGCACAGGACAGGGAGGCTTTCTCTATGGTGGTCGTCAACGTCGGGGGGGACCTGCCATGACACAAGAAGAAGAAGAAGAAGAATAACAATCGTCTGGCAGAAGGCGTACTCTCCGAAAGTATAGTGTGCTACTATATGAAGTGCAACTCATACCTACATAAAAATGAAGAGTCTTTGGGTGGAAAAAGAGATGCATCGCTTTGCTTCCAACAAATCCCCAAGATTGACACCAGAGAAGAAGACCTAATGAACCTGTAAAAAATGATATAATCTAAATTGAATTAATTTTTTTTCTTCTGGCTACCCTTGTATATATGTATGTATTAACTATATTACTTACAATAGTATATTTTGTGGTGTATGTATGGGATGACAAATGACCCAATTGTGGTTGAGATAAATATTATTATGTAGGTATAGGTAATATTTTCTCAGGTGGCAAATGGTTAACCAGTAATTGGATATTTACTGATCAATTACTGAGAACGAAACCATTAATATTACTTATACACATAATGGTGTTCTTATGCATAAGAGAAATTTTAATAATTTGTGATGAATTAATGCATAGTCCCCGCAGTAATGTGTGCAAGTGAGACATACGGATATGGTAGAAGACACATTAAAAACAAATTGACAAAGTAAATGAACGATTGCGTTCAGCTATAGCAAAAGCATTTATGCTTTATTTAGGGAAAGAATGAGGATGTATAGTATATATACTTTTTACAAAGGCCATTATTTGAAAAATAAGTCTTTTAGATCAATGTATGTACGTACATAGGTGTTGTTGTGTGTGATTAGTGTGCTTTAACGTTTGTGGCTATCCAGGCGTAACGATATTTCTTTACTACATAGATTATGCAAAAATAATGTTATTGATGGTATTTTTTTATATTTATTGTACCTACTTATTTATATATGCATGTATACGAAGTTTCTTGAATACCTATGTGTTTTTTAAAGTTTGTAAATTTAAATTGAAAATTTTATGCAATGACAAATAATAATGGTATAATAAAAGTACAAAAAATATATTGTATTACAAAAGTATTAAGAAAAATAATTGCTTGTTGTTTTTGAAATAATAGATAATTTCTAATTATGTTTTTGTTGAGAAGAAAGGCAACTTATATTTCATTGTATTAAATCTAAAGAAGGTAACCGAATCCACTGCATTGTTTCTTTTTTTCAGTCTTCTTGTCATTATTCTATTTCGTAATTTGTAAAAAAATCATCAAAAAGATCACCCAAAATCCAATACTCGATCCTATTAGAAAACTTGTACGACTCTAGAAAGATTTGAAATAGAAAGATTAATATAATAATTATTAGTATTATAGCTTCATGATAATAGGCATGATGACTAATTTTGAAAAACTATCTCACGATGTTTTTACGCATTCACTGTTTTCAAATATATATACATTTCTACATAAAATAAAGGTTTAGTAGCAATAATCGCCATTTTAAAATCAAATTTGACATTTACGCCAAAAAACGCTTGTAGTATCATGGCGGCTGCCGACCCTGACGGTGACGTCACGATATTGTAAACTGCATATCACTACTATATGTAATATATGTATTCTAGGACGATTTGTGTATTTATAATCAATTCAAAAGTGCATAAGTGTTGTGCGGTCCCTAAATGTACAAACACGACGAAAAAAACACCTACTGAGGTATATGTTTTCGTCCCACGCGAAAAAAAAGAGAAATAAGTGATTAAATTTCGCACGGCGAGACACAAGTGTATTTTATTAAGTACGCGTTTACAATGAAGTACAGTATTTGTTCCCCCACTTTTAGCTCTCAATAATATAATATTTACCATTATTTAGGCAATAAGCATATAAAGAACTTCATTAATGTCCAAACGTCAAAATAGGCCATCATACGTTTCCCGCGTATGTTTTTAGCTTATGAACACATAATGTAGAGAGAAGAAGGAGCATATTTTATCGATTTTCGAGATGTAAGTTGTATTTAAATTACAGATAAATAAAGTACTTATATGTACTTATTATTAAGTTTTTACGTTTCGAAATTCTGATGAACAAAAGTCTTTGTTCGACGCAAAGAAATATCCGACCATCAAAAGTTCCATTCTAGTTAAGAGTAGTTAAGACAGGCAGAAAAATAACTACTATGGCTGCTATTGCTAAAAATAACGATAGCAGATAAATATAGCTTGTTATTAACACAATACAAATAACGAGCGCTATGTAATAATTCGTATGCTGCTAAAATTATAACGATGTTTTAAAACGCATGCTTCGCGTAATCGCCGTCGTTTCGCGAATCGCTTCATTGCATGAAAAAAATATAGCTTGCTAGTTTAGTTTGGCAGTGACCAGCATCATAACATGTCGAACGTTCGTCAGCTCACCATCGCGTGACAAAATTGTAGAATACTAAAACTAAATTAGTTTACCATACGTTGCGAGCGTTCATTATTTATTTATTCAATAAGAACTAAGTTACATACAAAATACAATAAACTTAGGCCCGATATTACAGTCGGCCCTCAACTCATTGAGTTTGTTAAACTCAAGATTAATGTTAAGGGGAGATTGAATCCATTTCCGTATTACAGTGCAATATAACATGTCAGTTACTAAATCTTCAATTATAGACATATTTCACTTTTTCTGTGGTTATTATCTGTCAAATTTAAATAACCTCAAATAATACGAAATACAAAACGGGACGCTACGACTTTAAATACCATTGTTTTATTATCCAACATGGTAAATTTAATTTTTTTCACCAAAATAATGCTTTTAAATGCCCATGTTCAATACGGCTGTCAGTTTGTTTTGTTGTGTGGCGCCACCGTCGATACAACTAACGCCTTTAGTGATACAACACTGAAACTACACACGTTGCCTAACGCCTCTAGTAATAGAAACTGAAACTACACGAGTTGCCTAGCAAATGACAGTTGACTCACAGTTAAGTACTTAATCTGCCAGAAACGTTGAGTTAAATATTTGTCGTTTTAGTGACATATTTGAGGGAAGATTAGGCCTAAACGGACACTGTAATACGCTATATTTTTGTGAAACTTGAGTTTAGCTCTTAAACTGACACTGTAATACCGGCCCATAGTATCCCCCGATAGGTAGGCGAGTATCTAGGTAAATTGAAACTATTTGCTTTGATGAATCCTTGTTCCATTGCTATTTTATTGTTTTGTTTTAGTTTTAAGTACCTAATATTAATATATCAAAAACACCAAAATAAACATTGTCCAGACCGACAATTAATGCGTATATTGTATTGAAGACTATCAGAAGAATTGACGCGACCATACTATGACGTCGTGCGCTCTGATTGTTTTTTCTCATAAAATGGCGGACTAACACATTTTGTATTTTTATATTTATAATATTATTATTCACTCCTTTAAAATGAAAATAAGTACATTTTTTAAATCTTTATAACCTATTTTATTTTTTAAAATCATAATTTCAATGATTTTTTCTTACAGTCATCACACCTATTACATAACATTCTATTTTTTTTTTAATATATTAATCATAATATGTATATGAATTATAACAATTATCCCATATGTATATTAGATTCATCATAATACATTGTGTATTTCCATTTCAACCTCATGTAACACTGTACAACTCCCACAAACAATATAATAACATCATTTTATTTTATAATCAAGCAATGAAAGCCACCAAGTTATTTATTTCTGAAACGTTAAATATTCTCCACCACGTTACAATACTCGGTGCGTGTTATAACAGATGCGTCAACGATTCAATAGAGCGGATAGCGATATTATTTGGTTTATTGTCCCAAATAAACCAAATAAATCAATAAATAAAAATAGCATGTTAAAAATAAGCAGCATATTCCATATAGCTTGTTATGAAAAAAATAGCCATTTCGAACAACACTACAGTTGACAGTAACAAACACAATTGACAGTAACAATATGGTGACGTCATGCGCTCTGATTGGTGTTTCACATAAAATGGCGGACAAACATATTTTGTATTTTTATTTTAATAATATTAATATTATTCGCTCTTTTAAAATGAAAATAAATATATTTTTTCAAATCTTTATAACATATTTTATTTTATAAAATCATAATTTCAATGATTTTTTCTTACTGTCATCACGCCTATTATGGTTTCTTGGTCAAATTAAGTAACATTGAGAAAAAATGTAATATACTATTTAAACCTTGATTTAAACATTAACAACTATATTAATGGTTCAATTTCTGTTGATTAGAAAATAAAATTGAAAAATGAAATAACAATATTAAAAGTAAGTAATAATTGCTTCAAATAATAAATAAAAATACAAACAAATAAATATTTATGCAATATTATGTCACATTCCCTTTTTAAATTAATTAAAAACCATGACGATGATGACAAAAAATGTTTTTATTTTTTTTAAAGAGACCGCAAATTTTGAAACACGTCCCGAACCCGAATCATACAAAATTTTACCGGATTTTATGAATATTCAATCCTTGAAAACATTTTAAATAAATCGTTCTGAATGTAGTGTGATAATAAAACAAATTGATAAATGTTTAAATAAACCTTTTAAATCGTTATTTTATTGTTGCTGTATATCGAAAATTACTTATTTCCTTTAAAAAAGAATAGTCATTTTTGAAAATCGAATTCCATTTTTATGATTCGGCGCGCCAGCTGTTAGTTTTTTCTCAATGTTGGTGCCACTGGTATATTTCGGTTTCGGGAATGGGGGGATTCGGGTTGACTAGTTGATTTAACAATATTTGACAGTTGATTGGAGTTGATTGGACGTATGTTTTTAGAGTCAAAGTTCAATGAATTTATTTAAATATTAATATTGTGATAAAGCAGTGACTGAACGGCGGGCATAGTTGAGTAAAATAATAATAATAGCTTGTAGTGCAAAACTGTTCGCGATAAACAGCGCTGATTAGCGGGCGTGTGACGTCGTTTCTACAAAACATTTTTATTTGTCGCTGGGAAAAGTACGATAATGTAAGTGAAAAATGTTAAAATATCGATATTCATGTATGAAATTTGGCCCGATTGGCATCTATGCGCCGTGTGGCCAAATATTTTCCCGAAGTATTGCGTGAATTGATTTAAATACGCAAAAACACGGGTCCGGGCGAACTGTCATTTTCATGTTTACATAAATTATTTCCGATTTAGGCAATAGTTATATTTCAATTAAAGTTGATATTCATATGACCTTGCCACTATTGAATTTATTTTCACCTTGAATTGTATCATAGCACTTATTTAAGTTTTTTACCAAGTCTAGTAACTGAATTATATTTTTTTACTATAATAATTAATTCATATGTTTCAATAATAGGTACTGTGCATATTTAATGTGAAAGTGTATCTACTGATTACCATGATGAATCAAAATTTAAGTACAAGTACATATACATACTTATATCATCATGCTGTGTCTAACGGGTTAGGCAGAAAGATCTGAGTGTCATCTTATATCATCATGCTGTGTCTTTAACGGGTTAGGCAGAAAGATCTGAGTGCCATACAATTCTATCCTTACAATTATTTATTACTTGCTTTACATTCGTACATCGTTTCATACATACTCGCCTATTATTACTGGAAGCTGCTTCTTATATTTCATTTTTCATGATATACTATCCCTTTCTAGGGCTGCTACTGCTATTTATTCCATCCCTTTTTTATGTGAATTGTTCATAGTTTATTCTTTCACTATAGGGGTCTTTATTTTAATTTTGTTTATAATATCTTGCATTCTCTGCTTATGTCATAATTTTACATTATCATAAGTAGGTACATAAGTCTGTCACTTTTCTTAATAAACTTATTTCTAGAGTACATATTTACTATAAACTTTTAATTTAAGTATGTTGGTAAACACTTAAATATAATATTTATCAAAGTATTTAAGTAAATATTTATTTATTATAAATGATGCATTGTTTTGTAAAGTAAGTACATAATCCGATAATGATTGAATGGTATTCTGACATTTTGAACTTGATAATTTTACTAGGGTGACCATATATTTTTTTAGATCTATGATTTTTTTATATTTAGCCTGCAGTCAGAGTACCTAATATATCAATATGATATTCCATCATCACTATTAATTGAATCATTTTGAAATAAAAACTAATTTATTTTATTTATTTACTTATCTTTTATCACACCATATTTATAATGACAACAATAAGTAGATTACTGCTGCCCAACTAGGAAATCCTGTTCTAAGGCTAGCAGTTAACAATTTTTATTGACAATTATATGCAATTATGAACCAGGTGATTGTTCCCGTTCCACACTAAATATGTACACAATCTCAACTTTCTGCACTCACAATCATTACCTCAACAAATATATAGGCTCACACAAAACAGATCAACCAGATCCCAATGTCCGCCAAAAAGGAAAATTTTTCTTAACTTTTTAATTATGTTCTAAGAAAAATAATTAGTTTAACCCAATTATTGAATTTATCTTATATTCCTAATAAATAAGAAGGTATTTTTTTTGATTAAAGAACACAAAAATATACTAGAAAAATATGTTGTGAAATTTGCATTAAAGAAATCTAAAAAACATCTATTTCCCAATGGTGCTGAACGCCTCCAGAATGTGCAACTTGTTATTGGGTACATATTAAAATTTAATATTTGAAATGGTACCTGTTAGATGCCCGAGAATCAATCATAAATAAATAAAAACGAGTGGGTTGTGGCCAACGCTAAACTCCTCACTAACAAGTCATTCTATAAATTATTCAAATTTTGTATGGAAAATATTCAGCATTTTCATGAAATGAGTTTGTTAAATTATTTTTTATTTAAATATTTCATTATGAAAACTTGATAACTCTTCAATGCCATTTTATAAAAGTTATGTGCAATTTGAAAATAAAAATTTCAAATTTTAAATTTCCTGAGCTTGGGGTCACTTTCAAATATTTGACAGTTAAAAAAATTGAGAAGCACTATTCAGATATCCTCAAAATCTAATGGGATCTAAGCGAGTATAATATATTATACAAAATTGCAAAATTTGAATAGAATCTAATGAGTACTTTAGTCTATAATCGATAAAGTAAAAATGAACACGCCGTACATAGCACACACACACAGATACATTGTGATGAAACTTTCAGAATACAATCTCAGCATGATACTAGTTGATAATCTGCAAAAAAAAAAATAGCCTTAAAAATTGCGAAATCATAACTCCCCACTATTATCCCCTTGGGTTAGTGAGGAGTAAAAAAATATTGTTAATAGTGAAATCACATGAGAAACAATTCATCTGATAGCTTAAGATGATTATAAAGGTTTTAAAAGTCATAATTTTATGGTCCTACTCAAAATTCAATTCATAATACACAAACAGTTCTTTTTTGTTGATAACACTGTAGTATTGAAGTAAAATTTTATCTCTCCGTTGATTGAATTGTTATCTCCACACTGTTTGACCTTGGGTTTACTTTGCTTTACTTACTGTGCCAAGATAAACATGAAAATATTTACTTGCAATAATTGAGACAGTCAAAAGTTAAATATTTTCTTCACAAACCAGTTTCATATTTGTCGAGGTATTATTCTGGTGTTTGATAATGTCTCTGAGAAAATCGTGTTAATGGCCCGACGTGCAAACATAAGATTGATTCACTATAGATTAAGTTTATTTGCCGCTGTGCACGTCTTGCTGCCAATAAAATTGACAAAATGTCACGAATATTAATATGTATTTTGAGACAGTTATATCACGGCTTATATAATTTTACTAAGCATTCCTTCCTTCATACACGGACACAATGAAACATTTTAATATGATTACGGCCCCTTAGTCCCGCATACATGGTCGCAAGCCCATGTGGCTCGCCTGTTCTGGCTGGTACTCTGGTCGCCTGTGCTCGTGGGCCTGGATTCATGAATCCAGTGAAACCACGATTGCCTTTCTCTTTTGTATCATATTGGAGTGAAGCACCGGCTTAGAATAGTGCTTCCACTCTTTTTTATTATCGTCGTTTTAGGGTGTCCCATAAAGCCGGCCTGACACCAGGTAATATTACAACTCATATTTCAACTCATTGGAATATGAACTGAAAATTCAAATAAAAAAATAGATTAAACAAACAAGAAGATTCAAATAAATAAATAAATATTCACAACAAAAGTATCGAGTATTCATTACCTAAGTGCATTTTTAGAGTAATAAGATTTTTCATAATGTCGTTTAATGATTCAGGATTATTCTAAAGCCAGCCTGACACCAGGTAATATTACAACTCACTCATTGGAATATGAACTCAAAAAATGACATTGTGCCTGACACAATATCATTTAAATGACGACTTAAAAATGTTATCACTCTAAAAACATTATATTGAAATTACATATCGATATTATAGCAATTATCTCTCTTGACTGTCAAATAACACTCATTTTTGGGTGCATTAATAATTCTCGCTTGTTTTTTTATTACATTTTGAGTTTGAATACCTGTTTCGAAATATTATGCAAATCAAAGGAGACGATCTAGCATAAAATGTACACGATATTGATTGGATAGGAGAAAAAAATCAAGGAGTTTTTTAGCATATTAAACGAACAACTCTCATTAGAAGATCCATTTTCATAGAAAAATAAGAATTTTTGAAGATAAATTGAATGTATTTCTAATACTTAAAACCATATATTCAAAGGCCGAATATATAGTGATGCGAGAAGCAATATCCTAAAAACAGTAGTAAGAACATTCCAAATCATAGCAATTATATCTAAGAACTTCGATGTGCCGATATTTTTTTATAGCTAGGAATGTACGTCTGGATCAATCAAAAATAAAAAAGAATACGAAAAAAACTTTACAAATCATTGTATGAAATAAAAAAATATTTCATTCTTTGTATGACGAATTACAATGTAGTAGATAGATAAGCATAGACAAAATAGATACACACTTTCATTTCATATGACTTCAAAAATGACTGCAAACACTACTTTTCAACTCATATTCCACATGAGCTGGAATATTACCTCGTGTCAGGCGGGCTTAAGAGCCGGGTAATAGAAAATACAACAGGCAACAATAACATTTCACATAGTTCAGCAATGAGGTTCACCATCACACATTCTGAATGTAGTGCCTTTTTATATGAGTCGATACTAATGTGTAGGGATACACGCAGCATATCGTTGGTTGACATGTAAAACTCATTAAGTACATTTTTATGACTGAACGACTTTCATACATTATGATGCCCAAATATTAACAACCCTTTGCAAGAAAAAATCACTAAGTGCATAAAGCAATCCAAAATAGTAGTATTTTATTGAAAGATATCATTAATTGCTGTTTTGTAAGTTCTTACGGCAGGAAAAACTAACTAAAACTTGATTATTTCAAATTAGCTGCAGTGTCACTTAGTGAGTTTTACTTGTCAACCGACGATATTATGTAGTGATTCGAGTAATCTAAAATACAACAGGCAACAATAACATCTCACATAGTTCAGTAATGAGGTTCACCACACATTCTGAATGTAGTGCCTTTTTATATGAGTCGATACTAGTGTGTAGGGATACACGCAGCATATTATGTAGTGATTCGAGTAATCTAAAATACAACAGGCAACAATAACATCTCACATAGTTCAGTAATGAGGTTCACCACACATTCTGAATGTAGTGCCTTTTTATATGAGTCGATACTAGTGTGTAGGGATACACGCAGCATATTATGTAGTGATTCGAGTAATCTAAAATACAACAGGCAACAATAACATCTCACATAGTTCAGTAATGAGGTTCACCACACATTCTGAATGTAGTGCCTTTTTATATGAGTCGATACTAATGTGTAGGGATACACGCAGCATATTATGTAGTGATTCGAGTAATCTAAAATACAACAGGCAACAATAACATCTCACATATGAAGTTCAGCAATGAGGTTCACCACACATTCTGAATGTAGTGCCTTTTTATATGAGTCGATACTAGTGTGTAGGGATACACGCAGCATATTATGTAGTGATTCGAGTAATCTAAAATACAACAGGCAACAATAACATCTCACATAGTTCAGTAATGAGGTTCACCACACATTCTGAATGTAGTGCCTTTTTATATGAGTCGATACTAATGTGTAGGGATACACGCAGCATATTATGTAGTGATTCGAGTAATCTAAAATACAACAGGCAACAATAACATCTCACATATGAAGTTCAGCAATGAGGTTCACCACACATTCTGAATGTAGTGCCTTTTTATATGAGTCGATACTAGTGTGTAGGGATACACGCAGCATATTATGTAGTGATTCGAGTAATCTAAAATACAACAGGCAACAATAACATCTCACATAGTTCAGTAATGAGGTTCACCACACATTCTGAATGTAGTGCCTTTTTATATGAGTCGATACTAGTGTGTAGGGATACACGCAGCATATTATGTAGTGATTCGAGTAATCTAAAATACAACAGGCAACAATAACATCTCACATAGTTCAGTAATGAGGTTCACCACACATTCTGATCATAGTGCCTTTTTAGATGAGACGAGACGGGTGTGTGGGGATACATGCATGTGTCATGTTTCCTTTCTTTAGATATTGCACACCTGTCGTTGGTTACCCCCCTGTGGGATACGCTGTGATGGTACAAATAAATGAATGGGTTCTCTCTGCTTACCCCTTGAGGGACATGACATGATGGTATGTATGGAGTACAATTTTTCTTTTTTCATTCTTGTATTCGTACCATCACGGCATATCCCACAATGTGGGGTAACCAGCGACAGGTGTGCAGGTGTGCATTACCTTATGAAAGAATCATGACACATGCGTGTTTCCAAACATTTTCATTCATTTATTTGTTCCATCACGGCGTGTCCCACAATGTGGGGTAACCAGCGACAGGTGTGCGGGTGTGCATTACCTAATGAAAGGAATATGTATACATATATGTTTCCCGACACACCAGTCTCGTCTTAGTATAAAAAGGCACTATGTACATACAGAATGTGTGGTGAACCTCATTGCTGAATTATGTAAGATATTATTGTTGCCTGTTGTGTTTTCGATTACCTGGTTCTTACGGTACATCCGAAAACGGTGATATTAGAAAAGAGTGGATGGACTATTCTAATCCGGTGCCTCCCAGCTAACATTTTTATAATGAGCAACAGTTTCACTTGATGTGTAAACGGTGCAACATGTGACTGTTGTTGAACTATTTTAAATTAAAAAATACAGAGGAAGAGAGTTTATTGAATGTGCGTAGGTGGGTGTGGGTGTGGGGGTGGGCGTGGAAAGTATTTATCACTTTACCTAAGTCTAATATTCCTTATGACATTAATTACCCCTGATATATTGTATTGTTACATATTTATTGCCAAACTATTAGTTAGGGATGTCATACATATATATTTTTTTATTTTTTTTTTAGGGCGCCGACTGACTTACTTATTAATAATTGAATATTATTATTTTTACTACTATTACGCACTTCCTCTAAGAATTAGTAGACCAAAGTGTAAAATGTAAATTATTTAATAGAACAAAATAAGTGAACAAATCATACTTTCAATTGGAAATAATTCACAAAGGATTAGGCTCTGAGGATGTCTCTATACTACCTATCGACCCTAATGATTCCTGATGACGAACAGCCTTTTATTTTTATATTTATATTTTATTGTATGATATAGAAGGATATTATAAGTAAAAACGAGGTCATAAGGAGAGAATACAAAATAAAGAAGTATATTATAAGTAAAAAAGTGAGGACATAATGAGAGAAAGCAAGATACAGAAGGATGTTTTAAGTAAAAAAGTGAGGACATAATGAGAGAAAGCAAGATACAGAAGGATGTTTTAAGTAAAAAAGTGAGGACATAATGAGAGAAAGCAAGATACAGAAGGATGTTTTAAGTAAAAAAGTGAGGACATAATGAGAGAAAGCAAGATACAGAAGGATGTTTTAAGTAAAAAAGTGAGGACATAATGAGAGAAAGCAAGATACAGAAGGATGTTTTAAGTAAAAAAGTGAGGACATAATGAGAGAAAGCAAGATACAGAAGGATGTTTTAAGTAAAAAAGTGAGGACATAATGAGAGAAAGCAAGATACAGAAGGATGTTTTAAGTAAAAAAGTGAGGACATAATGAGAGAAAGCAAGATACAGAAGGATGTTTTAAGTAAAAAAGTGAGGACATAATGAGAGAAAGCAAGATACAGAAGGATGTTTTAAGTAAAAAAGTGAGGACATAATGAGAGAAAGCAAGATACAGAAGGATGTTTTAAGTAAAAAAGTGAGGACATAATGAGAGAAAGCAAGATACAGAAGGATGTTTTAAGTAAAAAAGTGAGGACATAATGAGAGAAAGCAAGATACAGAAGGATGTTTTAAGTAAAAAAGTGAGGACATAATGAGAGAAAGCAAGATACAGAAGGATGTTTTAAGTAAAAAAGTGAGGACATAATGAGAGAAAGCAAGATACAGAAGGATGTTTTAAGTAAAAAAGTGAGGACATAATGAGAGAAAGCAAGATACAGAAGGATGTTTTAAGTAAAAAAGTGAGGACATAATGAGAGAAAGCAAGATACAGAAGGATGTTTTAAGTAAAAAAGTGAGGACATAATGAGAGAAAGCAAGATACAGAAAGATGTTTTAAGTAAAAAAGTGAGGACATAATGAGAGAAAGCAAGATACAGAAGGATGTTTTAAGTAAAAAAGTGAGGACATAATGAGAGAAAGCAAGATACAGAAGGATGTTTTAAGTAAAAAAGTGAGGACATAATGAGAGAAAGCAAGATACAGAAGGATGTTTTAAGTAAAAAAGTGAGGACATAATGAGAGAAAGCAAGATACAGAAGGATGTTTTAAGTAAAAAAGTGAGGACATAATGAGAGAAAGCAAGATACAGAAGGATGTTTTAAGTAAAAAAGTGAGGACATAATGAGAGAAAGCAAGATACAGAAGGATGTTTTAAGTAAAAAAGTGAGGACATAATGAGAGAAAGCAAGATACAGAAGGATGTTTTATGTAAAAAAGTGAGGACATAATGAGAGAAAGCAAGATACAGAAGGATGTTTTAAGTAAAAAAGTGAGGACATAATGAGAGAAAGCAAGATACAGAAGGATGTTTTAAGTAAAAAAGTGAGGACATAATGAGAGAAAGCAAGATACAGAAGGATGTTTTAAGTAAAAAAGTGAGGACATAATGAGAGAAAGCAAGATACAGAAGGATGTTTTAAGTAAAAAAGTGAGGACATAATGAGAGAAAGCAAGATACAGAAGGATGTTTTAAGTAAAAAAGTGAGGACATAATGAGAGAAAGCAAGATACAGAAGGATGTTTTAAGTAAAAAAGTGAGGACATAATGAGAGAAAGCAAGATACAGAAGGATGTTTTAAGTAAAAAAGTGAGGACATAATGAGAGAAAGCAAGATACAGAAGGATGTTTTAAGTAAAAAAGTGAGGACATAATGAGAGAAAGCAAGATACAGAAAGATGTTTTAAGTAAAAAAGTGAGGACATAATGAGAGAAAGCAAGATACAGAAGGATGTTTTAAGTAAAAAAGTGAGGACATAATGAGAGAAAGCAAGATACAGAAGGATGTTTTAAGTAAAAAAGTGAGGACATAATGAGAGAAAGCAAGATACAGAAGGATGTTTTAAGTAAAAAAGTGAGGACATAATGAGAGAAAGCAAGATACAGAAGGATGTTTTAAGTAAAAAAGTGAGGACATAATGAGAGAAAGCAAGATACAGAAGGATGTTTTAAGTAAAAAAGTGAGGACATAATGAGAGAAAGCAAGATACAGAAGGATGTTTTAAGTAAAAAAGTGAGGACATAATGAGAGAAAGCAAGATACAGAAGGATGTTTTAAGTAAAAAAGTGAGGACATAATGAGAGAAAGCAAGATACAGAAGGATGTTTTAAGTAAAAAAGTGAGGACATAATGAGAGAAAGCAAGATACAGAAGGATGTTTTATGTAAAAAAGTGAGGACATAATGAGAGAAAGCAAGATACAGAAGGATGTTTTAAGTAAAAAAGTGAGGACATAATGAGAGAAAGCAAGATACAGAAGGATGTTTTAAGTAAAAAAGTGAGGACATAATGAGAGAAAGCAAGATACAGAAGGATGTTTTAAGTAAAAAAGTGAGGACATAATGAGAGAAAGCAAGATACAGAAGGATGTTTTAAGTAAAAAAGTGAGGACATAATGAGAGAAAGCAAGATACAGAAGGATGTTTTAAGTGAAAAAGTGAGGACATAAAGAAAGAATGCAAGATAAAGAAGGATATTATAAGTATACTTGTTACATGCAACACATGGGATCCAACTGTCGTTGGTGATAGTATGCATAGTTGAAGAATACGTACCAAACTATAAACACTTTAACACAAATTAATAAATATTTTGTTTTTTTTTATATAAAACATGTAGGTATATATGTCAGGATAGGATAGTATGGAGGTCAGTCTGTTTATCCTACCCTGAATATGAAAACAGCATGATGGTATGTATGTAGATTAAGTAAGTATCAAACTATTGAGTGAGATATTACCCCCTATTCAGTAACTATTCTAACTAAAATAGGAACGTTCTAAAATTTTAGATTTATCTACGGTCTTATTTCAGCGTTATAAAATATCAAATTGGACTAAATGGAATAGGAACGTACCTATATTGGCTGGGACGTTCTTAAAAAGTTACTGAATTAGACGTATTTTGAATGATTATTAAAATGATGAAAATTATAATTATTATAATTAATTTTAGGTACGTTCCTATTCCATTTAGTCCAAGTTAATATTTTATAACGCTGAAATAAGACCGTAATTCTAAAATCTGCAATTTTAGAACGTTCCTAATTTAGTTACAATAGTTACTGAATAGGGGGTATTGTGTAGTGTTTACTGCCATACAAATTGTATGAAACGATGTCACTAAATTCAATTTTATCAAAATTGTTAAAAACTACTACAATGTTAATATTTTTTATGGCAAATTAAATTATCTAGTTGGGGTGTTTTGGATTGTTTCGATATTTTTAAAAACTTTGTAAATATAGGCAGTTAAACTCATTATATTATAATAAAAAAAATGTTTGAGAAAATCTGGAAAATAAAAAAAAACAAATTGCCTTTTTTTACCAATTTTAAGCGTTCTAGCTTATATGGTTTTTGAGATATATGGAAAAATAAAGTAAAAATTCAAATGTTGATAACCCCTGACTGAAACGAAAATTGAAAATTCTGAGTATATAAGTTTTGTAGGCCTATAATTATCTATATATTCTGAAATTTTGGGCTCTGTAAATTAAGTGGATTAATAGTTATATAAGGGGGGGACACACGGACACAAAAAACACAAATGTACTTCAAATTCTGAATTAATCCATATATAAAGAACATATATGCTACGAAGCGTCTAAGTTGGTGTTTTTGGCATGCAAAAAGCCCACTACACCATACAAAATGTTCCTTTATACACGCGTCTTGGCTTAAAACTGTCGATTCATTTAGAGAATTAAATTCTCTTGAACGAATCGACAGTTGGAAAAGTGAGGACATAATGAGAGAAAGCAAGATAAAGAAGGATATTATTAGTAAAATGAAAGTGAATACTATGAGGTGGTTTGGGCATATTGAAAGAACAGTACAGCAGCCTAAAATGACAATATGTGAGCCTAAACATTAATGTGCCTAAATAAGTAATATGCATCAATTTTATTTTCAAAATAATTTGATCAAATATATTATTAGGACAACCCTAATGTAACAATCTCCCGAACTGCATAAGAGTGTCACTTTTTTTTTGTTTACACTTTAGAATTATTTTTGTTTTTCACATTATTTAACGCAATGGTAAGTATTGAGCTACAAAAACATGTTTATTTGTTAACTGACAGATTGATGTCTTTATAGAAATATACACATAACGTCGCACCATATCCCGTACGTGGTAAACAGAGAGAACAGAGCACCACACTCCTCTGTTTTTGCACACATTCCAGGCTTCCTTTTACATCCATGCATCGTCTCATACATACTCGTTGATTGTTCAAGATTCTTATATTTCCTTCTTTCAAAATATCATTCACATGGTCATGCCATCCCTTTCTTGGGCGACCCCTGCTATTCACTCCATCTCTTACACTCATGTATATTTTAGGTCTGTCGTTAATCGTTCATTCTTTCAATATGTCCAAACCACCTCAAGTCATTCACTTTCATTTTACTTATAGGGCCTTACTTACTATTTAAAATACGAGTTTAATCCAATGCTAAGTCAGTTTCGGCCATACAAAAAACTGGGTAAGTATCAGCTTAAACACAAAAAATTGCAAATAGTAACACCAAAAATGTTCTTCTTTATCTTGCATCATCTCCTTATGTCCTCATTTTTCATTCTATCATATATCGTTCTATTACATACTCTTCTTAGTGATCTCATTTCTACAGCATTTATTCTAAGTACTTTTATGAATCTGTTACCATCCATGTTTAAATATTTTTCATTCTATCATATATCGTTCTATTACATACTCTTCTTAGTGATCTCATTTCTACAGCATTTATTCTAAGTACTTTCGTGAATCTGTTATAGACACCATCCATGTTTAAATATTTTTCATTCTATCATATATCGTTCTATTACATACTCTTCTTAGTGATCTCATTTCTACAGCATTTATTCTAAGTACTTTTATGAATCTGTTATAGACACCATCCATGTTTAAATATTTTTCATTCTATCATATATCATTCTATTACATACTCTTCTTAGTGATCTCATTTCTACAGCATTTATTCTAAGTACTTTTATGAATCTGTTACCATCCATGTTTAAATATTTTTCATTCTATCATATATCGTTCTATTACATACTCTTCTTAGTGATCTCATTTCTACAGCATTTATTCTAAGTACTTTCGTGAATCTGTTATAGACACCATCCATGTTTAAATATTTTTCATTCTATCATATATCGTTCTATTACATACTCTTCTTAGTGATCTCATTTCTACAGCATTTATTCTAAGTACTTTTATGAATCTGTTATAGACACCATCCATGTTTAAATATTTTTGTACCATCATGCCTTTTCCCTGTTTGGGGTAGGCATAGAAAACTCAACACCTGAATCCTCTCTCTTGATATAATTTTCTCACTTCATTCACATTATTAGATGGGTCGATGGCAGTGCGGTTAGCGCGCTGGGCTATAATAATCCAGTGGTCGCGAGTTCGAATCCTGCCTTGACCGATTTCGTTCACCTATAGCACAAGTATTTATATGCTTATTTTAGAGAACGTAGGGAGATGTATATGTAATTGTTTAACAAGGACATATTCATTTTTAAAAAAAAAATATTTATTTATTTGAATCTTTCTTTATATATGATTAGTACACTGGCGAGCTTATTGCCTAATGGAAATTTCTTCCAACCAACCAGAGTAAATGTTAAATATACAAAACAGTGTGTAGTATGGCAATAAGTTAATCACATTACAAAATAAATAAAGATAGCAGAAGGAAAGTAAAAAAAAAAAAACAAGTAAGATAGCATATAAGAACAATTCATAGCAAAGGAAAACTAAAGGATAAGGAAAGGAAGAGGGGAGGAAGATGTAATTATGTGTTCATACATAGTTTTCTATTATTCTCATTTCTAACATCTCTATCCTTATCATCATTCTGTGAACTCTCCCCAATGCGACGTAGTGCGCTTCTTTAGATTATAATGGACCAAAATTCTAATAGCTGGTGTCCCCTACATAGCCACGTTAAAAAAAAAACTCATTATTTTATGTGCCCAAACCACGTTAGAGCATTTATTTTCGTCTTACGATACTTCTGTCACTCATACATTATCGTCTAATACCTTTGTTTATGGATTTTGAATTGCATCTCTTTGCTTTGAGGCAAAATAAGTTGCCCATTTTGAAATATACCCTTTAGTCAAGCCACCATTAATCAGAGTTCATATTTTTTTCTTTTTTGATTTTTTTTTTTATTAAAAATGAATATGTCCTTGTTAAACAAGTACATATACATCTTCCTACGTTCCCTAAACTAAGCAAATAAATGCTTGTGTTATAGGCAGCCTTTGATATGTTGCGAAATGAGATCGCTAAGAAGAATCTGCAATAGAACGATGTATGACAGGGTAAGAAATGAGAACATAAGGAAAGAATGTAAGATGAAGAAATATATCATTAATAGAATGGGTTACACTATGGGAGATAAAAAAATTGATATAATATGCTATGCAGATGACGCTGTCCTAATTGCCAATTCCGAAGATGATCTTCAGAGACTGCTTTATAGATTCCATTTATCCTCTCAACGATTTAACATGAAAATCTCAGTAGACAAAACAAAAAGCATGGTCACCTCAAGGCATCCAGTACGATGCAAACTTGCAATCGAAAATAAAACCATAGAACAAGTGATGCGATTTAAGTACTTGGGTGTCGAAGTGTCCAGCAGCAGTAACCTCTTTGACGAAGTAAGAGAGCAAGCGAATAAGGCCGCCGTCGTGGCTGGATGCTTGAAAAATGCTGTATGGAGAAACAGAGACATGCTGAAGGAGAGTAAGGTAAGGATCTATAAGACCTGTGTAAGGCCGATCATGACATACGGCATAGAAACAAGAGCTGACACCGCCAGAACAAAAAACCTCCTAAGAACCACTGAGATGAAGACTCTACGACCCATCGCAGGCGTAACACTTCTTGACAGAGTAAGGAACTCGGAGATAAGAAGAATCTGTGATGTCGAAGATGTTGTGCGATGGGGAAGAACACGAAGACGATTCTGGAGAGATCATGTGGGGAGAGCGGGTTCGGATCGAGTGGTGAGGATGGCAGCGGATGGGGAGATAACAAATGGCAGACCCCCTGGAAGACCACCCAAAAGATGGAAGGATAGCTGGACGTCCACTTCACAAGAGCAGGCTCCGAGAATAACAGGATACAGTCCTAACTAAAGCAGAAGAAGAAGAATGAAAGTGAACACACTGAGATGGTTTGGCCACATGGGTAGAATGAATGAGGAACGCCTGACGAAGAAAATATACAATGCGGATAGGATTGGATTGAGAGGCCAGGGTCGCCCAAGAAAGGGATGGCACGACCATGTGAACGATATTCTGAAAGACGGAAATGTTAGAAGCGTGTACAATAGACGAACATGTATGAGACATTGCATGAATGTTGACGAGGCGAAGAATGTGTGCTAGGATAGAAAGATATGGCGTTCGGTTCTCTCTGCCTACCCCGTAAGGGACATGGCGTGATGGTATGTATGTATATGTATGTATGTAATGTGTTATAGGTGAACGAAATCAGTCGAGGCAAGATTCAAACTCGCGACCACTGGATTACTAGCCCAGCGCGCTACCCGCTCTGCAATCGACCCATCTAAATATTATCTAATCGTTGTGACCTGCTGCGGTATCTTTCTAGCCACAAAGTCTGATGTAGTTCCACTGTAATTTAAAGAAGATGGTCACTGGATGACAGAATCTAGTTGTGTAATTAAATTATAGTGTAACATAATATTATTACTGTTTTAAACAAATTTCTTACTCATTTGACTCATTTCATTTGTTTTTTTTTTGTTTCAGTAAATAATGTCGAATCCGTTCAGTGTGAACATTGAGAAGCCAAGATATGACCAGGGCACATACTGGGGCAGAGCCAAACACTTTCTAACTATCACCAATCCACTGAACCTTCTCACTTCATCTGCGGAGTTAGAAAGAGCCAAACAGGTCATTGACAAATACAGGTAACTCACTATACTTCATTTTGTATAGAATATAATTAGGATTATGATACGATCACACATCAATAGGGTAGCGAGACCTGGGTCGTCACACGAAGGCAAGTTCAGTCAGTGCAAACAGCCGAGATGAAGATGCTTAGGTGGATGTGTGGCGTCACAAGGAGAGATAAATACGTAGTGAATATGTGAGAAGATGAAAGGCCATTTCTACAAGACAATGATCAGACTCTTACACCAACAGCCTCCACATCCCGCTGCACGCCATCAGAGCTTGGGTCTACCAACACTTCGTCTACCCTGGGGCTTTGTGTGCAGGCATTTTATGTGATTATGGAGTTCTATCATGAGTTGACTGTTTCAAACATTGAATTATATAAATACCATCACATTGTAATGCCAAAATGTGGGGTTACCAGCAACAGATGTATCTCCCACACGATTCCCGGACAATTGGCCGTAGCCGATTGGCCGTGGACAATTGGCCGTACGCCCTTTTTACCGTATGGACAATTTATCGTGAGGACAATTGGCCGTGAGGACAGTTGGCCGTGAGGACAATTGGCCGTGGGGACAGTTGGCCGTGAGGACAATTGGCCGTGGGGACAGTTGGCCGTGAGGACAATTGGCCGTGAGGACAATTTATCGTATGGACAATTGACCGTATGGACAATTCACCGTGCGGAAACTATTTTTAGCATCAGAAAATTTTTTCTTTCTTTTTTTGTTTGAGTTAAATACATTGCGTGAATAAAAAAAATGTTCGTTTATGGCGACGAACTGATTGCCTTATTTTTTTATTTCAAGATACTAGGAGAAATCCAATATGTCGACAGTGATTAAAACCAAATTTTACAAAATAAGCGGTATTTATGTAGTTCTAATTTGCTATATTTTGAGATTGTCCTCACGGCCAAGTGTCCCCACGGCCAATTGTCCTCACGGCCAACTGTCCCCACGGCCAATTGTCCTCACGGCCAACTGTCCTCACGGCCAATTGTCCTCACGATAAATTGTCCATACGGTAAAAAGGGCGTACGGCCAATTGTCCACGGCCAATCGGCTACGGCCAATTGTCCGGACACGCTCCCACACACCAGCCTCGACACATCCAAAAATGCACTACATTCAGAATGTGTGATGGTGAACCTCATTACATAACTATGTGAGATGTTATTGTTGTCTGTTTTATTTTCGATTATCCGGCTCTTACGGGACACCCGAAAACTATGACAACAGAAAAGAGTAGAATCACTATTCAATTCTGTAGTGAGTGACCTCTGGATCTTCTACCCCCCTATTACGACGAGTGTCTCGTGGTTTACAGGGGTCCTTTTTACAATATTTTGAAAAATTCTTTTTGGGTATCTTAATAAATTTTGTTTTCACAAATAACATTGTATTTCAGAAAGGATGGAGTGTTACCGCCAAATCTTGGTGAGGAGGGCTTGTGGAGAGCCAAGAACCTGTACGACTCTGCGTTCCATCCGGACACTGGAGAGAAGATGTTACTTCCTGGAAGGATGAGCGCTCAGGTCCCTTGCAACACGGCTATAACAGCATGTAATGTCTTAACCAATAACATTAATGTATTATTCAATAGTGCCATCACTAACAGGGTTACCAAAAATACAAAAATACATGTGATAGTCACTGTTTCAGAAATATATTACATAGATACCTAATTTGGAAGCATTAGACATTAGGAAAGCAATAAACAAAGGTAATAATATTATAAATAATTAAATTTTAGCAAATAGTCCGCTCATCAATATGTTCTCTCTAGAAAAATTTAACCCACCTGACGAGGAAGCGGTACGCTTCGAAACCGGTCGAATATCAACTAGTGGTTACAACAAAGTCATTTAGGTGTTAGAAAATGTATTTATGTATTTTTTACATCTAATTAAAACAAACATACATACATTTGTGTTTTTTAATAAAGAAACAATTTTCATATTGAAATAGACGGCGCAATATATTTTTACTCCTCACTAACCCGAGGGGATATAGTGTGGAGTTATGATTTCGCAATTTTTAAGGGTATTTTTTTATTGCAGATTATCAACTAGTATCATGCTGAGATTGTATTCTGAAAGTTTTAAGTGTGTGTGTGCTGTGTGCTATGTACGACGTGTTTATTTTACTTTATTGATTATAGACTAAAGTACTCATTCGATTATTTTCAAATTTTGCAAATATGTACCTATATCTAATATTCGCTTAGACCCCATTAGATTTTGAACGATATATGAATAGTGCTTCTCAATTTTTTTAACTGTCAAATATTTCAAAGTGACCCCAAGATCGGGAAACTTAAAATTTAAAATTTTTATTTTCAAATTGGTAAAAAGGCACATCACTTTCATAAAATGGCATTGAAGAGTAATCAAGTTTTCATAATAAAATATTTATAAAAAATAATTTAACAAACTCATATCATGAAAATGCTGAAAATTTCCACACAAAATTTAAATACTTTATAGAATGACTTGTTAGTGAGGAGTTTAGCGTTGGCCAAAACCCACTCGTTTAAATAATAGATGCATGATAAAATAAAGTGTGACATTCAGTTCCCCCAACCCTTATAATAACCATAGTAATTTCTAGTAAAATAATTATATGTATATAATTTGTCATGTTTTGATATACCCACTACTAACACAACACAATGTAGTTTAGAAAATATTTGTTTGTGCGTGTGTGTGTATGATTTCAGGTATGTTGATGTTTTATCGTTCCACACCGGCCGTGGTCTTCTGGCAATGGACCAATCAGTCGTTCAACGCACTCGTCAACTACACCAACAGATCTGGAGACTCGCCCATCAGTCAGAAGTAATGATTATATGTATATCATTAAGATCATTATTTTTAGTAAATGGGGGAGTGATTTGTAAATGAAATGTCATGCTCTGGGGTTTAAGTTGTTTTTATTTTATTTATTTATTTAAGATTTGGTACACGGTTAACATACAATATACATAAACATAATTATCAACTATACTAAATCAACCGTGTACACAAAAATCCCACAAGGCATAGCCTGTCTGTGGGTATACCAATTAAAAATATATTCAAAATTATTTCGTTAATAACATTGGATATTTATAAAAATAAAATAGAGCAAATTGCTTAGGCAGGAAACAAGTGCAAAAAATATAAAGTATACAAATTATATATAAAAACATACATACACATATTTATATACAAAACATCAATAAGTTCACATGAATCAGTAGACTGACAGCGGTCCTACCAAATATTATACCCGCAGTCGATAGCAACAATATTTGACAGGTGCAAGGATATGCATGTCGCAGTCAATCTACATATTCTAGATAAGATTGAAAATTTCCAATTATGATTAAAAAAATAAAATAAAATAAAAACATCATTGAACTTTTACACAAGAGCAGAATATTGAAGAAAAGAAAGACATAGTTGCATAACAGATGGGTCGATGGCAGAGCGGTTAGCGCGCTGGGCTAGTAATCCAGTGGTCGCGAGTTCGAATCCTGCCTCGACCCATTTCGTTCACCTATAGCACAAGCATTTATTTGCTTATTTTAGGGAACGTAGGAAGATGTATATGTACTTGTTTAACAAGGACATATTCATTTTTTGTTTTTTTCAAAAAAAAAAAAAAACATGCTAATATTGATGATAATTTCACGTAATACTTTAAAAGTATTGCTATTGTATTAGAATAATGTCTATAGATGCCTCTGCTATGCATTATTTTGAAGTTATTTCTCATAGATTTTGTTTTATAGACCATGACATAGAGAAAGCCTTTGATGAAAAGTTATTATGTACATTGAGGAACGTCCATGATTCCTCATTTGTCAAAGGTGTTATCTTGGCAGGTATTGTGATATATCTGCACTGTCTCACAACAGTATCCACATGTGCAGTCTGTCAAGTTTATTTTAAAACACATTTAGACTTTGTACATCAACAATTTCCAGTGGCAAACCATTTCATGCAACCACGACTCTGTTGGTCGAGAAATGCCTCCAGGGATTCTGCTTGAAATTATGTTTTTATCAAACTTAACAGTTAACTTAAAACCATGACTTGTTATATTTTTTAATTTGTCAATATTGACTTATTGTATTAATATTTCATCATCATGTTGACAATAGAAGGGGGAAATGAATTATATGACTGAAATACCAGCACTCTTAAGCCCGTCTGACACGAGGTATTATTCCAACTCATGTGGAATATGAGTTGGAAAGTAGTGTTTGCAGTAATTTTTGAAGTCATATGAACTGAAACTGTGTAGGTATCTCTTTTGTCTATGCTTATCTATGTATCTACTACATTGTCATTCGTCATACAAAGGAAGAAATATTTTTTAATTTCATAATGTTTTGTAAAGTTTTTTTCATATTCTTTTTGATTGATCCAGACGTACATTCCTAGCTATAAAAAAAATTTCGGCACATCGGAGTTCTTTGATATTTATAATTGCTATGATTTGGAATGTTCTTACTACTGTTTTTAGGATATTGCTTCTCGCATCACTATATATTCGGCCTTTGAATGTATGGTTTTAAGTATTAGAAATACATTCAATTTATTTTATAATATGCTAAAAAAACTCCTTGATTTTTTCCCTCCTATCCAATCAAGATCGTGTACATTTTATGCTAGATTGTCTCCTTTGATTTTCATAATATTTCGAAACAGGTATTCAAACTCAAAATGTAATAAAAAAACAAGCGAGAATTATTAATGCACCCAAAAATGAGTGTTATTTGACAGTCAAGAGAGATAATTGCTATAATATCGATATGTAATTTCAATATAATGTTTTTAGAGTGATAACATTTTTAAGTCATCATTTTTTTTTTTTTTTTATTTATTTATTTTATTAATAAAGAATATAATTACAATTATCATGTTATTTTGCCTAATCCCTTAAGGGGATTTTTGGCTGTGATCTTAATTGTAACAATTTTATAATATGCAAAAATATAAAAATATGTATATACGTATATATACACATATATACATATAAACTTCAATTAAAAACTAATATTGTACATGTATTTATATACTACATTTTTCCTACAAAGTCCGGAACAACCCGCGCTCACCCCTTAGATCAACCATCGAGGATTTTTGTGTAATATATATCCTTTGGCTTTCTTTTTGAATTCCTCGATGGATCCACACTGCTTCAAGCTGGCAGGCATGGGGTTCCAGACCTTGGGCAGCAGCACATCTTCGGTCCTACGTCCATAGTCATTGTTGAATTTAAATGATATCATGTTAGGCACAATGTCATTTTTTCAGGTCATATTCCAATGAGTTGAAATATGAGTTGTAATATTACCTGGTGTCAGACCGGCTATAGAATGATCCTGAATTATTAAAAGGACATTATGAAAAATCTTATTATTCTAAAAATGCACTTAGGTAATGAATACTCGTTACTTTTGTTGTGAATATTTATTTATTTATTTGAATCTTCCTGTACCTATATATAATTAGTACACTGGCGGGCTTATTGCCTAATGGAAATTTCTTCCAACCAACCATAGTAAATGTTAAATATACAAAACAGTGTGTACTATGGCAATAAGTTAAATAAGTGAAATAAATAAAGATAGCAGAAGAAAAGTAAAAAAAAAACAAAAGTTTCATACAATATGGTATATTTATATGAAACTTTCAACTATTTTTCCGTTTTTCTTATGATTGATGATAAAATATAATTATCCAACTGTCGATCAACAATTTTTCAAAAACGCTGAAAATTGATATAAATATAGACAAATATCAAATCTCAAAATTAATTTTCAAAAAAATTACAGAGTTTCTCAAACATTTTTTATTAAGAATAACATTTTTTTATGATAAATTTATGTATTTAACTCCCTATATTTCTAAAGTTTTCAAAAATATTGAAAAAAGCCGAAACACCCCAACTAGACAATTTAATTTGCTAAAAAAAATATGAACATTGTAGTATTACATCTTAATTTTTTTAACAATTTTTATAAAAATTGAATTTAGTGACGACATCACTTCATACAATTTGCATGGCAGTCGCCTATACACAATATCTATGAAGACTTAATAGTTTGATACTAATCTCCAAACATACATACATACCATCATGCTGTTTTCATATTCTGGGTAGGATCAAAGGACTGATCTTCATACTATCCTATCTTGACATACATACATAGGTACATGTGTTGTATAGAAAACAAAATATCTTAAAATATTCAATAATTTGTATTTATGGGTTTATAGTTTGGTACTTATTCTTCAACTATACATACTATCGCTATCGACAGTTGGATCTCATGTGTTACATGCAACTAGTTAAAAATAAACAAGTTTACTAAATGAAATTTATATTCAACTTTTCTTCTAGCTTCGTTATTTTGATTATCCAACTGTCAATTTGTTCAGGAGAACTTTGTTCTCTTAACATATCGACAATGTTTCAAGCCAGGATACGCGAGAATTGTATGCAGAGGTAGTTGCATGTGTTACATGCAACTAGTTATGATTAATGATTATCATATTTAAGATTGGATTGAGAGGCCGGGGCCGCCCAAGAAAGGGATGGCACGACCATGTGAATGATATTTTGAAAGACGGAAATGTTAGAAGCGTGAACAACAGACGAACATGTATAAGACGATGTATGAATGTTGTCGAGGCGATGAATGTATGTCAAGATAGAAGTAAGTGGCGTTCGGTTCTCTCTGCCTACCCCCTAAGGGACATGGCGTGATGGTATGTATGTATGTATATTTAAGATATCCTATTTATAAAAAAAATAATTTATTAATACAGGGGCATTTTGTATTCTATTTTGTCAATCATAATTTCTAATCATTTAAATGAAAATTCTAATCATTTAAATGAAAAATCTAATCATTTAAATGAAAATTCTAATCATTTAAATGAAAATTCTAATCATTTAAATGAAATAATAATAATGGTAAAACTATTTTATAAATATTATTTATCTGATAAAAAGTGCATGGTCCATGCATATTTTATTTTATGAAGTATTAAATTAATATTCGTCTAATAATGTTTGATTTGTTGAAACTAATATTGTTTGATTTGATTTGTTTGATTTATACATACATACATACATACATACCATCACGCCATATCCCTTACGGGGTAAGCAGAGAGAACCGAGCGCCATACTCCTCTATTTTTGCATACATTACTAGCTTCCTTTACATCCATACATCGTCTCATAGGTACATGCTCGTCGATTATTCAAGCTTCTTATATTTCCTTCTTTCAAAATATCATTCACATGGTCATGCCATCCCTTTCTGGGGCGGCCCCTACTATTCACTCCATCTCTTACACCCATGTATATTTTTTTGGTCAGTCGTTCATCATTCATTCTTTCAATATGATTATCATCATTCATTCTTTCGTTCATCATTCATTCTTTCTATATGATTATCATCATTCATTCTTTCGTTCATCATTCATTCTTTCTATATGATTATCATCATTCATTCTTTCGTTCATCATTCATTCTTTCTATATGATTATCATCATTCATTCTTTCGTTCATCATTCATTCTTTCTATATGATTATCATCATTCATTCTTTCGTTCATCATTCATTCTTTCTATATGATTATCATCATTCATTCTTTCGTTCATCATTCATTCTTTCTATATGATTATCATCATTCATTCTTTCGTTCATCATTCATTCTTTCTATATGATTATCATCATTCATTCTTTCGTTCATCATTCATTCTTTCTATATGATTATCATCATTCATTCTTTCGTTCATCATTCATTCTTTCTATATGATTATCATCATTCATTCTTTCGTTCATCATTCATTCTTTCTATATGATTATCATCATTCATTCTTTCGTTCATCATTCATTCTTTCTATATGATTATCATCATTCATTCTTTCGTTCATCATTCATTCTTTCTATATGATTATCATCATTCATTCTTTCGTTCATCATTCATTCTTTCTATATGATTATCATCATTCATTCTTTCGTTCATCATTCATTGTTTGATTTATAATATCCTAATACATTTTTTTTTATTTGATGGACGTTGCATGGTTTTACTTTATTTTTATAATTTAACGACAAGAGATTTCTGTTTTAAAGATGGTTCAATATAATTCATTTTAAATTTAATTTATTTATTGATATATAAAATTTATAACAAAAACATAATTTTATTTCACAAAGAGTACAAGAATATAGAAAGCCTTTGTGCCTTCGTTCAGAGGTTGAAATTATACTCTAGAATAGAAAATGCTCTAAGGTTTTCTGTTTGTCTAAGTATACTTATGTGAAGTAAAAATGTTAATTTTTTTAATATCTTTAGAAATAAATTGAATTTCATAATTATGAACTTAAACTGCGTTAACGAAAGTACTTACATAATTTTTTTTATTTATTCATTTGTTCATACCATTACGGCATATACAAACTTGAGTCGTATTTTTTTTACATCTTCTTCTGGGTCACAATCCTAGGATTGGTCTGCACCAAACACTCGATCTATCCACTTAACTCTATCGTCCGCCAGTCTCTTTTTTACATAGTCATTGCTTATTTCATTACATTTTTTCCAATTAAGGGCTGCGTTCAAAATGAACGCCGATTGCACTTAGTGACGCTCTAAGCCGTTCATAATGACTGGAAACAGACGCTCGAAAGACACTCTGTTGTGTTCAGATTGAACATTGAGTGTACGCACCAAATGCTCTGTATAATCATCGGGTGAAAAACTCTCGTGACAGTTATAGTATCTGTTGACTTCTATTTTATTTGTGTGAGATGACTTCTTGTTGTTTCTGTGGTATCTATTATGTCAGTTGACATTATATCTAATGACAATATGCATTCACAAAGAGTTTAATTTAAGAAAAGTATCATTCTAAAGTTTCCAATAAAAGGTCAGAGATCATTATTTACTCCACTGCCCAATTGTTGTCTTTCAATGAAAATATAACCTAAAAAGACACTATGATAAATGACATTTGAAACGCCCGATGCCGCATTCAGATTGAAACGCCGCATAAAGCGTTCAGTGAGATTGGTGTGTAGAACACCATAATCTGCAACTTCAGGTACATTCAAAACTCGACATTGAGTGTTTTATCTGAACGCAGCCCTGTTATTTATTCCTAGAAGAGAGATTTAGTAATGTATCACATATCTCCATTTGTCTGGAAACTTGGATTTGAGGTTCTGATTAATAATCTATAAAATGTTTTACAGACAGTTGATGACTTCCTATGTCTGCGCAACTGGTGGAGCACTAGCAACTGCATTAGGACTCAATGCATTAACTAAGGTATGATATATTCAGTATTGAACACATTAATTGAAACAAGATAATAGAGTTTAGGAAAATGTTTACTGATATTTTTTAACAGATTTTTAATTATCTCAATAGAGACGAAGTTGGAATATTTACTGTAGGAGAACCGGGTAATTAAGGCACCTACAGGGCTTACGACCTTTCATCGGCTGGTTTACGTGATCACTTTATGCGCTTGCGCAACGTTCACCAATTATGCCTTTTTAATGAGATCCCTATCAAATTCAATTTTTGAAAGTTCTATATATTGCAATACTGAAATTCTTTTCATTATTGCAATAAATAGAACTTTCAGTAATATATAGATGCTGCAATGGATCCATCTAGAGCCTCCGTTAATATCCAGGATTCAGAAGCATTCGTCACGACTGGCTTTATCAGAGTTCCAAACGACTTACTTGTGGTTTAAAACAAAGTGTCTTGTAATTTTTGTTCCTTTATTGTTGTGGTTACAGACAATGCCAAAGGTGGTTGGACGTTTAGTTCCCTTTGCAGCCGTAGCAGCTTCCAATTGTATCAACATACCCATGATGAGAATGAAGTGAGTTTTATATTGTCTTATTATCTCGTCTCATTATACATTATTGAATATCATTGTTACCTGTTGTGGTACCATTACACCTCATTACACACTAAAATGAGTGGGTTGCATATAGTAATTTATTGTCTAGGAATTAACAATATCCTACATCAACTATCAACATGAAATCTATTGTGAGTAAATTTATTATATCTTCAAGTATTCAAATGTTGTATAGAAAATTTTCAACATTTTCATGAAATGAGTTTGTTTGTATATTTGTTTAATTTAACTCTGGCAAATGTTATAAACTTAAAGACATACACGTACAAAGCAATATTAAATAAACACCAAAATTCCCATTGCTATTTTATGAAAGTGATGTGCCTTTTTACCAATTTGAAAATAAAAATAGCAAATTTTAAGTTTCCTGAGCTTGGGGTTAAAAAATTGTGAAGCACTGATCAGATATTGTTAAATACATAGATTTTTATTATAATATACTAGATGTTGTGGTTAGCAATTATATTATACTAAAATCTATGCTTAAATCTAATGGGATCTAATCGAGTATTAGATATACAAATTTGCAAAATTTGAAAAGAATTGAATGAGTAATTTAATCTATAAAGTTGAATAAACACGCCGTACATAGCACATAGCACATAGCACACAGCACACAGCACACAGCACACAGCACACAGCACACAGCACACAGCACACATATACATTGTAATGAAACTTTCTGTAATATACTGATTGGGGATGATCATTATTTCTTCACATTAGATGATAGATATAATTTATAGCTCAATAATTATTGTCTTTAACAAATAGTCTATTTACAAATAATATATCGACATGTTCCCTACTCGGTCGGGTACCAACAACTGCCCCGTTGTTGGTAACCAAGGCCGCCTACACATTCTCAACCGACCTACTGTAGAACTCGACAAATAAGAGAATGCAGTTCTATAGATGCAAAGGTCAGGGAAAAAGTGACACATAATTCGCTGCACAACGTTGAAAGGCAACTAATTTTATTGGTTTATACAAATTAGAGTATTTTTCTGCACTAAAATTGGTTTGGGCACAGGTATTGTCAGCCGCATTCTTTCGCTGGATGAGGTATAATATCATCCATCTCTACATAGATACATACATACCATCACGCCATGTCCCTTGCAGGGTAGGCAGAGAGAACCGAACGCCACATTTTTCTATCCTGGCACGCATCCCTCGCTTCGTCCACATTCATGCATCGTCTTATACATGCTCGTCTATTGCTCACACTTCTAACATTTCCGTCTTTCAAAATTTCGTTCACATGGTCGTGCCATCCCTTTCTTAGGCGTCCCCGACCTCTCCTTCCATTCCTTTCCGCTCCTTATACACAATGCACACACACACACATATCATCCATCACTTTTATACACAATGTCTCTTTCATACTCTCACCACACCACACTTTCAGAATACAATCTCAGCATGATACTAGTTGATAATCTGCTGTAAAAAAATAACCTTAAAAATTATGAATTCATAATTCCCCACTATATCCCCTTGGGGTAGTGAGGAGTAAAAGATCAGCCTTTCTACTTAATATGATATAAGTCTGACAGTTGGTGGGTCTAGTTCATATTGTTAAAAATATGTGATTGGTTTGTTTTAGAGAGATCCAGGATGGTGTTCCAATTGAAACTGAGAACGGTGCCAGAGTGGGACGTTCATCGTCAGCTGCCAAGGAAGGTATTGCCCTCGTGACTATGTCCAGAGTATGCATGGCTCTCCCCGGAATGGGTAACTTTTCACTTATTTAAACTTAAAACACATAGAAATACAAATCAATCAATGACCCTCCTCTGTTCTGTTTTGTCTCAAACAAAACTGTGTCAAATGTGTAAAGAGACATGGGAGTGTTACCATAAGATATAATTAAAAATCTTGATTAATTATGTTGTACTTACTCCTACATGTGTGGATAGTATAAAAAGGTGTCTGAACAATGTTACACAGTAAAAATTACACATAGACAGAAGTTCTCGTACAAGAAATTACACATAGACAGAATTTCTCGTAGAAGAAATTACACATAAACAGATTTTCTCATGGAAGAAATTACACATAGACAGAATTTCTCATAGAAGAAATTACACGTAGACAGAATTTCTCGTAGAAGAAATTACACATAGACAGAATTTCTCGTAGAAGAAATTACACATAGACAAAATTTCTCGTAGAAGAAATTATACATAGACAGAATTTTTCATAAAAGAAATTACACATAGGCAGAATTTCTTGTAGAAGAAATTACACATATAAGTACAGATTTTCTCATGGAGGAAATTACACATAGACAGATTTTCTCGTAGAATAAATAATACATAGACAGAATTTTTTGTAAAAGAAATTACACATAGGCAGAATTTCTTGTAGAAGAAATTACAAATATAAGTACAGATTTTCTCATGGAGGTAATTACACATAGACAGAATTTCTCGTAGAAGAAATTACACAATGACAGAATTTCTCGTAGAAGTAATTACACATGGACATACACACAGAAAATATCTGTAGCAATATTTATTTATCAACAACACGGCACATGCATACACAATACAATAAATATGATCAGTACAGTTTTTTCAAAATTATAAATATTAAAAAAATATTTTTATTTATTCAAACATATCGCATTTTTTTTTTTACATATTTTTTTTAAATGTTTTTCATTATTTTTTACATATTTTTTTTTAAATGTTTTTCATTATTTTTTACATATTTTTACATGTTTTCACCTTTTTTATATTGTTATTCATTTTTTATTTTCATTTTGTATATTTGTTTGTTTTTATTTGTTTTTTTTTAATTCTGTTGTTTTTAATATATTATGTATACTTGTATGTGTAAAAGGTTATCAAACCGTAAATTGAAATAAAATAAAATAAAAAATAAAAAATATCAAACATACAGTCATACAAACATAAAAAAAATTCAATTTATACATTATATCCCAATGTAACAGATTATGTTAAGTCGGGTAACCATCCTTTGTTTCTTCTTATTGTGCTTTAGTTTTAATTTATAAATCTTTTGTCAATGAGAAATGTACAGTTAAATTCAATTTATACATTATATCCCAATGTAACAGATTAGGTTAAGTCGGGTAACCATCCTTTGTTTCTTCTTATTGTGCTTTAGTTTTAATTTATAAATCTTTTGTCAATGAGAAATGTACAGTTAAATTCAATTTATACATTATATCCCAATGTAACAGATTATGTTAAGTCGGGTAACCATCCTTTGTTTCTTCTTATTGTGCTTTAGTTTTAATTTATAAATCTTTTGTCAATGAGAAATGTACAGTTAAATTCAATTTATACATTATATCCCAATGTAACAGATTAGGTTAAGTCGGGTAACCATCCTTTGTTTCTTCTTATTGTGCTTTAGTTTTAATTTATAAATCTTTTGTCAATGAGAAATGTACAGTTAAATTCAATTTATACATTATATCCCAATGTAACAGATTAGGTTAAGTCGGGTAACCATCCTTTGTTTCTTCTTATTGTGCTTTAGTTTTAATTTATAAATCTTTTGTCAATGAGAAATGTACAGTTAAATTCAATTTATACATTATATCCCAATGTAACAGATTAGGTTAAGTCGGGTAACCATCCTTTGTTTCTTCTTATTGTGCTTTATTTTTAATTTATAAATCTTTTGTCAATGAGAAATGTACAGTTAAATTCAATTTATACATTATATCCCAATGTAACAGATTAGGTTAAGTCGGGTAACCATCCTTTGTTTCTTCTTATTGTGCTTTAGTTTTAATTTATAAATCTTTTGTCAATGAGAAATGTACAGTTAAATTCAATTTATACATTATATCCCAATGTAACAGATTATGTTAAGTCGGGTAACCATCCTTTGTTTCTTCTTATTGTGCTTTAGTTTTAATTTATAAATCTTTTGTCAATGAGAAATGTACAGTTAAATTCAATTTATACATTATATCCCAATGTTACAGATTAGGTTAAGTCGGGTAACCATCCTTTGTTTCTTCTTATTGTGCTTTAGTTTTAATTTATAAATCTTTTGTCAATGAGAAATGTACAGTTAAATTCAATTTATACATTATATCCCAATGTAACAGATTAGGTTAAGTCGGGTAACCATCCTTTGTTTCTTCTTATTGTGCTTTAGTTTTAATTTATAAATCTTTTGTCAATGAGAAATGTACAGTTAAATTCAATTTATACATTATATCCCAATGTAACAGATTAGGTTAAGTCGGGTAACCATCCTTTGTTTCTTCTTATTGTGCTTTAGTTTTAATTTATAAATCTTTTGTCAATGAGAAATGTACAGTTAAATTCAATTTATACATTATATCCCAATGTAACAGATTATGTTAAGTCGGGTAACCATCCTTTGTTTCTTCTTATTGTGCTTTAGTTTTAATTTATAAATCTTTTGTCAATGAGAAATGTACAGTTAAATTCAATTTATACATTATATCCCAATGTAACAGATTAGGTTAAGTCGGGTAACCATCCTTTGTTTCTTCTTATTGTGCTTTAGTTTTAATTTATAAATCTTTTGTCAATGAGAAATGTACAGTTAAATTCAATTTATACATTATATCCCAATGTAACAGATTAGGTTAAGTCGGGTAACCATCCTTTGTTTCTTCTTATTGTGCTTTAGTTTTAATTTATAAATCTTTTGTCAATGAGAAATGTACAGTTAAATTCAATTTATACATTATATCCCAATGTAACAGATTATGTTAAGTCGGGTAACCATCCTTTGTTTCTTCTTATTGTGCTTTAGTTTTAATTTATAAATCTTTTGTCAATGAGAAATGTACAGTTAAATTCAATTTATACATTATATCCCAATGTAACAGATTAGGTTAAGTCGGGTAACCATCCTTTGTTTCTTCTTATTGTGCTTTAGTTTTAATTTATAAATCTTTTGTCAATGAGAAATGTACAGTTAAAATTTAGCTTGTAATTGAAAATGTTTTTGGGTGTAATTTTATCCATGTAAAATTAATGCACACATTATTTATTCTTGTTGTATTTCATCCATATTATGTTATACAAATTAACTCAGTATCTCAAAGATAAATTCACTTATCTTTCAAACCACGGGCTATCCCAATACCTAAACATATTAAAAAAAAGCTAAAGCAAAAATTTCTATCTGATAATACCTGATTTCTGTTTTCTCTCCTCTTCCTCTCCTTATCATTTTGTTTTCCTATTATTGTTATCAACTGTTATTATTCAATTTTATTTTTTTTTGGTTTTCTTCTGTTATCTGTACTATATACAAAAAAAAAAAAAAAAACGTCTGTCAAAACCTTATTGCCATAGTTGTAAAATGACTCATAAAAAATTGGTCTTTAAAATTAAAACTCCGTGCCGACGTGTAGGATTTTATTTCTTGAATGACTTTAATACAATAAAATGTACATGGACAAAGAAATAGATACATATATATTTAAAGTCAATGTTTTTACAAAAGTAATTATTGTATTGTATATTATCATCAACTCTGGTTGGTTGAAAAATATTGCTGTCTGGCAATAAACACACTAGTGTACAAATTATGTGTACAAAAAGATACAATTAAATAAATAAATATGTTTGTACAAGGTATGATTCATGAGACTCAGACTGAAACATTATTTCTCACTGATTAGATGTCTTTATTATTTGACCCATGAAGGTGGATTTGGTCCTATAACAAACGCACAACTTTTGCTTTCCTGGTATTGTACCAAACATTATGTTTCTAGTGACAACGCCTGTGGTGATATCATTACTGGAACGCAAGGGGGTCTTTGTTAAGCGACCGTGGTTGGCCGCTCCTCTGCAAGTGGCATTGGTGGCCACCTGTCTTACACTCGCAACACCACTATGCTGCGCGATATTTTCACAGAAGGCCGCCATACCCATTAACAGGCTGGAGAAAGAAATACAGGTACAATTCTTTTAAATGAATGTGTCCTTGTAACTAGTACATATATATAATATAACTAACTATAATTATAACTAATACATATAAATTAAGCATAAATGCTTGTGCTATAGGTGAACGAAATCGGCTGCCACCACCCACCTTACTCAAATATAATATTAGTGTTCTTATATCATAATATTAGTCTTTTTTGTGCCGAATTAGTTGTTTAAACGCTATGGGTCTTACTTATTATTTGAAATTTTTTTTCATCGGGCAACTTACATATACTATGTCAAATAGAAATTTACCACACACCCAATAATGAATTGCCACATTCTAGAGACTTATTATTAAAAATTGTGTCTCCACCGGGAATCGAACCCGGGACCTTTGAATTAGCAGTCAGATAGTCAGCCCAGTTTTTTGTATTGTATTTTTCCAAGTATTAATTTGGTATATGTATACCGTCGTCTCAGTTATTCATATTATTTTTATTAATACACCCTTTTCTTTAACTTCACTTGACTGTCTGTATTGGAATTTTGCAATTGATTTTTAACTGACTTCCTGACCAGTTAGAGCTCTGAAACTTTCAGGATTCGTGTATTCCCGATGACAATGCGTGTTAAATTTGTTCTCAGCTTGATTCGACAATTTTTTATTTGTAGACATATTACGAATATAAAAAAAACATAATAAAGAAATTAAATTGTAACTAATACTCAGGCATTGACATGTTGTATAATATTCAGGCATTATTTATATCGTTACTATATAGATTTCGAAACTTTGAAAAGGATGTCTTAATAATAATTATGAACACTTCCTTGCACCCTGCGCAAGTAGCGAGTTTATTGCCGTATGGCAATTTCTTCCAATTAAACAGTGTTTCCAGCCCAGAGAAGCAATATTTGCGTGAGAAATGAATTTAAATAAATTTCTCATCTGCTGGGAATCGAACCCAGGACGTCCGCACAGAAACCGAACGGCTTTGTGCCACGGCGGTCGGCTTCAATTTTTCTTTGATTCACTTGTATATCTCTATTCATTCCTTCATTCCCTGTTTACCTACTCTGCATGTTTTGTTGTTAATGTTTGCAAGGTTTGTAGCATTACTAAAATCTATACTAATTGTTTGTCTGTTTAAATAATCTTATAAGATCATTACATTGTTTTCCAGGAGAACATCAAGAAAGAATTCCCACAGGATACACCAGCTCTACTTTATTACAACAAAGGACTATAAATTTATATGATTATTTATTATATTGTACACTTTTCATGTACCAAATATATTATTTATATACTGCTGTCCTTATTAAGAAATTGGTTACTCCCTACTTTCATAAATGTGCTATTTAAGTTTCGGTATCACTATTTTTACGACCGGAATTGGCGTGAAAAGCGTTTTCCCGCCAAAAAGTGTGTATTTACACAACAAATTTTCTGACGTCGTCTATGTTTTTAGGTCATTTATAACCATAGAAAGCGCAGATAAATCAAAATACAAAAATATTTACCTTTGTCATTTTTTCAATGTTCATAAATGCATCATGGAAACCAACTTGAAGAAAAAATAAATAATATTGGCATCTCATTACATTTATTTAATTTTATAAATCATTTTTTTCATCGAGATCTACAATTATAACAAAATATAAACAAAGGTAAATATTTTTACAACTTGATTTATCTGCGTTTTCTGTGGTTATTTTTGGTTTTCGTCTATGGTTGAGTCGTGTAAATAGTCGTAGCCTTTAAGTTTTCAAGATTTCATACATAGGTACGTTTCACTAAATGTACACTTTGTGGTTATGTTGGTACAACTGTCAGTCAGTCAAATATACTGAATAATGTTGCCATGTCGCCAAATTAAATTATCATTTAAAACTAAATAATACAAATTTGTAAAAGAAAACAATCTGTAGGGCAAGTCCCGTTCTATGGTAACCCACGTTATAGACGTATGTAGCAAGGGTATTCTATATAGAAAATTTTAAAAATCTAATATATATTAATGGAGGGTTTTCATGCTGCCGTTTGATCAGACTTGTCCCCCTGATATTAATATGATAGAATGAAACCTTTATTCATTTAAAATAAAATACATTTTTTTTTTTTAATTATTTGTGCAGACTATTTTAGAAAAATTACAAAAGACCTTATTGTAGGGAATATCCTGTTTTTAACGCATAACGACACTAAATGCAATCATACCAACATAACATGAAGTGCAATTTTAAATTATATGTACAGTACCAACATGTCATATTCCTAATTTTATTTTTTATTTTATTTATTTTGGATATCCAACAGTACAGTAGAATATAATGATATTAAAAACAATGGAAAAAAACAGTAAATGTAGACTATGGTACATAATAAAAGGACATCATATCAAGTAATTTTTAAAGTTAATTACAATTAAAATTATATTTAAAGTTAATTATACAATTTTCAACAAATGAGAAAAACAAAATTATAGGATCACACCTGAAACATACAAGGAATAGTACAAAGAGGATTATATTCTAGAATCATAACATGGGATTCTAACTTACTTAAGGATTAACGAAAGAGGTGTTGCAACCATTATGGTGACACATACATACATATATGCAGTAGACAGAGAGAACCGAATGCCATATTATTTCCATCCTCTTTTATTTCCATATTCTCATTAACAAGACGATTTCGCAGACCCCACACTCCACTCCATTGGTAATGTTATAGGACTTTTCGTCAATAAGATGGCTGCTGCGCCATATATTTCTCCTCCCCTCAGAACTCGTGTAGGCGATTCAATTGGAGCCTCCACCACAAGCTGTGGATTACCAAAACCCTTGGTACGTTTATTACTGGAGACACAGTTCGCGGTATTCCTCACCACATGTTGTGATTAGTGTCCGACCAAAGGTCAAATTTTGACCAAAGCCGAAATGCCCTGCCTGTCGTAACCTTCCGCCAAAACTGAAGGTTTTACTGTTCTAAGAAATTTTCAAATAATTCTGTACAAAAATCATAAAAATACCAATGGAGAAACAATTTATAATTTATTCAGTAGTAGTATTTTGAAAGAGTGAAATAAAATAATTATTATACCTAACAAACCGATCAGGGGGGCAAGTCTGGTTCGACCGGCGAAATCAAAACCATAGTGATTACTCATTATCATGGATATAATTATCGTATGGAGTTCTATGACATCTAAAGATATTGTAGAACTCCATATAATAATTATATCCATGATATGGGTAATTACGGTTTTGATTTCGCCGGTCGGACCCGACTTGCCCCCCAGGTTTAACTGATCAAATGCAAAAAAAATGTTTTTAGTGGCTGATTGAAAACTGGCTTTGGCCAAAATTTTTGCTTATTTTCGGCCTGTGCAACGAAGAGAGCCATGCGGCTGGATGTTGCAGGTGGCAAGGCCCACCCACTCCTCGTCTCACCGACTGCCCAGCGAAAGATATGACATGAGACTTTTTTATAAAGTTAAATAAATCTTATTCTCAGGGTGTGTGACATCCAAAAGATACAATTCATTTTTAAAATAAAGAAAATGGTTCCTGTGATCCCTAAGCCGAGGTGCTTTTTTCGGCCGAAGCAAAAGCTGAATGTTCAGTCGGACACCAGTTGTCATGACTCAAACTGAAGCTTTGCCATGATTGACAAGTCACCATCAAGCAAGACATTAAGGTGTCTGCCTGTAAAACAGGCAATTAATGTTTTTCACAATTAGGACTTCTGTTTGGTTCTCTTCTAACTACTCACAGGACACATCAATTTTGTAATATATGTATGTTAACATGGCATTATAAAATTTGTTTGATTATATTATTAGGTAGTTTTATCAAATTTTAATCATTTCAGAACCGTAACCATTTGTTTTGATAAGGAGGGCAGAATTGTAATATTTATTTAATAATCTCAGATTTGTGTTTGTTATAACGCTTCAACTTATCTATATAAATGTTGTATTTAATATGTATAATATACATATTATATAATTAATCAATGTGAGTTTATTTCTGAAAAAAAAAACATGACGTTAGCAATTTAAAGTGTGTTCTTAATTATTTATATTGCATTTATTTAATACACTGCCATCTATGGTCATATTTAGTTAGTTCATTACAATTGTTAAACTATAAAGACGGTTTGATACTGAGATAATGTTGAAATATTTCAATGATTATTTGATGGTATAAAATGAATTTATACATTTCTTAAAAGTTATATAAAAGATTACTAATTAATTGCAAAACTAATATTTAATCGCATTTAATGCCATCTATGAAGGAATCTTCTTATCATTCAAGAACACAACCTTAAGTCTCAAATAATGTTTGAAACAAATTATTTAATTTTTTATATATATTTAATAATATGTTTTCATATCATATAAACATTAAATTTTAATTTATTTTGAAAATTATTGACAAACATATTTTAGATTATATATATGTATATTTATGACATAGACTCCATATTTTACCATTTTACAAAATTTACAACTTGTATGTCGAGATAAATGATTCAAAATTTCAGGGCTCACGAAGCTACTTGTTTTTATCTATGTTCATACTCATATGTTACAAAATATGATTTTTAGTTATTAGTGAAACTCGTGTAACATTTGATTATGTCACTTTCATGAGAAATATTCATTTAGCATAACATCTAAAAAGATATATTAACTTCTATGAAAAATATATCAAAGAACGTATATTAACTTGTATGAAAAATATATCAAAGAAGGTATAATAATAATAATAAGGACAATTTATAAAGCGCCGTTTAGTGACAACCGTGGTCACCTCAAGGGCGCTTTCAGTTTGCAAAAAATAATTTAAAATTAGTCCTATAGCTAACACATTGAAAGTGGTGAAACATAAAACTTAAAAAAATACAATCAGTTAAAATTAAGTTAAAATTAGTCCTATAGCTAACACATTGAAAATTGTGAAATATAAAAATTAAAAAAAATACCTAGAAATCACAAATTAATCTTGTTACATAATCCAGATGAAATTAATTATAAAAAATAGTCGATTCAAAGTAAACTGGCATAATATTTAGTACACATAATATTATTGAACGGATGAAGGACAATCTGGATACGACTTGCGGAAAAGATGAGACTTGCGGAAAGATATTAACTTATATGAAAAATATATCAGTCCATCATAATAATATTATCCTCATAGGATAATATTATTATAGCTATTGATGAAATATATAAATTATGTAGATTCATAATCTTTTTTTTATTCTTTTTGATTGAATAAAAAAGATTGTTAATGATTGTTAAATTGTTATTGAAAACTAATTTTTATTTTTTTTATATTATGGCTTTAGCTGATGTAGTTCATTGTCAAATAATCAATTTTTTTTTTAATTGCATATATGCAAACATTGGATTTTTTCCCTGTCGGGAGTCAAACGATATTTTTACTGACAAACTTTTTAACATCTCAATAGAGACGAAGTTGGGATATTATAGAAGAACTAGGAACTCAAGGGACATATGTGGGAGACACCGTCACCTCATTTATAAGGACTGTTGCTTTCATTGTTTAAAAGTAAACTAATTTCTCAATAGATGGCGTTACAAAAAAAGGTCTCTTCGTTACTTCATAGATGGCAATAGTATAATTCCTTATTTTCAAAAATTATATTGATAAGGGAACTCAATAAGAAGGCATAATTGGTGAATGTTGCGCAAGCGCATAAAGTGATCACGTAAACCAGCCGATGACAGGTCGTAAGCCCTGTAGGTGCCTTGAGTTCCTGGTTCTTCTATAATATCCCAACATCGTTTCTTAAAATGTCAATTAATCAGATTTTTATAAAAATGATTTTAATTTTAACTGACTGTTTTATTGTGGATGCGTTTGATTGAATTTAAATTTGTACAAAGACTTTAAAACAATTGACAATAAATGACAATATGAATGTTTCCTATGTGGTACTGTAATGTAATAATTTAATTATTAATGTTCTGTGTTCTTGATGTTTGTGACTGTATGTACATTATGTAAGTCAATTTTTTTGAACTTTTGCTCTTAGTAGTATAATTATTGAAATAAATTTTGCTAACTGACAATAATTTCATCAAGAATCCTCAATGCAAGAATAAATTTTTCCGTGAACTCAGCGCACAATTTAATTTTACTAAATCATATTTACACAAAGTGACAGTGTATCAAACCTACTTAAACAGAATCAAGCTATGATAACCATCAAGCACACTGTAATCTACTCGCTCAGGACACCTCAACCGGTGCAGCTCATTTAGGAGAAGCGTTATGTGGCATCTTTTATCCGCCCCAAAGATAAGCCTCGCAGCTGTGTTAAACGCCTGTTGCGACATATTTAGGTGACATTTTGGCAGACCAGCATATATAACATTGCAATAATACGACCTATCAACAAATGCATTTATAAGTGTCTATGACCCGAATGCACAGTCCTAGGTATCTAAATACTAACTCCTAACCTCACTGGATTATTTAGTATTCTTAGATTAGTAATTGCGTTGCAGAGACATCACTAACAAAATACTACGCCAAACTTAAGGTCGATGGCGTAGCATTTCACATTATTGTGTACGAAGAAAAAAGATAGATAGTTTTCTATGGGTTAAAACTGAAGTTTAATTTTTTTTGTCATAGCAATACAAATACATATAACCAAGCTCACCTTGACAGCTCGATGTCATGATTTTTCTGAAATTCCAAAGAAATTTCGGCATCTCGTATAGATCTCTGAATACTCTGTTTGGTATTTGATTTGACAAAATTACCAAATACCTACGTATTTGACCAAGTCGCTAAAATCATCATCCATCGAAAACATCTCGTCTTTTAGTATTAAACCACTCCTAAGGTTCTTCGCGATCAACCTTACTTTATGACAGTTCGCCAATGTTAGTTTACGCCGATGCGCATTCGCTAAGTATTTAGATATGTCTCTGAAATGCAATGTCTCATACGTGAACTTGGTAGCATCCTCCAGTTAGGAAGCCACGTGATCTCCTAACTTAAGTGAGCGACTGCGCAATGAAAACATGGTTAGTATTTAGGCATAGAATAATAATAAAACTATAGAATACTCATTCCCATACAATACCTCGCTGAAAAAGTGAAGCCGTTTTATTGGCCGGCTCGTGTCAATATATGTATGACTCTGCTGGTAGACATTGTACTACTCGTATAGTACTACTCGTTATGACTGCGTAAATAATTTTGCAATCAGTTAAAAAATTACCTATTTGGAGAATGTATCACGCAGAGGGCCAAATGATTACTGAATACTCGTAGCAAAATGTTGACCAAATTAGTCAACATAAAGCAATTTTTTGGGCAAACTTTGGCGGATACTTTTTTGTAAGTAGATGAAAAAAATATGAGTTTGCAGTTTTAAAGATCTGCAGATCGAACAAAAGGTACTCAATAATGAGCTGTGGAAAACAATTCAATATATTTTTAGATACATTCTAAGTAGAGAATCGAAATACCTGTCTCGCTCTATCTAATTCAAAATCTCTTTCCCCACTCTTCATCACCCGTAATTTTGCCTATGAATATTATGATCTGTTTTATTTTTAATACAAAGTTTGTATATTGCTACCAAGATATGTTTCAGTTCAAAAATCTTTGACATTTTTGTTATTTGTCTGTATAGGTATGAAATTAATGTCAATTATTCCAATTTAATACTAATATATAACATTAAAAATGTATAATTTATAATATAATGCTGAAAATTTTCCATACGAAATTTGAATACTTTGCGGAGTGACTTGGTACTGGGAGTATAGCGTTGGTCACAACCCACTCGTTTTTTACATCTTGTGTCGCTTGTCGTCAATAAGTTGTAAGTCCTTTGTTTTATGTGTGAGTGTTCAGAGAAAAAAAAAATGATTTTTCTTACATTTCACACTTCTCTGGGTTAGAAACACTTATTATATGAATACACTATTATGGCCCGATATTACAGTCGGTCCTCAACTCATTGAGTTTGTTTAACTCAAGATTAATGTTAAGGGGAGATTGAATCCATTTCCGTATTATAGTGCAATATGACAACATGTCAGTTACTAAATCTTCAATTATAGACATTTTACTTTTTCTGTGGTTATTGTCTGTCAAATTTTAAATAACCTCAAATAATACCAACTACAAAACGGGACGCTACAACTTGAAATGCTATTGTTTTATTATCCAACATGGTAAATTTAATTTTTTTCACCAAAATAATGCTTTTAAATGCCCATGTTCGTTTCAATATGGCTGTCAGTTTGTTTTGTTGTGTGGCGCCACCGTCCATACAACTAACGCCTCTAGTGATAGAACACTGAAACTACACTCGTTGCCTAGCAACGAGTCGAGAAATGACAGTTGACTCACCGTTAAGTACTTAATCCGCCAGAAACGTTGAGTTAAATATTTGTCGTTTTAGTGACGTATTTGATGAAAGATTAGGCCATACGGACACTGTAGTACTTACTGTAAAACTTGTATTTTTGTAAAACTTGAGTTTAGCTCTTAAACTGAGATTGTAATACCGGCCCTGTAACTCCTTACGTGTTTTTGTGTTGGTAAGCTTGCATAGTAGACAATCTGGCGTATTTAGTTCTACGGTGTTGCTAACATTTTAAATATTTTGCTACTCTGTAAATTTACGGCGACAATGATTTTCTAAATAAATTTAAGACTCATTTAATTGTCTTTGGGGGTATGTCAAGAAATAACTTTTATTATTTTTACTTTGTTACTAATACTACAGAATCAATTTATCTAACTCAACGTTATCTATATGTTGTCACATTTGGCGAAGTTTAGTTTTTTACATCTGACAACACTAAAAATTCTTACCAACACAAAAACACGAAAGAAGAGATAAATTGTCTCTCTAATTTTACAGGATTCAATGATGTATTGTATTGTTAACTATTGTTATTTCACTATTATATTATTTTCGTAGTGAAATATTTTTATTGTTAATTTTTTTTATCATTCATATACATTCCATATTGCATAGTAATTATAATTTATTTTTGACAGAATTTATTTATTCAAATATTAATTTATTTCCAGAATTTTATAAAGATAATTTATATCAGCAAATTCATTGAATTTTATTTCTGTAATTTGTTTATGGTTTTAAACTAAGTCCACACTTTATATTGTATTTAATATTACGATGTATCTTGTTCATTCATTCATTCATTCATTCATACCATCACGGCATATCCCACAATGTGGGGTAACCAGCGAAAGGTGTGCGGGTGTGCATTGCCTTATAAAAGGGAGAGCAACACATCTATGTATACTCACACACCATTCTCGTTTCACCAAAAAAGGCACTACATTCAGAATGGGTGGTGAACCTCATTGCTGAACTATGTGAGATGTTATTGTTGCCTGCTATATTTTCGATTACCCGGCTCTTACGGGACACTCGAAAACAATGATTTAAAAGAATGGAAGCACTATTCTAAGCCGGTGCCTCACAGCTAACGATGTATCTTGTTGTTTTTGTTAAATTTATGTTTATATTGTTGATATAAATATATTATATTAGGTTAATATTATTATTAGTAAATTTAATAATTGTTTGTGTTGTATAAAGTAAGGGAAAGATAAAATTGCACGCGACTCATTGTAAGATTTGCCCATTATAATTGGACCATTATTTGTTGAGTCTCAATCATATATATTTGTGGATTGTTTAATTTATTATTTAAATCAATATTGGCAAAATAAATGAACATCTATTATATCAAGCTATGTGCTATTTTACTTGGGTTTACTATAGTATAAATACCATGGATTGATATTTTAATCTACAATCTTTGAATTTCGTTCTTGATTATAATATTGTTATTTATGGTATTTAATATCAATGATTGAAAGGTAGTCCTTGTATATCCAATTAAATCCTTTCTACCATATTATCTCAATATGAATGTTATTAACTGCAAATTTCTCAGTTATTATTGGCAAACATATGAAAGTGTTACTGGACATGAGGAAATACTGTAATAGTCAGCGTTGCCAATTTGTGGGGTATTCCCCAAACTGCGGGGAATCTTAGCTCGATTGGGGATTTTGTGGGGATTACCATTTTACCATTCATCATAAAACGTTTATTAATTTGAAAAAACATAAAAATATAAACTGTTCAGCTATTACAGATTTCTATAAAATGTGCTAAGATTTTTGTACTGAATTAACGTCGGACATCGATTTTGAAGATATTTTATTTTAGAGATCCTTTTTATTTCAATTATATTTATTGTAAATCCTTCTAAAGCTCAACAAATCTAAATTATATCACTGACGCCTGTGCTGAAAGGGTAAACTGTGTTTGAAAACTTTGTGTTACTGTGGTAAAGTGATTAGTATTTAATGTGTAAATATTATTGTTTTTTTTTATGAAACCTTGTATTTTTCTTGAGATTGTAATTATGTGGGAAATTTGTGGGGAATCGAGACCCCAATGTGGGGAATTTGAAAATTGGCATTGGCAACGCTGGTAATAGCATTATGTCACTTATAACTTACATCAATTTTTTTAACACTTCTTCGTCTTCAGTCTATTTCCGTCAACTTTTGAATGAAGGCTTCCACCAATTGTCTCCATGTCGTCCTGTCTTGTGGAGTCTGCATCCAGGACATATCCCTCCACCTTAACTGTGGTCACCCCACAACTTCCCTTATCGTAAGAGGTCTCCAAGTCAGAATTCTCTCTGTCCACTTACCATACAAAAGCTTCTGGGTATGTCCCGCCCATTTCAGATATTTCATACACTTACAGTGTTATGTATTGTGAAATTTACTCTGGTAAAAAGGATTAATAATATTTTTACAAACACACGCAGATTGATCATACCTATAATATGTTTTATTACTGAAAAATTCTATCTACTCATTTTTTTTTACAAATATCCTTTGTTTATTTTATTTAAAATAAGAAATCTATTTAATATGGTGTTGCCATAACTTCACAGTTATTTATTAATGTGGTTCAAATATGGTTGAACCCAAATTTGATCACTTTCCTTATTTCTGAACATGTCTAATTGAACCAGCGATGGGGATAGTTACATAAACACTGGTTCAACATGACATTTCATAATTTTGAAGTACCTTATAACCATAAGATATGAGAAAAACATATAAATAGCGATATAATCCATTAGAATTTTCGATTGACGTTGAAATCAAACAAAAATATTGAATGTCAGAAAGTGCAATAGCTAGAGTTTGACAGACCTATCGTGTGGTGCGCACATGTTCTGTGCTGCGTATACTGCTCTGTGGTCATGACAACCAACTTAACAAAACTAAATTCGGCCCTGTCGTATGAAATAGAGCTCAAAATCAAGACCAACCGAACCAGGGTTCAAATATTTTTGTAAATAAGGTTTCATTTGAACGTGGAATAAGACTTTGAACCGGGTTCAATTGAAACTTGATTCAACCACGTTTCAAGATTTTTTTAGAAATAACACTGTTAGGGTCGTATTACGTGAGTGTTTTAAAAAAAATATAGAAAAGTTAAGGTCACGTACTAAGAGAAGACTGCTTACAGGACCTATTTTATATTTGTTTCTTTGAAAACTCTCATAATACGACCCTTATACACCTACGTAATTTTTTTTCATTAATCTGATCATATTTGGATGTATCCTTATTAGTTGATTTTTGCATGAATCTTATTTTGATTGTACGTTTAATGAATTGACAATAATATAAAAAATTGTGTGTGATGTTCAATGTCATTTCAGATTGTTTTGGTCAAAGTGCCATCAAATAAATGATCTTTAAAATCACTATATTTATTTTAACATTTCCTCGCCCCCTATGCTCAGTCAGGGTGGATAAGTGAGGGGGGGGACAGCTCCATTTGTGGTATCACGTTGGCATATGTGTGTTCTTGTTAAAAACTGCCACTCGCAAAAAAAAATATTCTAGGGCAACTAACGATATAATAATTGAATATTACGTTAAATACCAACTAAACACACACCCAATAACATGTTGCCACATTCTGGAGACTAATTACTTTTATAGACTTATGTGTTGCTGACATCTTTAATATCAGCATATTTATAAAAGCCAACTGAGTTTGGAATTAAGTTTAGTTTGTCGATGGACAATTCTTCATAGATCTCCATTGTATGTAGGTACATATATTACAAATAATATTCTTTGTCGGCCTTCGTGGATCAGTTGGTTGGGTATCTGACTTCTGATCCAAGGGTCCCGGGTTCGATTCTGGATCTGTGAGACGATAAATACCGCAAGTCTCCAGAATGTGGCAACTTGCTATTGGATGTGTGTTAAATAATTATTTGACACTGCATCTGTTAGTTGTCCAAGAAGCTATATAAAAATAAAATAGAATATAAAAAATATACTATACATCATCAGAATAATACTCTACATGACAACTGTCTTCGATTTGGTTTTGATGTTCACGAAGTTAGGAGTTACCTCTGCTTTTCTGCATTCACCGATGAACCAGATGTGTTGTGTGGCTACTGATCTTTTCATATTTAGTTTCGATTCTTTGATAATCAAATAAATTTCAATAGAACTAATACCAAGTATTTTTTACTCTCCACTACTGTGGAATAGTGGAGAGTCATGATTTCACAATTTTTAAGAGTATTTTTTTACATCAATTTCTCAATGGGTATCAAGTAGAGAGTGCATACTTTGAGCTTCGTTGTGATGTTACAGATTAGGAAACTAGAAATTTGTTATTTTATTTTCAAATTGGCAAAAAGGCACATCATTTTCATAAAATGGCATTAAAGAATTATCAAGTATTATTAATAATTTCTGTATTAACTTTGTGGTACATTTTTAAAAACTTTTAAAAAACACAAATAACTTTGTTTACACCACTTTAAGAGTTATTTTTAGAAGTCTACCGGTTTCGAAGCAACTGCTTCCTCCTCAGGACTGTTATAATCAGTCCTGAGGAGGAAGCAGTTGCTTCGAAATCGGTAGACTTCTAAAAATAACTCTTAAAGTGGTGTAAACAAAGTTATTTGTGTTTTTTAAAAATTATCATGTTTTCATAGTAAAATATTTCAATAATAAATAATTTAACAAACTCATTTCATGAAAATGTTGAATATTTTCAATACAAAATTTGAATACTGTATGGAGTGACTTGTTGGCCAGCCCACTGTTTTTTTTAATGAAATTCCTACATATTTTCCATTAATATCCAATTATCGGGATATTGATTACCTGATCGGATGCAGTCCCAAATCTTCTTCTACTTCACCTTGGGTTAGTTCATATAACCTGGTTTTGAAGGTGGACTATCCTGGGAGGTCAAGCTGTCTTGGTTGATCTACCAGATAATCTTCCATTGTTGTGATATTCCATTTTTGCAATGACGACGATTCTATCGTCACTTGTATGAATATTATGATAAATCAATAAACAAACTACACATATATGATTTGATATATTTTATTTAGCCTCCCAATCTTGAGTATAAACACATAAATACTTTTCACAGATCTGTCATTGCTTTACAAATCGTTTAATGTACACATCATACATCCTTGATCCATTTAATGTACACATCATACATCCTTGATCCATTTAATGTATACATCATACATCCTTGATCCATTTAATGTATACATCATACATCCTTGATCCATTTAATGTATACATCATACATCCTTGATCCATTTAATGTACACATCATACATTCTTGTTCCGTCATCTCAATTATGTATTTTGATAATTTACATTTAAATATACATTATATATGTAGTTTATTCATTCGTTATACATTATAGTTTCTATTCAACTACCAAAAAATTATACAAACAAATCAAATACACATAATTAAATATACATCCTCTGTATAAAATTATCATTTTTTCAGTAGAAGTAGTACAAATAATTGTTACATACATATTTATTCATAAAAAATAAATGGTACTCTTCCGTTTCACAAATGACACCGGCACGCACACAACATAATACACTATAGGATTGGTTATGTTAGGGTAGACTTTGCTTAGTACGGGAACTCGGTCTAATAGGACTTGAATCTAACCTGCTTACTTACACTTTAGGTTAGGTTACGTTAAAGTTTATGTGGCTTTCTTGAAACAGAAGAGTACCAAATAAATAGTGTTACATATATACTTATGCATAAAAAATAAATATTAAAATGTTAGGTTCGTTACATAGAATAGGTACATAACAAAATATATGTTCGCAGTAGGTAGTAGTAGTTGTACATAATATTTTATAAAAGTACATAGGTGGAAGATTATTATTATTATTACTATTATTACACTTTTAATACATAATAATTGTTTAGGCCGACACATTATACGTATCTACACAGAATTAGCAAATTTTTATTTTACCGACCACATCAAAAATTATAAGTTCACATTAAAATATGATATTCAATTTTGGCATTATAAATATTCATAAATTTTCAGTATTTATTTGTTCAGTATCATTACCTCTCAACATATATCATGTAGGACTTAGAAAATAAATTGATAAATTATTTTGATGTACGTTTTAAAATCAAAAATATAATATTTTGATCTTGTAAAAATTTATTGTAAATATTCCAGAAGGGGTAGTTTGTGATAGTTATATTATAGTCACATCTCAATACAAAGCATAAATAGATTATTTTTTATTATATTTTTGACATCTAGTGTTCTCGTTTGACATTTTTGTTCTTGTCTTACTAATAAACGTGTTGTAAAAGTTACACAACCGTTTAACACCCGTGTAGGCAAAAACGTTACCAATAAACACTGTGTAGCAGATCAGTTGGTTAACGACTGTGTATATCTCATACTAATTTTACACAACGCTTGCACGCCTGTCCAAGATAGTTTAGCGGTGTTTTAAGACGACTGTCATCTATCACAAATCAAATTTGATTTTGATCTGCATGTTTATATTGTTATATCTTGGAATAATATGAAGAAATATCTTTATAAATTATTTTATTCTCGATAGTTGTGCATTTTAGGAGTGAAAAGTTGTCAAAAAATTAGCTCCTTCTTACCTAACATCTACAATGGTGTTCGCATGAGTATTTGTCTGATTAAATTATTCCTTTCTGGGAATATATTTTTGTAGTCAACACATATTGTCAGGATATTGATTTTCATTCTAGAATAATATTAACTAGCCATAATAGGTATTTCAACAGAATGAAACCCAAGAAACGGATAAAAATAAATTGAACAAAATATCACTAATCGTGGTTTATTTCATGATAATTGTTATATTAAGAGGTGTTTGTGAAATGGATATTCTAGGATGTACACCGATTTTTTAAACCTAACCTACAAAAGTTTGGTAAAAATAGGTTGGTTAGGTTTGTTTGTAGTTATAATTGCGACAGGCGTGAGCCAGTTCCATTATATATAAAAAAAGTAACTAAAATATTAAAATAAAATAACTAAACTGGTGTGAATACTAGATAAACTGTCTGTACATGATGTGTCAAAAACAAAAACTGGTGTACAAACTATGCTATCCGTGTGAAATGGTATAGTGCATTCTGCATACGGCTAGTAGGTAGCGACAAGTACTTGATTTTACTGTAAATAGACACGCGTTATAAGATCTACACGGCGTATTATTTGAAGAAATCATCCCCCATAATAAAGACAAGGAATATAGAATATATTAAAAATAAAAGATTATTTCATTTTGTTTTTGAGGTTATGTAGAACCCAACAACTTAAACAAATGCTGCCAGCGTGTAGGTATGTTAACGATATTAATTTCTATAAATAAGTGTTGTTCTTATTTGTATATTACATCTTCTAATTTCTAACAGTACAACCATATTACAATCATATTACTCAATTTATTCTATGTATGTATTTTGACATTGCTAATATTATTTAAGTTCAATATGCTGTTCTCAAATGAAAATAAAAGATGAAAATTCATAAAAGTGCATTTATAATCATATTTAGAATTAAGTAGTACGTAATATTATTCATTGGTACGATTCAAAATGAAGGTAGGTATCAAGAATACATTAGTAAGTTACATAAAATTTGTGCTTTGTTAAGATGTTTTACTTTACATGTGAATATTATCTTTATGTTTGGTTTGTACAAGACCGTATAGTATAGTCAGTTGTACAAGACCGTTTAACATTTATATTAAAACCCTTATGAATTTATTTAATACTAGTCATCAAACAAAGGTCAATATCTGATAGTAATCCATTAAATTTTAAAGGTTGAAAAGTCAACGAAAAAGGTGGTTTTTCTATGGTTATCCATAATAAGAAAAAATATGAATTTACAGCAGAAATATTCATAGGAATCATAATTTCAAAACTGTACCGAATTTTATTTTAAAATCATTTATTTTCCATTGATTTAAATGTACTTATAGTTCAATGATATTTTCATAAAAATATCTATGGTATTGATTCAATTGAAAGAAAGAAATTAAACTTGAATTACAATACATATTTAAATAAAATATTCAGCTCAAAAACAGAAAATGCCATTTTATACTTTTACATTTTTATTTTCTTGTTTTATTCAAAGAAATATTTTTTTAGTATATTTACTTAGTCCTATTTAATGAAATATCAATTACATAGTAAAAATATTCAAAATCTGGGTCGATTTATATGTAAAATAAAGTAATTTTGAATAATAATTTTGAAGTAACTTAAAAACATGAATTAAAAATAATTTGAATATTTTTAGTGTCCATATTAATTTTTTTCGATACGTTTTATTTTTATCTTTGACTGGTTTTCTGATATTCAGATAATAAACGGATAATACTGTGTGATATAGGATACAATAATATTTATATTTAATCTGTAACTCAGATTCATGCCCTGAAAGTTGAAGTAATTATCTTAAGCGAGCTGTGCATGTATATCGCATGCGTTGATTGTATCAAATGCTTATAGTCGGACATTCCGACTATTAATTTGTTTTTTCTTAGATCACAATTTAGTTTTTATTGTGAACTTTCACAAGTATTTTGTTAGTAAAAGCGATATTAAATATTTATCACAAATCATACATTAACATTTACACACAAATACACAATTTAATTTAATAATAGAAACAAAATTATAACCATTGTTGACAGCACCATTCAATTTTACAAAGTCGTAGATTTTATATAATTTACACATACATAATATAAACTTTACTATTTTATAGTATTTAATAATTAGTATTTCATAGTAGTAAAACAAAATAATTAGAAAATATAATTTATAATAGTATATTTTAATAGAGATTCAACATCATGAGAACATAATAAGTAGTCTCCACTTTTAGGAAAAATTGCGTCGTTTAGAGATATTAATAACAATCTAATAAATATACAAACACTCAATTTTCAACATAAAAAACTTAACATGATAATAATAATATTAATAAGCAAATGGCAAAAAAGTATAACTATAGTAAATTAACAAAATTAAAAACAATATCACAAACTAAATTTGTTAAAATTATAATTATATATTTTAATGTTATCGTGTTGGCTAAGAAATAATTTGTAGCAATTGTATGGATCAATACTACCGACCTAATAGCTCTATTCTTTAAACCCTCATACATTTTTGTATGCTTTTGTTCAAGTCCAAATAATTATATAAAGATAATGTATTATATTGTATTGCTTTTTGGGAAACAAACAGGTAACACCCAATAAAAAGTGTGATATTTGTTGTCTCACAGATCCACACTGAAAACACAATTAAAAACTGTGTAAACCCTGGGAATCGAGCCCGGGACCTTTGGGTCAGGAGTCGTATATCCAACCATCCAATATGATTCCTAGGATTCTCTTTTTACTATGTGTTTGTCTGGATTTATGAGACGTTAAGCATCGAAAGTCTCCAGAATTATGGTAACTTGTCATAGGGTGCAGGTTAAATTTGTAATTGACATAATACATGTTGAAAAAAAAAGTCCATCCATCTGGTAATCTTGAATGCCAAGTGGCAAATTACCAATTTCTAAGCACAAATGTATGATAACTATACAGGATTACTTTAATTTATGAGATATTATGTCATATTCTGATTCGTTTCAGAGTACGAAAACGTCTAAATCAACGTTCAACCGTGGATAAAAGGATTTTATCTACGCGGTGTGACGTAATGAGTCCCGTATAAATGCAGTCAACTTTTTAACATTTCTCATACACTAAAGTACAGACCATAGGATTTTATTATAATATACTAGATGTCGTAGTTAACAATTTTTTCCGGGGGATTTTTGACGTTTTGGTTCCAGACCACATCGTTTTTCTATAGAGAATAATGACAAATGTGAATTGTTTTCGGATATATTTGTCTAAAAAGCATTTAATTAGTAAGGTGTAGAGAACAGTTATCTAGAATGTGTTGAAATGTAAGGAAAACTGAAATATGTTGCCAACCAAAACGTCAAATGCGTGATATTCCATGACTCACTTTTTGCACGGAGTACTACATCTAGTATATTATAATAAAAATCTATGGTACAGACTGATAAATTTAGACGAATCAGAATAGGACATATTATGTACATAACCTCAAAATATTTGTTTATTCATTGACTACTGTATAAGGGCATTATACCCCTATATTTATTAAAGGTTTGATTATATTTATGTCCTATCATTATTTCACCATATTTCTGTAGTAATTATTGTATATTTTTTTATTCCACAATTTACTCTTTTCAGTAAGATTCATTGAAAGTTCTGATGTCGAAAGAAAAAAGTTTTTTCAAACATTCTTTGAGTTCTCTTCGGAATGTTGTCCCGAAAAAGTTAGTACATTCCCATGGGACAGATAGATATACAAAAGGCATCTTAGTCAATAGACATTTGAGGGTTGTTAAATGATGGAGACCATGACAGTGTACATTTTGTGTACTTCTTGACAGATCGGTCCATTTCATCTTCAGAGAATTGAGACATACAATTGCCACAAAACTAAATAGAGAACTAAATTAATTAATTTTAATTAAGTTATTTTCCCTATTTTTTACATACATAATATTCTATTTGAGAATCGTATTTAATTTTAGTGTTATCTAGCGTTTAGTAACATTTTTTTTCTCTATAAAATAAAGTCGTTCAAAAAAGACCGAAGATTTTCAGTATATACAAACACTTAAAGATCTTACGTTTTATAGACAACCATCGACATTGTTTACATACATATATAGCTATTTCTTCAATTAAAATAAAAAATTTCTAAACACTGTACTTGTTTAAATTTTTATAAAAGCTATAATATGTATTTAAATAAAAAACGTTTTGATTATTTTATTTATTGAAATACAGGCATGATATAATATTAATATTGCAATGGATTAGAATTCTTTTATTTTATTGCGGTAACTTTTTATTTTTAAATAATGGTAACATTGAAACCGTAGATGGGTAGGTATCTTACGGTGTTGCTTATGACTAAACTTAAATTAATATTTTCTATGGTGTGAGACTGGCATAATATGTCTTCATCGAGAGGATACTTTGCTATTCGTAGAAATAGATGAAGATTATCTATGGTACACGTTAAGAACATAAATAACATTAAAATCAGTGTTTATTTTTACAATTTTCTACTCTTAGAAAGTGTTTCTATGAAGTACAAGTATTTCTATTATATGTATATAAATTATTTAAACGCATAAAAAAAAATCTCCTTCTATGTTTGAGATAAGTATATAATTTTACTGTAAAAATAATCATTTAAACAATTTTTAATCTCAATTTTTTGAATATAGAAATCAAGATCAAAATATAAATGGCTGTATCACAGGAAATTGTATTTTAAAAGTTAATACAAAAAAAATATTACGCATATTATGTATTTGCACGCATTAGTGTTTTTTTCACGTATCAATTATTTTGAGGTTAAGTTAGGTTTGTTTATAATTACCTACTTGAGTCATCACTGTTTGATGTTATGGAAATACTTCTTTTTTCATATTTGATTAATTTTTCTTCATTATAACAATTACTTTTTAAACATGAATTTGACAAAATATTTTCTTATAAAATATTCGTTTATTTTATTTTTAAGTTGGTACCTGCCAGTTTTCTAAACAAGTTCTATATTTTTCTCTGATAAATATAAATATTTAGCTACACAAAAATATTAGACGTTTTAATAATCCGAAAAAATATTAAATATACCATAATAATTTACATAAACCAAAATTCTACTCAATTCATTATTTTAAAAGAAATTAATCAGTGTCAAATGAGGTCCTTTGTATGAATAAATATAATAGATTTAAGGTTAGCGTCCATAGAGACGCAGTGGACAGATCAGATTTTTATCTCCTAGCAACAGCGTTATTGCTGATGATATGATACGTACGCATGAATTTCTATATAGAATACTAAAATCTGTCCACTGCATTTATATAGACGCTAACCCTTAATGAATAATTTAATTTTAATTTCTTATTCAATTGGTCTAACATAAAAAAATGTATAATAGTCATTCAAACTGCTGTTTTTAATTTAATGTTACAATCATGACATTAAAATAGACAAATTGATATTTTTACTGACAAACTTTTTTAACATCTCAATAGAGAAGATGTTGGGATATTTGTACAGGGCTTACGACCTGTCATTGGCTGGTTTACGTGATCACTTTATGCGCTTGCGCAACGTTCACCGATTATGCCTTCTTATAGAGTTCCCTTATCAATGTAATTTTTGAAAGTTCTATATATTAGAATAGTGTGTAACATTTCACCTGAAAATAAGGAACTATACTATTGCCATCTATGAAGTAACGGAAAAGCCTAAAGATATTCGATTTACATACACATTGGTACAAGTAGGTCAAACAAGCCAAAAATGAAATAATATTTTGGGCGCAGTTAAGGGGTGACATCTGTGCAAGACACCGTCATCTCATTTCTAAGGACTGTTGCTTTCATTGTTTACAAATAAACTAATTTCTCAATAGATGGCGTTACGAAAAAGGCTTTTCCGTTACTTCATAGATGGCAATAGTATAGTTCCTTATTTTCAGGTGAATGATTACACACTATTTAAAAATATAGAACTTTTAAAAATTACATTGATAAGGGAACTCAATAAGAAGGCATAATTGGTGAACGTTGCGCAAGCGCATAAAGTCATCACGTAAACCAGCCGATGACAGGTCGTAAGTCCTGTAGGTGCCTTGAGTTCCTGGTTCTTCTACAATATCCCAACTTCGTCTCTATTGAGATGTTAAAAAAAAAAGTTTGTCAATAAAAATAACATAATATAGTTTATTTATGTTTTACAGTATGTAATGTAAGTATCATTAATTTGACAGTATAACATAGGTACATTTCACCAGCATTTCTATAGCTATTTTAAGATCAATAAACATTCCAATATTTTAACTTGGATAACTCATTCCCACAATTCATCATTGACTATCACTTTTAATTTTGGTCATCTTCTTTAGATATTAAAATACAAGCAGTTAAAATCATGTTTAAAGTGGAGAAAAAAATACAATATTGTCGATAGGCTTGCAACACTGCTAATAAAGATATAGTTTTATTAAATAATTATAATTATTAATTCTTATGTTGGGTCTCAAAAATAAAGACCTTTGACGTTTCACAGATCAATGACATTTATTTAAAACTTCAATTATCATTTTACTTCACATATTATTCAAAAAGAGACACCATTCTTTATATTAATAACAAAATAAAACATATCTTGACTAATGCTAACAAAATAATCACTTTGTGATGGTAAAATAGAACGAAAGTAACATATAAAGATATAATTTTGTGAGTCTTAATAGATTCACGTTATATATAATCACAGCTGTTTGTTTTTCAATATTTATTGCAACATATTATTCAACATTCCAAAATATTAACATGATAAAGATTTAAATTTAAACATCATTAAAAAACAGAGTGGTATAACAACAAAATATCCCAGTAACGCACAAAATATTTTTATGTAACAAGCAATCAAAATTCTGAGAATATTTTCAGTGTCATATATGAATATTTGAACCATATGTTCACCATAAAAATAACTATTAATCATTTAAATAATCACCGCAGAAACAAACATTGAAGATTTTTTATTTCTCTCTAGCGGTGACATCTATGAAAGCGATCGCAAAACAAGTTTTATTTAAAAACAAAGGCTATCAGTTAATATATTAATTTACACATAGATTGTGATAGTGAACACTTTCAAGTCTTTATACTATGTACCTATATTGCAATATTCTACACAGCAATGTGTTACTTTGACAAGAAAACAATTTGCCATGTCTGTGGATCAGGCAGAGAGAACTGAATGCCAAGTATTTGCATCTTGATAACTGAAGTCAACATAACATATTCATCTGTTCATTTGCCTCTTTTTTCTCAGATTTATACCTCCTCTTCTCGTTTTTAGTTGTTTACACTTTCAATGAGGATTTTCTTGCTGTTAAAATAAATTATTTTATCTATTTTATAATGCACCATGAAGGTATAATAGATTTCTCAGTGATCTCAATGCAGTCTGATTTTAATTGATAGTTAATATTGTTTGACAAATTTACTTATATCTGTTTATGTGACGAATTTTTTATACCATATCTAGATGACATATGTATTTTTTAATTATACTTAATTTGAAATGACAGTCTGGCTGGCAAAATCACTTTCATATTAGCTTCTCAACATTTACACCCGTTAAATCATTTTAAACAATATAAAATCATTAATTCATTGAAAGCTAAACAACATGTATGGTAAGTTTATTTATCAAATATGTCTTTTTTATACAATATATCTGACCAGTTTCTTTTTCGTGCAATGGCAACGTAATTCAAAATAAAGGATTTATGACATAATTTCAAGTTTTCTTATACAAGTTCCACATCGATAGGTAGAAATACGTATTGTTTTTACTAAGTATATAATATTAATTTTCATTATTCTAATATGTATGTATATTGTACAACATTTATTTTTATACAACAATTATATTTATTAATTATGTACAATATTATTATTTTGTTTATGTATCATACTTCTATGATTTATTTACATTACATTTAATTAGTTATTTATATACGTTTAGATGGGGTTCATACTTTTTTTAAGTGTAACTGCGCTCCTGATTTACTGCAATGTGCATATCTCCGACAGTAGTCGAAGATAATCGAAGATTTACGAATGGCGGCCGAAGCTTGGGCAAGTCAAGCGATGCGAGTACTTCATTCACGCGTCAACCGCAAACCGCCTAGTTGAAGGCAACGTCAGGATAATCGCAGTTTTACTATTATTAAATATGTTGCACGACCACGACCGAAAGTGTTTATATAACTGTTCTCAATAATATACGAATATTATCATATAAGTAATCTTAACCTTTCATCAATATTCTATTTTTGAACTGACAGACTTTAGCAATATCAACCTTCAGATATTTAATTCTTTTAAATAACCAATAAACAAATCAAAAAGTATTAAGTATATTATTTATTTATATATTCGTGCGTTAATTTAAGTTCAAGGGATCAGTGTCCAATCGACTTGCTTCGGATTCAGACATCTTCGTCCAAAAATAACTTGGTACCTATTTTGGCTTCGAATTAAGCCGAGGTTCATCAGCTGCTTAAAATAATAAAAACTCAATAATTTGGTTAGGTACAAAAATTATATAATTTCATTTCAATGAAGACCGATGTGTATAAATGATTAATGTATATAATTCCTCTACAATTTGCATCGATATTTTTACGGTTGAAACAGTATTATTATGAAATTTCATAGTAAAATAAAACCAATCGCTTCTCGTACTCTTTAATCAATCTTCTGAATTCTGTGTTTCCACTTTTTTTCAACCCGGGTCTTTCTACAATCCCTATTAATATTTTCCTGAGCAGATTGCAAACCCTCCCCAGCGCTACGTAGTGCGATTCTTTGGAAGAGTATAATGGACCCAAATCCTATTAGCTGCAAATGAAATAAAAATATCGATTTTACAAAATAAAAAGCATCATTTTAATTACGGTTTACGATTAGTCTGAGGTTTTACTCTATTTGTACAATTGTGTGATGTTGCTCGTAACAATTTCTAACCTCATTTCTACTCTCACAAAAAATAATTCTCATATCGTGTAATGAATAAAAAAAGGTAATTATTTTTAACAACGAAATCAACGCCCTCTTAATTATTCGACTGCGAAAATATAATTTTTATACCGGTTTTTGTAAGTATTTAAATCATAATTTAAGTATAATATATATAAAAACGAGCGAACCCGACAGACGTTGTCCTACCCGAACATTGGATTGTCAGATATTAGCTGGTTTAGTAAACATGAACCAAACACCATCACGGCATATCCCACAATGTGGTGTAACCAGCGACAGGTGTTCGGCTGTGTTTAACCTTATTAATGGAAGCTTCCCCTAAAAAAGGCAACATTCAGAATGGGTTGTGAACTATGTAAGATGTTATTTTGCGTCTTATTTATTTAATTTGGATGAAACATACAGCAATTTATAAACCATAAATAAACCAATAAAAAACATCAGTTATTTGCTAAAAAAGTTCCCACAATATGCGTAATATAAATAAAGATAAGTTAGCTTAAAAACATATACAGTGGTGTGAGTTAAAAACTAAATTAAAAATTAAAGTAAACAACTTAAAAAAAAAAACAATGAATATAAACAAGATAAGTATATCAAAATTAGGGATATAGATAGTGGGGTATGTAGGAATTGTGGGGAGTGGGGAGGGAATAAATATATTTTGGATTATTAGGCTCTTACGGGACACTAATTATAATAGAAAAATGATCAAAATTGGTCTAGCCGTATAGGAGTTAAGTGACATATACATGTCATGTACATAATTGTATAACATCATACATTGTATAACATCATACACAATACAATTGACTGTCCTGAAATTACGGAACTTCTCTCCTTCAACGTCCCATCGCGTCGTACGCGAAGCCCACTTTTGTTTCATATACCGCACCGTAATAATACTTACACGAAAAACGCATCCCTCATACGCATAATGAACATTTATAATCACGAACATCTGGATGTCGATATTTTTCTTTTAGGACCTAACTCATTTTCTACTGCCATCAGTTCAAGTAATAATGATTGAATTTCACTGGATGATCGGAGTATCAAGATTGATTGGAGTAAACTATGTGAGCTTGCAGGTACCTATATATTCTCTCTTATACTTATATAGACACACTCACACACATATACACATCCTTACACTCATATGTACACACATACATACACTCATGCACTATCATTCAGATATAAATGTTTTTCATATGCGTAGCTTTAAGTATGTAAGCACAACAGTCAAAATTTATTGTTAATAATGTGGAAATTTGTTATTGGTTTTAGTCTTATACTAATGCATCTATATGAAAAATATTATACTGTAAATTTCCCAGAAATAAAATTAAATAAAAAATAATATTGTTATCACAGTATAATACAAATATGTATATTAATGAAACTCCTGTTTCGCATCTTATTTTATATCTCAAAAGTTATACTGTTTGCATAATACCAGGCGTATAAATATATATTTTTTATTTCCAGTGTTACAATTTTTGAGTCGAATTGTGAATATAAACCATCCATTGAACCACACAGACACGCACGATATTTCATCAAAATCGGTCCAGCCGGTTTGTAAGAGTACAGTGACACACTTTTATATTTTAATCGAAACTCTGTGCCAAATTCATATTGTAATAAATATCGTTTAAATATTTTCAGCAGCTGTGGTAAACCATTCAAACCTTATTGAAATTGCAGAAGATAAAACTAAACTTAGTAAGAATAACGAATCCGTGGGTACTAAACCTTTGGCTCCCGTGCCCGCCAAAACGATCAGTGTAGGTAGAATTCGCCAAGTGAGAGAATACGGGTGACAGTATTATACAGCATGGTTGCAAAGATCAAGGCAAGAGTGACACGCAATATGATGCACAGCGTCGAACGTCAAATGATTTTATACATACATACCATCACGCCATGTTCCTTGCGGGGTAGGCAGAGATAACCGAACGCCAAATTTTTCTATCCTGGCACGCATCCCTCGCCTCGTCCACATTCATGCATCCGTGTCATATGTTCGTCTATCACTCACACTTCTAACATTTCCGTCTTTCAAAATATCAATCACACGGTCATGCCATCCCTTTCTTGGGCGTCCCCGATCTCTCATTCTATTCCTTTCCGCTCTGTATAATTTTCTTCGTCAGGCGCTCCTCATTCATTCTCCCCATGTGACCAAATCATCTCATTGTGTTCACTTTCATTTTAATAATGACATCTTTCTTCATCTTACATTCTTTCCTTATGTCCTCATTTCTTACCCGGTCATACATCGGGTCATACATCGTTCTATTACAAATCCTTCTTAACGATCTCATTTCATTTCAAAAATAGTAATTGAAAATATAAAAGTAAAAGACTCAGTCGATCGATTTTCATATTCTCTTTCGATTGAAGTAAAAATCTATTTCACAAGTCTTATAATTTTTAGAAATGTACGAAAACAAAAAAAAAATAATACTAATTTTGCAAGAAAAGTATTTACTAAATTCACATTTCAAAAAAATCCAAAGAAAAAAGATGTGAAAATAAACTGATCTTTGTTCTTTTGAGGGTTTGAAGAAAAATATTTTCAAAATTAATGTGAGATATGTGAGTGAAAGAGATAGCATGTCTGTGTGTGTATATAGTGTTGGAATGGACGCGCGGGCGGCCATTCATCGTTTCGCCGTTATAGTAAATACCTCCGTTTAATATTGTAGTATTGACCTTGAAATATATATATTGTACTATTCGTGTTGTATTAATAAAGTGTAAAAGAACATTACATCTTTTACTGCAAAATAATAAGAGTTCCACCCCAACAAATAGTAGTGTACAAGGACACTGTAATTAATTAGCACCTTAAATTCAAAAAGTATGGATATTGACCAAATGATTTTGAATTTTTGTTTTGATACAAATTATGTTGAAATTAAATAGGGAGGTATGTATTATAAAGCAAGTGTCTTGAAAATGAATTAAATTCGATCTTAAAACGGCCCTCAGCCAGCTAAGGGTTTATGGTTGGTTACTATATCTAATAATCCGACCAGCGGACTTAATATTTATACTTTGAGGTTTGCCTTTCAAGACTCGGCTTTAAGATCAATGTTAGGTATCTATCTAATTAATAAAACAAAGTGTCTATTTGTGTGACCGTTTGTACGTCTGTCTGTCTGTATATGCCAGCTTTAGCGATGAAACTATGAAACATACAAAGTTGTGCACCTGTTATCTAGTTCCTTCAAAATGGCCAAAAAAATATTATATTTATCTTTTAAATAAAATACCCAAATTTTAGTAAATAGTGACAGTTATAAGTGACATTTAAAAAAAAAGAAATAACAGTTATGATCACAGTATATTTTAAAGGATTTTGTATATTTATTTGTATTTCTGTACATTACTATATACAAATATGTATACTGCACACTCGCGGGATTTTTGCCAGAAGTCAATTTTTTCCAACCACCCAGATTACAAAGTATGACAATATGTAGGTACAACAGCAAAAATATTGATACATAGCGAAAAAAAATAAAAAAAGATAAAAATAAAAAAAAACAAAGGAAAAAAAAAATGCGAAAGAACATGGAGATAAATTTTGAAAAATAAAATGATATTTTATTGCGTACATTTTCTTTCCAATCTGTTACAGATTTCTGATATATAAAATAGGACGGGGACTAGCAAAATAGAATGCACGGGTAACGCCTTGCGGGACAGCTAATTTGTATATGATGTGTAAGTAAACACTTAACGATGTTATCAAGTTACACCGTTAGAGTGAGTTAAGAGTGGTACACTAAATCTAAATCCGCTACGATAATACATATGTAGGTACTTCTGAACGTGTGTATGTTACTGAACTCGTAAACGGCTGGACCGATATGGATGCAATTGTGTTTTTGAGTGGTTTCTTTTATGATTTAGATTCACAATAAATAAAAAGTAAAAAATAAATGTAAACAGTATAACTTTCTAGATATACAATACGCCTGGTATTATGTAAACAGTATAACTTTCTAGATATACAATACGCCTGGTATTATGTAAACAGTATAACTTTCTAGATATACAATACGCCTGGTATTATGTAAACAGTATAACTTTCTAGATATACAATACGCCTGGTATTATGTAAACAGTATAACTTTCTAGATATACAATACGCCTGGTATTATGTAAACAGTATAACTTTCTAGATATACAATACGCCTGGTATTATGTAAACAGTATAACTTTCTAGATATACAATACGCCTGGTATTATGTAAACAGTATAACTTTCTAGATATACAATACGCCTGGTATTATGTAAACAGTATAACTTTCTAGATATACAATACGCCTGGTATTATGTAAACAGTATAACTTTCTAGATATACAATACGCCTGGTATTATGTAAACAGTATAACTTTCTAGATATACAATACGCCTGGTATTATGTAAACAGTATAACTTTCTAGATATACAATACGCCTGGTATTATGTAAACAGTATAACTTTCTAGATATACAATACGCCTGGTATTATGTAAACAGTATAACTTTCTAGATATACAATACGCCTGGTATTATGTAAACAGTATAACTTTCTAGATATACAATACGCCTGGTATTATGTAAACAGTATAACTTTCTAGATATACAATACGCCTGGTATTATGTAAACAGTATAACTTTCTAGATATACAATACGCCTGGTATTATGTAAACAGTATAACTTTCTAGATATACAATACGCCTGGTATTATGTAAACAGTATAACTTTCTAGATATACAATACGCCTGGTATTATGTAAACAGTATAACTTTCTAGATATACAATACGCCTGGTATTATGTAAACAGTATAACTTTCTAGATATACAATACGCCTGGTATTATGTAAACAGTATAACTTTCTAGATATACAATACGCCTGGTATTATGTAAACAGTATAACTTTCTAGATATACAATACGCCTGGTATTATGTAAACAGTATAACTTTCTAGATATACAATACGCCTGGTATTATGTAAACAGTATAACTTTCTAGATATACAATACGCCTGGTATTATGTAAACAGTATAACTTTCTAGATATACAATACGCCTGGTATTATGTAAACAGTATAACTTTCTAGATATACAATACGCCTGGTATTATGTAAACAGTATAACTTTCTAGATATACAATACGCCTGGTATTATGTAAACAGTATAACTTTCTAGATATACAATACGCCTGGTATTATGTAAACAGTATAACTTTCTAGATATACAATACGCCTGGTATTATGTAAACAGTATAACTTTCTAGATATACAATACGCCTGGTATTATGTAAACAGTATAACTTTCTAGATATACAATACGCCTGGTATTATGTAAACAGTATAACTTTCTAGATATACAATACGCCTGGTATTATGTAAACAGTATAACTTTCTAGATATACAATACGCCTGGTATTATGTAAACAGTATAACTTTCTAGATATACAATACGCCTGGTATTATGTAAACAGTATAACTTTCTAGATATACAATACGCCTGGTATTATGTAAACAGTATAACTTTCTAGATATACAATACGCCTGGTATTATGTAAACAGTATAACTTTCTAGATATACAATACGCCTGGTATTATGTAAACAGTATAACTTTCTAGATATACAATACGCCTGGTATTATGTAAACAGTATAACTTTCTAGATATACAATACGCCTGGTATTATGTAAACAGTATAACTTTCTAGATATACAATACGCCTGGTATTATGTAAACAGTATAACTTTCTAGATATACAATACGCCTGGTATTATGTAAACAGTATAACTTTCTAGATATACAATACGCCTGGTATTATGTAAACAGTATAACTTTCTAGATATACAATACGCCTGGTATTATGTAAACAGTATAACTTTCTAGATATACAATACGCCTGGTATTATGTAAACAGTATAACTTTCTAGATATACAATACGCCTGGTATTATGTAAACAGTATAACTTTCTAGATATACAATACGCCTGGTATTATGTAAACAGTATAACTTTCTAGATATACAATACGCCTGGTATTATGTAAACAGTATAACTTTCTAGATATACAATACGCCTGGTATTATGTAAACAGTATAACTTTCTAGATATACAATACGCCTGGTATTATGTAAACAGTATAACTTTCTAGATATACAATACGCCTGGTATTATGTAAACAGTATAACTTTCTAGATATACAATACGCCTGGTATTATGTAAACAGTATAACTTTCTAGATATACAATACGCCTGGTATTATGTAAACAGTATAACTTTCTAGATATACAATACGCCTGGTATTATGTAAACAGTATAACTTTCTAGATATACAATACGCCTGGTATTATGTAAACAGTATAACTTTCTAGATATACAATACGCCTGGTATTATGTAAACAGTATAACTTTCTAGATATACAATACGCCTGGTATTATGTAAACAGTATAACTTTCTAGATATACAATACGCCTGGTATTATGTAAACAGTATAACTTTCTAGATATACAATACGCCTGGTATTATGTAAACAGTATAACTTTCTAGATATACAATACGCCTGGTATTATGTAAACAGTATAACTTTCTAGATATACAATACGCCTGGTATTATGTAAACAGTATAACTTTCTAGATATACAATACGCCTGGTATTATGTAAACAGTATAACTTTCTAGATATACAATACGCCTGGTATTATGTAAACAGTATAACTTTCTAGATATACAATACGCCTGGTATTATGTAAACAGTATAACTTTCTAGATATACAATACGCCTGGTATTATGTAAACAGTATAACTTTCTAGATATACAATACGCCTGGTATTATGTAAACAGTATAACTTTCTAGATATACAATACGCCTGGTATTATGTAAACAGTATAACTTTCTAGATATACAATACGCCTGGTATTATGTAAACAGTATAACTTTCTAGATATACAATACGCCTGGTATTATGTAAACAGTATAACTTTCTAGATATACAATACGCCTGGTATTATGTAAACAGTATAACTTTCTAGATATACAATACGCCTGGTATTATGTAAACAGTATAACTTTCTAGATATACAATACGCCTGGTATTATGTAAACAGTATAACTTTCTAGATATACAATACGCCTGGTATTATGTAAACAGTATAACTTTCTAGATATACAATACGCCTGGTATTATGTAAACAGTATAACTTTCTAGATATACAATACGCCTGGTATTATGTAAACAGTATAACTTTCTAGATATACAATACGCCTGGTATTATGTAAACAGTATAACTTTCTAGATATACAATACGCCTGGTATTATGTAAACAGTATAACTTTCTAGATATACAATACGCCTGGTATTATGTAAACAGTATAACTTTCTAGATATACAATACGCCTGGTATTATGTAAACAGTATAACTTTCTAGATATACAATACGCCTGGTATTATGTAAACAGTATAACTTTCTAGATATACAATACGCCTGGTATTATGTAAACAGTATAACTTTCTAGATATACAATACGCCTGGTATTATGTAAACAGTATAACTTTCTAGATATACAATACGCCTGGTATTATGTAAACAGTATAACTTTCTAGATATACAATACGCCTGGTATTATGTAAACAGTATAACTTTCTAGATATACAATACGCCTGGTATTATGTAAACAGTATAACTTTCTAGATATACAATACGCCTGGTATTATGTAAACAGTATAACTTTCTAGATATACAATACGCCTGGTATTATGTAAACAGTATAACTTTCTAGATATACAATACGCCTGGTATTATGTAAACAGTATAACTTTCTAGATATACAATACGCCTGGTATTATGTAAACAGTATAACTTTCTAGATATACAATACGCCTGGTATTATGTAAACAGTATAACTTTCTAGATATACAATACGCCTGGTATTATGTAAACAGTATAACTTTCTAGATATACAATACGCCTGGTATTATGTAAACAGTATAACTTTCTAGATATACAATACGCCTGGTATTATGTAAACAGTATAACTTTCTAGATATACAATACGCCTGGTATTATGTAAACAGTATAACTTTCTAGATATACAATACGCCTGGTATTATGTAAACAGTATAACTTTCTAGATATACAATACGCCTGGTATTATGTAAACAGTATAACTTTCTAGATATACAATACGCCTGGTATTATGTAAACAGTATAACTTTCTAGATATACAATACGCCTGGTATTATGTAAACAGTATAACTTTCTAGATATACAATACGCCTGGTATTATGTAAACAGTATAACTTTCTAGATATACAATACGCCTGGTATTATGTAAACAGTATAACTTTCTAGATATACAATACGCCTGGTATTATGTAAACAGTATAACTTTCTAGATATACAATACGCCTGGTATTATGTAAACAGTATAACTTTCTAGATATACAATACGCCTGGTATTATGTAAACAGTATAACTTTCTAGATATACAATACGCCTGGTATTATGTAAACAGTATAACTTTCTAGATATACAATACGCCTGGTATTATGTAAACAGTATAACTTTCTAGATATACAATACGCCTGGTATTATGTAAACAGTATAACTTTCTAGATATACAATAAAACGACAAACAGGAGTTTCATTAATATCATTATTTTTTTTTTTTTTTAATAAGGCACAACCATTAATATCATTATATATTATAATTCTTTATGTGTGTAGTGTGCATTGTGCATGTCACTGAACACCTAAACGGTTGGACTGATATAACATCTTACATGGTTCAGCAATGAGGTTCACCACACATTCTGAATGTAGTATGAAAACAGTTTTTTTTATTGTGATTTCAGTCTGGATCTGTGAGACGATTATTATCGTGAGTCTCCAGAATGTGGCAACTTGTTGTTGGATCAATATTTGACATTGTATCTGTTGGTTGAAATTAGACGTGCGGGTGTGGGTATACACGCACGTATCGTGCTTCCTTGTATAAGGTTGTGCACACCCGCATACCTATCACTGGCGACCCCACATTGTGGAATATGACGTGATGGTATGAATGAATGACATTATTTATAAAATAATATTATTCATTATTTTCAAAAAAAAAAAAGTGCAATTAGTCTATTCGTGTACTATTGGTTAACCACCGCTGTTTCGGGAGCCGTTTAGGTAGGTCGTTAATGGCGAAATTGATCGTCTCCAACACCTTCGCGTCGAATTAATTGAAGTAGGTAGGTACCTAAAGAAATAAAAATGGTCGGTAAATCACACAAATGACGGCATAAACTTATGTTGATTTGAATGTTGGTTAGGTTGGCACCCCTGACACCCGCTTCTTCTACTGCAGTCAGGGCCGGGTCTAAAGATCTCGTCGCCTGGTGCAATAAATTTAATAGGCTCCCTCCCCTCAAAATTGGCAAAACTAGATTACGTTTCACCTGTGCACTTTATGGTTATGTTAGTACTACTGTGAAAATGAATTTTGTTGAAATTAACAAATGAAATAGAACACAGTATTTTTCCACAGATTCGATTTATTACGACAGAACGTTTTCGCCGAGGTTTCTCGGCATGAAAAAGGTCAAAATGAAACTGATTTAATACGACAGAATGAAACACGTCTTGTATTTTTAACGATTTTTACAGACTTATCAGAAGTAAGTTTTTTTTCTAAAATAACAGAATAATTAAAATGCAAAATAACGCCAAATGCACTCGAATCAACATAACCACGAAGTGGACTTTAAATATAAAACAAAATATTATGATATATGCAGGTCGAGGGCCCCGAGCCAATCTACAAATGCAGGCGTCAGCTCGCAAATATCCGTCTTTGGGCCTTCATATGCACGGACGCTGCGTTACTCCAATTAGCGGATAAAATGAATAAAGATTAAACACTTCTTTGCAAACTGTACGAAAGCGAGCTTATGTATTGCGACATATAATTTCATTCTTCCAATTAGTGTTTAGGTGATAAAAATAGGGAGGCTGTGATGGGCAGGACACGAAAAAGTTCCAAAGAGGATCCTACACACAAAGCCCCAAAGTAGACGAAGCGTTGGTAGACCCAAGCTCCGATGGCTGGATGGCGTGCAGCGGGATTTGGAGGCTGTTGTCAGGATAGAGGGAGATGTCAAGGAATGCTGGAGGAGGCCAAGGCTCGCAACGGGCTGTGGAGTCATTGATGATGATGAACCAGTGTTTCCAGTCTATAAAAGCATACGTATTTTTTTCTGTATCAGGAATCGAATTCAGTGGTGTTTTTCTTTCTATTTTTGGTGATTTCTTCTGATGTTTGATGCCCCAGCGACTGCACCATTTGAAAACATGGTGAATCCGGCCCTGTCTACAATAAAATTAATGGCGTCCAATTTAATTTTGAATGACTACGCTGAAAGGGTTAACTGAATTGTGCTTATAATTTTAACTAATAGTCTTTTATTTTGGTTTCTAATGGTTGGCACAACATATCTTCGTTTGTATCCAATTTATATTAAACATATGAAGCTTTCACAACGAGTGGGTTGTAGTCAACATTGAAGTTTGTGTATATATTCAATTTATCCTCTTCAAAAGATGACAATCTCTGGTTGCATTCAAATTAAGCTTTCAATTTGATTTTTTACGTTGATATTTTTCACAAAAACAAAATTTTAGCGTTCTAGAACGTGAAAGCATATTGAATATTCCTAATGCATTTACTTCTTCTTCGATGGCGCTACAGCCCAAGTCGAGCCTTGGCCTCTTTCAACTTTTGCCTCCAACCTCGTCTGTCCTCAGCTGCCATCCTCCAGTTTGTAACACTTAAGAGCTGTACTGCATCCTTCCTTATCTCGTCCTCCGATCACAACCTGGGTCTTCTTATTTTCTTTCTTCCTCCTGGATGACCAGGTTTCCTTCTTCCTCCTGGATGACCATTATTCTCTTAGGAATTCGCATATTTGGCATTCTCTGAACATGTCCAGCCCATCTCAATCTCGATAGTCTCGATAGTTGAGATACTGAGTGATTCATATATTCTGTACAGTTCTTCGTTTCGCCTTATACGCCATTCTTCCCCATCTTTCACTGGACCACATATGCGGCGGAGAAATTTCCTTTTTAATATGTCCATAGCTTTAGCGGATTTTATTATCCTTCAGCGTTTGATCGAGTACAGCCATTGTCCTCAGTTATAAAGTCAGAGGGAAAAAGAACGCCTGTCTGCATTCGAGATGTGGTGCTACAGACGCATGTTGAAGATCCACTGGTCGGACCACATCCAAAATTGTGAGGTGCTGAGCAGAGCCGGGGAAAGAAGGCAACTCCTCAAAAGAATCGCCCAAAGACGATCCAACTGGATTGGCCATAACATGAGGCACCCGGGTCTGCTCATAACCATCGCGGAGGGAATGGTAGAGGGCAGCAACTATAGAGGCCGACCAAGAAAGAGCTACATGGACCAGGTGATCGACGATATGTGCTGTAATAGATATGTGGAGATGAATAGGCTGACAGAGGACAGGGCGGAGTGGAGTAGAAGAGAGGCAGCCATAGCTGTTACAAACCAATCCTAGGATTGAAACTGATAAGATAAGGTCAGAGTAGCTGCGAGGCGCATTCGGAGCATTCCAGAAAGAGTGGGGGAAACCAGGTTCAGATTTACACATTCACACGAGATCAGTTGAGGAAATTTCACGTAGGTACCGCATTCTGTATTAATATTATTACTCACTATGATTTGTGTGGTTGTATATTGTGTGCTGGGAAATTAATAATCTGTATTACGCCCGAGTTCAACAATGGTACAACAACTTTGGGTTTACTTCCCACGATAATGTAATTATGTCTACATGTTGTGTATTGCCTTTATATGTGAAAATGATCGGGTATTTGTTTATTCTTGACTTACGTATTTAGCGTGGTGTTGTGTTGAATTTGAGAAATTTCCTTTGTTATGCTTGGGGAATAATTGAAAAATTTGCCATATATTTACAGATTATGATCGAAATTGTTTAGTAAGTATTCAAACCCGACTATAAACTGAATCGAAATTGAAACAAAGATTATTTGTTTTATTGAAAATTATTTAAATTTCATACTTAGTGGAGTTCCTTAAGGGTCATTGTTACGTCACTTAAATGATAAATGCTTTTCACAATATATTGAATTAATATTAAACATAAATAAATTTTGTATAACTAAATTGAAACAACTGTTTAATATTTTTTTAACTTTAAAATGTATAGTGGAGTTCCTCAAGGGTCAGTTTTAGGTCCATTTTTATATACCTAGTAGATATATTTAAATGTGAAAAAAATCATCTTTAAATCACTTCGACTTTTGTTCGATAAACTTTTAGCAATGTTGATTGTATTTATGTTGTTGAACTCCATCGTGATTACATCGTTGTACACTGAACACTGGACACTGGTTGTACACTGGATGTTGTCCTGTTAATAGGAAAAAATATGTTTGGAACTACAATCAATTTGTTCAATTAAATAACATCATAATATAATAATGCCAACAGATCTTTTAGTAATTCAGGCTCTTGAATTGTTCAATTTTGCCTTTAATTTGTTAAGTTGCGATACTTGTTGCGATATTTATGTATATTTTCTATCGACGACGAAGCGATTCGACTTTCGGCTCAAGGACGATGTGTTTCGATAATTTATCGCTGCTATAAAAATACGTTAAACTTTTTATACGCCGGACTTTTTTCTCGAATTCAGTAATGAAACATTGACAGTTTTATGGTCAGTAAATGGGTGACCATTTCCTGGTAAATTTAATCACTTGATATTTCGCTTTGAACGAGTAGGTGGATATAATCTGAGTAAATAAACTGACCATCTTTAATATTTGAAATGGTTTATTCTGCCTGAAATTTTTGGGTGGAAAATCTACTTAAATTCAACAGCGATTGAATTTTCCGCATTGGATAATATAAGTATGAGACTTACATTATTTAACCTAATATAAAGCGTGATTGTCTCTTATTGATAGTGTTTATTTCGAATTGAGAGTTTTTGATTATTGAGATGTGTTTGACAGACATTCAGGAAGAAAAAATAATGCATAATGGAGAATTAAATGTACAATGTTCATTTATAGGTACTAACACTAATTTTGATTTTCATATAGTGTCATTATATTAATAACAAGATGGTTATTAAGGCGGTCAAGACCCTTGATAGTTTTTTCTTCAGGATTTTTCATACATCAATTGTCTAACTTTGAATTTATAACTAATACTTAACTGGGCGATGAAAGGTCAAGACTGGACTTGATTGATAATACAGTTCCGATATTTTTAGAAACAAAATAAATTGTCGCAAATACGGAGCAATCGTGTAGTTTTGTGCATAGCCTAAGTTTTAACAGTTATTATTTTACATCGAAAAAATACACAAGCGTTATCGATCCCCGTTCTATATACTAAGTATTATCGTTTACGTACTATTTTCATAAACCAATAATGCCTATTACTAAGTCGAAGATTTCGTAGATAGTAAATTAACTGTAATTACAATCGTCTTATTTCTAATAGTTTCACATTGGAGTCCTACAAAATTTGCTAGAAATGGATCTGATAAATTATATTTATAGATCAAATTAAAGGATATAACCAACAACTCAAATTACAAAGATAAAACAATAGAATCAATAAATTATTATTATCTCCCAACAAATCTACAATGAATATAGATCGCAAGAGGGCTTGCTGGAAGGGCACACTTCCTGAGAAAATGAGTTATCATGAAGAATTAATTATTATTCAATGCAATAATAACACATCAAAAGTAATAGTACTATGAAACGAACCTATAAAAAAATCTATGAGTCGTCGAGTTAAAAAACCAGCCCATATCGATTTTTGTCCAAGATGACAAAAATATTCAAAGATGAATTCTTGAAGATGAGATAGGTTCTAAAAGACCACCGTAATTCATACAAAAGTCGATAAAAAATTACTTTGTATTTCCTTTTTACCATAAATCAAGAAGCATTAGAGCTGATTTTGAAACTCGACTACTCATACAGGGTTTGTAATCGTCACCTTTGCAGAAAGTCACTGTGTTGCTTCTAAAGATTAAAAGACCAGCTTTAATCTTGGATGCTGATGAATTGAACCAAGGCGTTTCGCATGATCATGAACTTTCGAATTAGATAAATTTAATTTACATCAATAAATGCATATTTTGTCTTTAACTGGCCGTCTTCAACGTTAGTAAATATTGCCTGAACGAAATTTTTCGAAGCAGTTTTGGTACTGGCGCTCTGCCAATACATCATATCTATACAAAACGAGTATTTTTTCGTGCTCGAATAGCGCTTTTACATTTTAATTAGTAAAAAAAGTAAATTGGACCGGAAATGTCACTATTGATTTTCCATTTTTAATATGGCACCAAACATGAAATCTCTAAAAGACCCCGATAAGACATGTGCTTTTTTATGCGTCAGAAACGTGGAAAGCGCATCCTGCGACGCACATATGGTCCAGTTTTTGAAGACGGTGTCTGGATATGAATGCAGTACGTGTTGTCAAGATCGTACAACTTAGATGGCTCGGTCACGTAGAGCGAATGGGAGACGGGGAACCGGCAAAGGGAGTAATGACTGTTAATCCAGTGGGAAGAAGACGAGTGGGAAGGCCGAAACTTCGCTGGCTAATTGAAGTCACAGCCGATTGTAGAGTGCTCGGTGCAAATTAGAGGAATTCCGCTTTGGATTGAAGACGTTGATGACTGATCTTGGAGGTAGCTAAATTTCGCTAAAGGTTGTAAAGCTATAAAGAGAGAGTGACCAAACATAAAATATTTTACAAAACAATAAAACATTTTCTCAAACATAAAAAAACATGGCTCGCAATATCAGTCGTCAGAATTAATGATATTCCTTCCGGCTAGTTTATGTGTCTTACCAGTTGGACGCAAATTTCCTTCTTCTATAAGGATTCGTAGTACTGCTAGAATGATGCAATTTTGACAAGAACGTACTGTACCTATTTCTTCGTATCTTTGCTAGTTTTTGAATCATGTTACTACGACCAGTCTGGCCGATTTGGCCGCGAATGTCAAATATAGAGGCCACGTGCGTGCCTTAGCTACGCATTTTTACGAACAAAATGACAGGAAAACGTGGAGTCGTATACAATTTTTACAGTGAAGTAGCTAGTTAAAGCCAGAAGGCCTACTCCCTTTTTTAATACAAATCATTCCATAAAATGAGTTCTGTTGGTAAGACTGCTTATTCCCGGATCATCCTTCCGAAAGAAAGTCCAAGATATGGACGTTCTATCATTAGCTGTAACGACGCAGTTTATGTGTGAAATTTTTACGAGGGGAAAAAATGTAATGACGTTCCGAATAATATATAATTGCTATTACATATGTGTTTTGCTTTGATAAAATACGAGCAGATTGTTATTAAATGTTTTGATGTCTGGTTTTGCGGTAAATAATAGCGTAAAATATATTGTTTATTCACAGATAATTCAGATAATTCAGCTGTAGCTTTGCGAAAGTTTAACTACGGTTTCAATATTATTATTATTTTGTTTTAAACTAGGGTTATATTTTAAACCGCGTTCATTTTGTGGTGAGGAATGTTCGTCCAAAATTTTAGTCGGAAGGAATTTTCATGTAATTATATAATGGAATATTTGTAGTGAGGCTAATATACCTACAGGGTGTTTGAGAATGATACCGTTTAGGAATATTCAAAATTAATATTTTATTTGAATTCAAAAATATATGGAAGAGATATTTGGAAGTCAAAAAATGTGCTTTGAAACTATTAAAACTATTAAAGGGAGTCAGGTACAACCATTGCAGAACTCTGATAGAACACACGACGGACATAGGAAAAGCCCCGAGAAATTCAAAACTTTACAGATACTGCATTAAAAAGATTTAAAGATAGTTAACTGCAAAAAAGCAGTAGAAGATATTAAAATTATTTTTTTATACAGAATTCTGGTATTTTTTATTTTTAAAATCTTTAAGGTACTTTTGAAATACAAGTTTTGGAATTCGCATGGTTGTTGGTTTTTATTAGGAAAGTAAGGACAGCTTAAATCATTGCGAAAAATGACAGTTTAAAACATTGATAAAATGACAGTTTAAAAACATTGAATAAAGTGACAGTTCAAAACATTGATAAAGTGACAGTTTAAAAACATTGAAAAAGTGACAGTTTAAAAATATTGAAAAAGTGACAGTTTAAAAACATTGAAAAAAGTGACAGTTTTAAAACATTGATAAAGTGACAGCTTAAAACATTGCGAAAAATGACAGTTTTAAAACATTGATAAAGTCACTGTTAAAAACAATTAAAAATGTGACAGTTTTAAAACATTGATAAAGTGACAGTTTAAAAACATTGAATAAAGTGACAGTTTTAAAACATTGATAAAGTGACAGTTTAAAAACACCGAAAAAAGTAACGACAATACAGAACCAAAAAAATGATTAAATTAGATTTTTAGGTAAGTTATCGACATTATTCAGCTGCATATTTTGCAGGACTCATCATTTTTCATCCTAAAATTCACTCATCGTGTAAATTTATCAATTTGTTAGTTGCCTAGTAAATTAAAATAATTAGTAATATACACACATATTGATAATGTATTATTTCACAAATACTATGTTTTTATTTTAATAATATTAAATATTTATATATTAAAAATCGTCCTGTGCATCTGTCGTTAGGTATATTATAACTTTTTATGATGTTAATGGCAGGAAGCACTCTATTTTTTATATTTATTTATTTATCTTTACACTATATTTTTTTATAAAACTATTTTTTTTATTTAATTATTATTTATAAATATTGTTTTCTCTTCACGCAGATAATATTTTTCACTCGTTTTTAAAACTTATGAGACAATAATGGACTCGTTCGCAAAAAACGCGAATTACAAAATGATTTATTTATTTATATATACTTATAAAACAATAGTTTAATATTAAATTATAATATTTAAATTTTGTATTGCATTTTTTTTCTATATCCTAATTATATGCCCTTTGGTTCCATTTTTAATAGGAGCTTTCTTTAAATCATAATGACGCTTATTCAATACACTATACACACAGTTTTACAGTTTCCATTTCTCAAGTTTAAATATAGTAGCGTCTGTCTCTAGAAAAATTTAGGGACGGACTTACGCATGCGCACAAAAATGACCGATAATGGGATCGGTTGAAACTTGAAACAAGACTAGCGTCTGGCGACAGATGAATCTAGGGAAAATTATACGGGATGCAATAAAATACGACAGCGAAATAATAGTACGATGTACATACATACATACATACATACCATCACGCCATGTCCCTTGCGGGGTAGGCAGAGAGAACCGAACGCCACATTTTTCTATCCTGGCATGCATCCCTCGCCTCGTCCACATTCATGCATCGTCTCATACATGTTCGTCTATTGCTCACACTTCTAACATTTCCGTCTTTCAAAATATCGTTCACATGGTCGTGCCATCCCTTTTTTGGGCGTCCCCGACCTCTCATTCCATTCCTTGTCAGGCGCTCCTCATTCATTCTCCCCATGTGACCAAACCATCTCAATGTGTTCACTTTCATTCTAGTAATGACATCTTTCTTTCTAGTAATGACATCTTATGATGTATCTATACGTAAATCCCATTCCCTCAATTTTTTGGTTAGGTTCAGTTAGTCTCTAATAAGTAAAGCGACTCGCGTGAGCGAGTTGCTTTATAAATTAAATGGAAATTGGTCGCAGGAAAAATGCTGTCAACATCTTTGCCATTTGAGGTTAGGATTTTTTTATTTATTCAGTTAAATATTTGTGCGCACGCGTATTTCTGACTTCCGTCTCTTGACATGTTTGACGGCAGACGCTTGTTTTAAATATTAAAGCATTACCAAAAAAATCAAACACCAAAAAAGATTTCGCGTAGTACCTACCTACAATTGTTAAGCTGGTCTGACACGAGGAAATATTTGATGTCATATTCTAAGTCATGGGAATATGCACTGAAATAATGAGTGCTTGACACGATGTTACAGTAGGTACAGGTCATCGGAATTGAAATATTAAATCAGTTATGTAGAATCATACTATTACTTCTTTTAACTACTTAAGTATTAATTAAAAAAATATCGACTATTTTACAACTACGGTTTGGTTTTAGAACATAAATTAATTTCAATGTAAGCCCAGTTTTGCATATGAATTGTATATGTGAAATCCATGAAACACGGACAAATTGAAAATTCCCTTAAAAAAATAGCTGATAATATCTAAATGAATTGGAATATAATCTCGTTTCAGACCAGCTGATAGTTTTCGTCAACAGAGAAGAAAACTTTTTAAATAAATAAAAAAATCTCAGTTTTTTGAGCGAAAATGTTTGGTTATAAAAGTACAGTTATTGTGTTGGAAATACCGTTATTTATTTTAATAAACATACTGAAATATTTTTCCATCCTAGATTCAGTTATTCGTCAATTGAAAACTTTTGCTGTCATATGTATTTTCAATAGTAATATCTACTGTTTATCGTTGAATGATGGTTTTTGAAATAACATTATAGTAAAATACCTTTTCTTCGGCGAAATTTTGCACAATGTAACCAAAGATTACATAATGCATTATTTTATTCCTGAGGTACATTTTATTAACCTCGGCAGGATTGCATTTTATTTCTAAATTGTAAAATTGAACAAAATAATCGTCTCTTGGTGTGAAAATTTGAACTTAATTTGAAAACTAAATAAATATATTTAGTAGCTAAGGTAACTAGGTAACTGTAATGATACTAACATATAGTTTAAATCAAACTGAACTTTGATGTGAATAATATCAAACGAGTTAATATTTTAACTTGAGAAAAAGAATCGTAGTAGATCTGCGTGTTATGTGTAACGAGAAGTAGATTATAGGCTGGTGTCTTCGGAACCTTTGAGCGGGCGTCGAACCTGTTAGAGGCTCGCCGGTGGCTCGGATCCTCGTCTTGCCCTCGCCAGGGCCTCCAGGTCTCCCGAGTTCCTGCCGCCGCGGCACCAGAAGACCGTCCTCAGGGTGCTCCTGAAGGCCTCTCTAAAGTCCCTGTTGAAGTAGGCGTAGATGAGCGGGTTCAGCGTCGAGTTGAAGTAGCCGATCCAGAAGAGGAGGGCGACGACCACGTCGGGACAGAAGCAGGATTCGCAGAGGCTGACGGAGACGTACCACAGGAAGAAGGGCAGCCAGCAGAGGATGAACACGCCCATGATGATGCCCAACGTCCTGGCCGCTTTGTGCTCGCGCTTCATTTTGCTGATGGACCTGAGACACAGAGAAAGATATGCACATTATATTTTTTGGGTAGTTTTTGTCTAGTTAGTATAAAATTCCAGATTTCTGGACATTCCAGTTCATTACAGGACACGGCAGCTTTAATAGCTACCTTCATAGATTCCGCCTTGTAAACTCGTCCTCATGTCAGTTATGCCATCACCCTGACCAAACTTCAATCCTCTGGGAATGCTCTCACCAAGTTGTGTCCTACAACAGAACGGAGCTCCTCGCTGCTGTTCGTGGGCCTCTTCAAGGTACCATTGGGCATGCGGGTTTAGTGGTCTCGAAGAAAAACTTTACAGCCTTCAAATTGTTTTGCCATGGTTATAGTGCCCTTCTATCTGCTGAATAAAAAAAAATAGAAATTCAAGAGTGTCACAGGCTTGAGAAGTAATCTCGCGACAGTCCATGTCTGTTAATATTACTTTGACCGACGTTGATTGTCATTTTTTTGCACTATTGTGTCGAGACCACGAGTCTAGAGGAGCTTCTAAAGCTACTCTTCGTGCCTTCGGAGCTTCTAAAGCTAGTGTTCTGTGAAGGGGCCGTTTTCAGTCCCGATATGCGGAGCGGGTGGAGGAGGACGTAGCATAGTTAGTATAAAATATGATATAAGAGGATATTAGATCAGAACGTAAGACTGAAAGAGATATTGTGAGTAGAATGAAGATTAATGGTCTGCGATTGTTCGGACATGAAAAGAGAATGTGAACATTTGACAAAGAAAATATACGAGGCTGAAAATAATAGCAGGTACAAAATGTAGACGCTGAATGAGAAAGAGTTGATATGACCATATAATAGAGATTTCGAAAAATCCATTTGAATCGCCATTGAAATCCTCTTCAGGATTTGTCTCGTTTCTCCAATTCTGCTCAGTGTTTTTTTTTTTTTTTTTTGTTATGGAAAATAAATAAATATTATAATTATTAGTACCCCATCGTTTGGAATATGGTACCTACCACATTTCGAAAGTAGCCTGTTTATTAATTTTGAGTCAATATGTAAATTTTAAAATTATCATTGAATAAATAAAAATATTGTTGTTGCAGATCGCTGTTATGATGATTATCTTAACTCTCAACCAGTGGCTATACTTTCGAAACTAAAAATCCAAATTATTGCATTTAGAAAGTGACAATTGAATAGTCTTAATTATAAAGACAGAAATACCCAACAACATAAGACAACCCGGAAGAGCTGCGAAGACAAAAGGAGTTGGACTTCCTCCTCCCAGAATAACCACCTTCATAGATTAAATGACCTTATACGCGATGTAGAAGAAATATAACAAAAAAGTTGAAATCCAGAAATCGTCCCGGGTATAAGCTCGACAATTTATTAATTTTTCATTGCAATCGGATGAACGGTTCAAGAACGCATACCTTACATACATCCAAGAGTCCTTCTAGGATAGTCCACCATTACAAATAATGTCAAATGACATGATGCAAAAGGAGAAGAAGAAGAAAGAGATGCTTTCTAACGCCCTCATTAGTTACTTTTTACACGTATTTTCACATCGTTCTCTTACATACGAGTACGCAATCTCACCTAGTTACATCCTTTTCTAGGAATGATTCTGAATCATCAATTTGAGGATCTATGGATGACTTTGCAACATGGATGACCCTGAACAGACTGAGAGTGGGGGTGACTAGGTGTAAAAAGAACCAGCAGAGGTGGAGATTCCTAGAGGGAGAAAATACGTGTTGCGATTGCGGAGAGGAGCAGAATTAAGCCCAGCAAAAGTGACCTAAAACAGTGAACGACAAGGCGATATCCGTTGTTGCCTACTGGAATGGCAAAGATAGAGAGATCATTTTGCCAGTAGATATTTTTATTTTAGAGCCAATATGGACGTATAGTACATGCAATATCAACGTACGTTTAGTAATCTGTTCTGACATACAATCCTTACCTTTTTAATAAACATGTAAGTCTTACCTGTCTCTACTCGGAGTACCATGCGCCATGCCGTTGTTGTCGTGTGGAAGATCTCTGGAGTTTCTGTGCATCAACATGGCGTTACCTTGTCTCAAGTGCATGGCCTTCTCCTGTCTGTTGGCTTCACGAAATATCGCCAAGTATGTGAAGATCATTATTGTACATGGGATCCAGAATGATATGGAACTGGAGACTACGGCGTAAACTTTGTTTACCTAATACAGACAACACACAAATTCATATTATTTATTGAGTTGAAAAAAAAAATTAGTTGGGGAGAAATGGAGTATTAACTAAAAGATTATATAATTAGGTGTCCAAAATACGGGATACTGCGGCTGAACTTCGAAGGAAAAATTGAAGGTCACCGTAATGTCGCCATCACCATTAGTTTGACAGCCCTGGGTGGGCTTTGGCTGAATCCAGCGGTTTCTTCTATTATTGCATTTAAGAAGCCTTTGTTTTCTAGTTTTTGAGTTATTTATATTTTCAATATAAATTTTATGTAATGAAAGAATATGAATTACCTTAAAGTCGCAGACATCAGGATTTTCAGAAAGATATTCAAAGTGATCTGCTGTTGTGTACCATCCCATACATATCGGAAGGAAGGATATTATAGCTGGAGATAACCAAGTGTTTAGTAACATAACTGCAACTACTTTCTTTGTCATGTTTATTGGATACTTTAGAGGTTTCACTATGGCGTAGTACCTGGAAACATAAAATTATTATAAAACATATTTGTGAGTATTTAGCTGTATGGTTGTGAGACTTAGTGCATAGGTGAGAGAGAGAGATGGACGCCTTTTAGATGTGGACCTACCGATGAATACTTGGCATATCTTGGAGGGAAAACATTACAAATGATGAGGGTCTTAGCAGAATTGAAAAAACCAGGCACGTGTTAAACTCTATATCGAAAAGGCGTGCAAATTCGATAGGTCACTAAGATCACACATCATCTTGGAGGAAATGGTTGTGGGATTAACTGTCAGAGGATGACTCCACCGGAAGTATTTAGAACAAATGTCCGAGGACATGATTTGTACCTCCAATACAGTTAAAGAGATTTGTTGAAGACTGAGCGGAGTGGACGAAGAGATGAATCGTTTTGCTGCTAACCGATCTCCAAGATTGGAACCAAACAAGAACGTACTTAACTTAACAAAAATTCGCAGTCTCCTACCCTACTCAATTGGGAACATTTCAGAGCTTGTATTTCTATTCATCCCCCGAGCGGCTGCTCATAAGACAAAACAAGGAACTACTATCAAGCATTTTTAATACCATTAAGAGCCCAACCACAAACGTGGAGGCCCGTCAGTCATGGTGAGGATCTCCCGTTCCAACAGTGCTTAGTTACAGGCGACTCGACAGCGAGCCTTCATCACGCATTGACAGTACTTTCTTCGATTTTCATGCCAAACGCGATGTCGGCTACACTATCGCCGAGCGGGACATGGTCCACCAGTCATGACGGGAGGCTCCTCTATCCCTTAGTACTCGTAAAGGCGATTTAAAGGAACCACACCACATTGGCAGTGCTTTCAGTACTTCAAAAGGAGAGGAACGTAATGAAATAACACAGATTACAATGAACTGCAATGTCTTTGGGAAACAACCTGTGCTGGAATTCGAAACCTGGACGCCGGCATAGGAGCCGAATAGTTAACTACTATGCTGCTGTGATTGACACTAAGAAATTGCACAAAGGACATATAAATATTTCAGTTTCCCGAGCTTGGGGTCACTCTGAAATATTTGACAGTATCAAAAAAAGAGAAGCACTGATCAGATATCTTTACAAATCTAACGGGGTCTAAGTGAGTATGTACAAATGTGCGTAATTTTAAAAGAATCGAATCTCTGGAGTACTTTAGTCTATAATCGATAGTGTAGAATAAATACGCCGTACATAGTTTACACACATACACATTGTGATGAAACTTTCAGAATAAAAACTCATGATACTAGTTCATAATTTTCAATAAAAAAATACCAACATAAAAAATTTAATTTATAACTCCCCAATATATCTCCTTGGGGTAGTGAGGAGTAAAAAGCGATTGAATATCTCACCTATCTACTGATATACAACACAGATGAAGAATGGACGCCGTCGAAAAGTAGACATCCGTCGAATTCCATATATCGCACATGACCTGTCCAAACATCCATCTCCCCGTCAGCTGGACGCTGGCGTTGAAGGTCATGGCCACCATAGCCACCAGCATGTCGGCGAATGCCAGCGAGACGACGAAGTAGTTGGTGATGACCCTCAGCTTCCTGTGCCGCATGACCGAGACTATGACGAGGAGGTTGCCGAGAATAGAGGCGACAATGACGAACATCATTGCGGCGCCTTTGGCCACCAGCCCCAGGCTGTCTACCCAGTCACCCTGGTCCACGGCCTGTGCGACGTCCAGACCGCTCTCGTTGACGGCATCGGTCACCAAAGACATCGGATCTTGCAGCAGCCTCTCGTTCTCCATCTGAAATTTCACACATTTTGAGTCTCGCTTATATGGACCAGGAGATCAGTGTTGTGTGCTGTAGCAGCTACCAAGAATTGAAGGGGCTGACGGACAACAGAGGTGCAAACCAATCTTAGGGTTGTGACCCAGAAGAATAATAATGTAATATTTAAATGTGTGTGTGTGTGTGTGAATCGAGATGTGTGAAAGGGATATACCAGTGTGAGAGAGAGAGATGGATGTAGTGTATAAATAGCTCGCCGGTTGGTAGAGCGAGCACTCTCGGATGGCAGCTCTATATGTATAGTTGTCGCCAAATTACTTTAAATAAGTCGAGAAGGGGCGCGATTTGCACGTAAACCAACGAAGCAAAAATACAGAAATTTGCGCTCTGCGCAACCGGAAGCTCGTTCAAGATATTTGGCTGATATTTAGTTGTGTTGATATTGTAAATAGACACTCGGCGTTCATTGTTTGAAGAATTCATCCCCATAATATCCAAGTGGTATACCTGAGAATACCTATGTACTGTGTACGACCAATGGCGGCCGCTCCTTAGGTGCGCTGGAGCGCTGAACCGGTGAAATAAAATGAAAGCCAAAACCAATTTATTTATCAACAAACATGATTAAAAAAATACCGAATTACTTGCAACGTCAGTACAAGAAAGAAGACAGAAATTTTGAGTATCGCGTTATTTAAATAAACGCCTGAAATTATGTAACTATGTTGACTCGTGGTGCGTAATTGCAAGCGCGCCACTAATGCTATTAAAAATGTATGGAATATAGGGACAACAGTACTGGCCCGTGAGATGGAAGATATCTCATACAAATGCTTATAAATATATGATGAATTCGGTGCGGCGCTCCGTCTTGTTTGTACCTACCTTAGGCACATAATTTAAGTTTGCCGATTCTATGATAGGCGGCGCTCGAATCGTTTTGTTTTACCGTTTTCAGTCACAAGGCGATATCCGTCGCCGCCTTTTGGAGCGGTCTAGGACACTTGGCTGTGGCCACTTGGCTGCGGGACACTTGGGTGCGGGACACTTGGCTGCGAGACACTTGGCTGCGGCGGACATTTGGCTGCGGGACACTTGGGTGCGACGGACACTTGGGTGCGAGCCCACTTGGTTGCGAGTCCATTTGGTCGCGACGGACACTTGGGTGTGAGCCCACTTGGTCGCGAATTCAAAAATATTTTTTTCTGCCTAGGGCTGAAGTTTTTCGTGCTGATTTTTGTAATGCTCTTTATCATATAAGTAGTTGATATACAAGAAGGTATATACAGATATTAAAAATATAAAAAAATATATTTATTTTATTTATTTATTTAATCTTCTTGAAATTATAATTAGTACACTGGCGGGCTTATTGCCTAGTGGCAATTTCTTCCAATTTCTACTTATGTTTGAAATTGTAAAGTAAAAACAAGGTTATTAAGCCAAATTATTTTTTACACTATAAAAATATGAGAATTTTTCATACACACTAGTTGCATGTAACACATGAGATCCAACTGTCGATAGCGATAGTATGTATAGTTGAAGAATAAGTAAGTACCAAACTATAAACCAATAAATCGAAATTATTGAATTTTTTTAAGATATTTTGTTTTCTACACAAAACATGTAGGTATGTATGCCGACCGCCGTGACACTGTTGGTAAGCCGTTCGGTTTCTGTGCGGGCGTCCTGGGTTCGATTCCCAGTAGAGGAGTAATATATTTAAATTCATTTCTCACGCAAATATTGCTTCTCTGGGCTGGAAACACTGGTTAGTTGGAAGAAATTGCCATACGGCAATAAACTCGCCACTTGCGCATGGTGCAAGAAAGTGTTTATTATTATTATGTATGTCAAGATAGGATAGTATGGAGGTTAGTCCTTTTTTCCTACCCGGAATATGAAAACAGCATGATAGTATGTATGTATGTTTAGAGATTAAGTATCAAACTATTAAGTCTTCTTACATATTGTGTATAGGCGACAAAACAAAAAATATAACGAATTAGAAAGATAACTTATCTAGTTAATTAAACATCAATTCATACATACCATCACGCCGTATCCCTAATTTATGTGATCTAAACAGTTTTTACTCTCCACACTATGGAATAGTGGAGTCATGATTTCACAATTTTTAAGTGTAATTTTTTTCCATCAATTTCTCAACGAGTATCATGTAGAGAGTGCACACTGTGAGTTTCGTCGTGATGTGTTTGTATGTATGGCGTTCGGTGTAAGGAATTATTTTAATGTATGTATCCTCTCTACAGCCCAAACTATAAGTCCGATCGACTTCATATTTACATCATATGTGTATAGTGGATAGACCTAGAGCTGATTAGTTTTCCATAGATATCCGTTAATTTCTTCTCTATGATTTCATCTGTCGAAATTTTCAAAATGCTCTCACGTTATGGAAATTCGAGTTTTTTGTAAACTGATAAAATTTCGATAAAACAAAAATACACTCATTAAAAATGCGTTCAAGGACTGTCAAAATTTAAAGAAAAAATCTATGGTTTGCCATATCAATGTGAAACAAATTTCATATTTGTATGAAAAATGTATATTACAGTAAAATAGTAAAATAGCTTCTGTAAGGGAAAATTGAGTGATCAACTTCATATTGATTTTGTATGTGTCTCTATAGACGAGTGTATTTTTTACCCTCCACTTCTATCTTCCTCAAGCGGTAGGCAGTGAGAACCGAACACCGCATTCTTCTATCTTGACACATACATCGCCTCATCAACATTGATACACTGTTTCATACATGCTCATCTTGCAAGTAATGCAATTTTACTTAAAATTTCTCAACAGGTATCATGTATATATATATACATACTATGAGTTTCGTGACAATGTTTTTGTGTGTATGGTGGCTTGTGAAATTTTATATTTGTTTAAGAATCTAATAGAAAAGTACTTCATAAAAATGCATGAACGCTTGCTATGGTGTGGAAAGTTTAGTGTTGACCACAACCCACTCGTTTCTTTTACATGTTACATAAGGAGACTGAAGTTTGAAACGTTCGCGTTCAACGATTTTGGTAACAAGAGAAGTGGTACCTACAAGTCGAAAAAAATATATGAGAAGTTATCACAAAAGATCAGATAAACATAATTTTTGTAAGTAAACTATAGATAATAAACTATAGTTAAACATAAGAAAAAATTCTAAACATAAAAAAACTATGTATGGAGAAATTTATAATTAATGTATCGCCTAAACTAGACGTCGCATTAGAATACTTAAAACACAATTTAACAATAAATAGAATGTAATTTAAAAAAATTCCGGAAATAACTGTTGTGATATTAAAACTAAAAAATATCATTAAGTATGGAGAAAATAAAAATTGATATAACACCTAAACTAGACGTCGCTTTAGGATACTGAAAACATCACTGCACACACAGTTAAAACAGTACAGTTAAATAATAAATAGAATAAAAAAAATAAAAAATAGTTTCCCGTAAAGAACATTCTTTAAATATGTTGTTGTCAATCAAAACATTTAGACACTTAAAACGAATAAAAATCCACTTCGAAACATTCATTTTCAAAATACTTTAGTTCATAATAAATTTCAATCAAATTACCAAGATCAGTTTTCTGTAAAAGTTAAAATCATTATTGTCATTATGATAATTGTTAATTTACAGAAGAAAAAAAATAAGTAAGTTAATACAGCTAAAAAGTAAATAGAGGAACCACCGATTTCTTAAAGATCCTGTATTCCTGAAATAATTGAAGACTCGAATAAATGAACATGTGATGTAAGATACTAATGCAGGACTCAGCGAACTTTGCTGCAAATCTATTATAATCATATCTACTTTCTTATATATGTAAAAAATATTACATATAAAGGCTATTGGTATAACTTATATAACTTGAAATAATTACATATAACTTGACTTTGGAGATCGATCGATTGAAATGCGATAAGTATTAGGTAACAGCAAAGATGAAAGTAGATTATTGAAACCAATAGGTATAAATAATTTATATTATAAACCGCAAATGTGGGGTTTTTCCAACACTTACCCTTCAATTGTTTGTTTACCCTTCTTTTGTATATAGAATATTTTTATTACCGGCCCATTTCTTTGTTTGGGATACTTGCATATTAGATGTTTGTAGCAGGTACGAGTCATAATCACTCCTGCTGTATTAATATATTGGGATACTTGCATATTAGATGTTTGTAGCAGGTACGAGTCATAATCACTCCTGCTGTATTAATATATTGGGATACTTGCATATTAGATGTTTGTAGCAGGTACGAGTCATAATCACTCCTGCTGTATTAATATATTGGGATACTTGCATATTAGATGTTTGTAGCAGGTACGAGTCATAATCACTCCTGCTGTATTAATATATTGGGATACTTGCATATTAGATGTTTGTAGCAGGTACGAGTCATAATCACTCCTGCTGTATTAATATATTGGGATACTTGCATATTAGATGTTTGTAGCAGGTACGAGTCATAATCACTCCTGCTGTATTAATATATTGGGATACTTGCATATTAGATGTTTGTAGCAGGTACGAGTCATAATCACTCCTGCTGTATTAATATATTGGGATACTTGCATATTAGATGTTTGTAGCAGGTACGAGTCATAATCACTCCTGCTGTATTAATATATTGGGATACTTGCATATTAGATGTTTGTAGCAGGTACGAGTCATAATCACTCCTGCTGTATTAATATATTGGGATACTTGCATATTAGATGTTTGTAGCAGGTACGAGTCATAATCACTCCTGCTGTATTAATATATTGGGATACTTGCATATTAGATGTTTGTAGCAGGTACGAGTCATAATCACTCCTGCTGTATTAATATATTGGGATACTTGCATATTAGATGTTTGTAGCAGGTACGAGTCATAATCACTCCTGCTGTATTAATATATTGGGATACTTGCATATTAGATGTTTGTAGCAGGTACGAGTCATAATCACTCCTGCTGTATTAATATATTGGGATACTTGCATATTAGATGTTTGTAGCAGGTACGAGTCATAATCACTCCTGCTGTATTAATATATTGGGATACTTGCATATTAGATGTTTGTAGCAGGTACGAGTCATAATCACTCCTGCTGTATTAATATATTGGGATACTTGCATATTAGATGTTTGTAGCAGGTACGAGTCATAATCACTCCTGCTGTATTAATATATTGGGATACTTGCATATTAGATGTTTGTAGCAGGTACGAGTCATAATCACTCCTGCTGTATTAATATATTGGGATACTTGCATATTAGATGTTTGTAGCAGGTACGAGTCATAATCACTCCTGCTGTATTAATATATTGGGATACTTGCATATTAGATGTTTGTAGCAGGTACGAGTCATAATCACTCCTGCTGTATTAATATATTGGGATACTTGCATATTAGATGTTTGTAGCAGGTACGAGTCATAATCACTCCTGCTGTATTAATATATTGGGATACTTGCATATTAGATGTTTGTAGCAGGTACGAGTCATAATCACTCCTGCTGTATTAATATATTGGGATACTTGCATATTAGATGTTTGTAGCAGGTACGAGTCATAATCACTCCTGCTGTATTAATATATTGGGATACTTGCATATTAGATGTTTGTAGCAGGTACGAGTCATAATCACTCCTGCTGTATTAATATATTGGGATACTTGCATATTAGATGTTTGTAGCAGGTACGAGTCATAATCACTCCTGCTGTATTAATATATTGGGATACTTGCATATTAGATGTTTGTAGCAGGTACGAGTCATAATCACTCCTGCTGTATTAATATATTGGGATACTTGCATATTAGATGTTTGTAGCAGGTACGAGTCATAATCACTCCTGCTGTATTAATATATTGGGATACTTGCATATTAGATGTTTGTAGCAGGTACGAGTCATAATCACTCCTGCTGTATTAATATATTGGGATACTTGCATATTAGATGTTTGTAGCAGGTACGAGTCATAATCACTCCTGCTGTATTAATATATTGGGATACTTGCATATTAGATGTTTGTAGCAGGTACGAGTCATAATCACTCCTGCTGTATTAATATATTGGGATACTTGCATATTAGATGTTTGTAGCAGGTACGAGTCATAATCACTCCTGCTGTATTAATATATTGGGATACTTGCATATTAGATGTTTGTAGCAGGTACGAGTCATAATCACTCCTGCTGTATTAATATATTGGGATACTTGCATATTAGATGTTTGTAGCAGGTACGAGTCATAATCACTCCTGCTGTATTAATATATTGGGATACTTGCATATTAGATGTTTGTAGCAGGTACGAGTCATAATCACTCCTGCTGTATTAATATATTGGGATACTTGCATATTAGATGTTTGTAGCAGGTACGAGTCATAATCACTCCTGCTGTATTAATATATTGGGATACTTGCATATTAGATGTTTGTAGCAGGTACGAGTCATAATCACTCCTGCTGTATTAATATATTGGGATACTTGCATATTAGATGTTTGTAGCAGGTACGAGTCATAATCACTCCTGCTGTATTAATATATTGGGATACTTGCATATTAGATGTTTGTAGCAGGTACGAGTCATAATCACTCCTGCTGTATTAATATATTGGGATACTTGCATATTAGATGTTTGTAGCAGGTACGAGTCATAATCACTCCTGCTGTATTAATATATTGGGATACTTGCATATTAGATGTTTGTAGCAGGTACGAGTCATAATCACTCCTGCTGTATTAATATATTGGGATACTTGCATATTAGATGTTTGTAGCAGGTACGAGTCATAATCACTCCTGCTGTATTAATATATTGGGATACTTGCATATTAGATGTTTGTAGCAGGTACGAGTCATAATCACTCCTGCTGTATTAATATATTGGGATACTTGCATATTAGATGTTTGTAGCAGGTACGAGTCATAATCACTCCTGCTGTATTAATATATTGGGATACTTGCATATTAGATGTTTGTAGCAGGTACGAGTCATAATCACTCCTGCTGTATTAATATATTGGGATACTTGCATATTAGATGTTTGTAGCAGGTACGAGTCATAATCACTCCTGCTGTATTAATATATTGGGATACTTGCATATTAGATGTTTGTAGCAGGTACGAGTCATAATCACTCCTGCTGTATTAATATATTGGGATACTTGCATATTAGATGTTTGTAGCAGGTACGAGTCATAATCACTCCTGCTGTATTAATATATTGGGATACTTGCATATTAGATGTTTGTAGCAGGTACGAGTCATAATCACTCCTGCTGTATTAATATATTGGGATACTTGCATATTAGATGTTTGTAGCAGGTACGAGTCATAATCACTCCTGCTGTATTAATATATTTTGGTAAAGCTAATAGTGTGACCACAATATTTCAAAGATTTTTTTTATTTATTTTAGTATTGGAAAGTTATATTAAATGTTCTTACGGCGGTGTGATAGGGATATAACCCACTGATACCGCTACCGGCGCCGGCGGTCAGCAAAAGTGGCGTTTAAATTTACTCTTTATTCGCCAGTCGCGTTTCAATGATTTAATTCTTATTTTATTGGTTTTTTCGATATCACACTTATTTCTAATTCACTAGATGCATGTAACCAGGTCCGGATTAAAAGGGGGGGGGGGGTATGGGCAAGCCCTAGGTCTCCAATCAATATACATAAGTATAAATATCACAACTATCTGTATCTTTGCTGTGAACTGTTTATAATGATAGTTAAGGAACATTTATCAAAAATTTCCATACATTATATCTTAGTTCTCTAGCTTTATAAGAAATGTATAGCAAATTTGATCATGGTTACACATAGCTAGTGATATAAATCCTCACATAGATTTTTTGAAAATCCAGAGGTCCGTGCCCCGCCTGGATTCGAACCGTTAACCTCACGCATGTGTGGCGACGACCTTACTTTTTTTTTATTTAAGTAAATATTATTTACGCACTTACATAATATAACATACATAAAAGAGGGTTTCAAAAATGACTTAATATTAATTCTAGTATTTTTTTCACATTTTTTATTTAAGTAGGTAAATATTATTTACTTATAACATAAAAGTGAATCTCAAAAATAACTAAAAATTAGCTTTCTATAAAATGGACACACTATAATCCATTGTGTCCGCTATATTTTTTCATAAAATTAAAATTTTCTCGCTACGCTACACTATTTAATTTCATTTGAAAAAATACATAAACTACAAAAAAATTTATATAATGTATATTTGAAGATTAAGTATCAAACTAAAAAATTAATTGAATGAAGCAAAAAAAAATAATGTCCAGATAGTATAGTGTGGCGTTTAGTTCTTTCTGCTTACCAATTCTGCAATTATTTGAAAACTTTACATAGTACTTTTCCAAATTCTGTATATGTAGGTATATATTTCTAAGTGATATTTCAACCGACTTTAGTCCATTGATATTTTACATTGTATATAGTTAGTTATACATTCCTGTCACTCATATTTTTTGTCCTACACATGCATTCCAGACTTTCGCTACAATGTTTAAAAAAATATGTTCAAAAATAATTATTAAATTTTATAAACAAGCACAATAATATCGTGGTCACCATATAAGAAGGAATCGCCCGGTTAGTTATCTTTTAGACGAAAGAAATGTTTTGAAGAGATAAAAAGGACTGCCTCGACTTACCTTTTTGTAGGTAAACACACTTAATTCTATTTTAAATTATTTGTGTAGGTACCAGGCCCAGATTTTTCATTGTTATCTGCTCTAGTTTTAATATTTTAACACATAGAATCAAACAATAATAATTGTAATCTTTATAGTATGTTAATATTTTTATGAATATCCTTATTAACTTTAGTAATTAGTGGTTTGTGATTAGTATTAATTGTAACTTTATGGCAATAAATATATCGATGTAATTTGTTTTCACTAAAAACAATCGCTAGCATTTCTTTTTCCACCATGGAATAATTCTGCTCTGCAGAAGTTAAGCTTATTGAAGCAAATGCAATCGGTTGATTTTCCTGCATTAAACAACAACCTAATCCGTTTTTACTTGAATCGCATTGTATTACGATTTCCTTATTAATATCAAAAATCTTTAATGTCGGAGCTGATGCAAGTTTACATTTTAAAATTTTAAAGGCAGTTTGTTAGTCTATGTTCCATTGCCATTGACAACCCTTCTTTAACAATTTTTTTAAATTTTTTTATTCTCCAGAGAGAGATGGAATGAATTTATTAAAAAAATACCATGCCGAGGAATCTTTGCAATTGTTTAACATGTTTAGGCTCATTGATTGCATTAATTGCCTTAATTTTGTTAGTATAAGGTTGGACACCGTCCTCTGTAAAAATGCAGACAACTCTTCTGTGATACGAAAAAATTTTACCTCGTTTTGTTTGTATTGAAGTTTGTCCGCATTAAATTTAACATTATTTATTTTAGCTCTTTCCATAACCTTTGTCTAACTGTCGACTCGTTCAAGAGAATGAAATTCTTTTGAAGGAAGAGACAATTCAAATCCAAAACGCGTGTATGAAGGAATTGTATGCAGGGTCTACTTTTTTCACGGCTTTTCCAACTTTGAAGTCAAAAAACACCAATTTAGAGGCTTCGAAGCGTATATGTTCCATATAGGGATATACTCAGAATTCGGAGTAGAACATTTCGGAGTAGAACAAAATCCCAAATAAGTTTTTTCAAAAAAATTCCAGGGTTTCTCAAACATTTTTTATAAAGAATTTTTTTTTGTTTTTATTATAAATTTATGAGTTTAACTTCCTATATTTCCAAATATTTTTAAAATACTGAAAAAAGCCGAAACACCCCAACTAGATAATTTAATTTTCTATAAAAAATATGAATATTGTAGAAGTAAATCTCTTTTTTTAACAATTTTTATAAAAATTGAATTTAGTGACGACATTGCTTCATACAATTTGTATGGCAGTCGCCTATACACAATAAGACTTAATAGTTAGATACTTAAATCTCCAAACATACATACATACCGATACCATCATGCTGTTTTTATATTCTGTGTAGAAAAAAGGACTGACCTCCATACTGTCCTATCTGAACATACATACCTACATGTGTTGTATAGAAAATAAAATATCCTAAAATATTAAATAATTTTGTATTTATGGGTTTATAGTTTGGTTCTTATTCTTCAACTCTTCATACTATCGCTATCGACAGTTGGATCTCATGTGTTACATGCAACTAGTTAATAATTTGATAATGTTTTTACTCATTATTTGCTGCGATTATTATGTCATCGAAGTTCCATTACACTCCGTCAATGTCTCCAAATATTCAGGTATTTTCTCTTTGGAAAATTTCAGGTTAAATAATTAAATTAAAATTCAAATACATTTTCTGCTATGCGCTGAACGAATCCCTAAAATTCAATAACAATCCCAAATAGATCATTTTTGTAAATTATTGTGTGAGATAGCATTTTGTAAAATATTGTGTGAGTAGAATTTTTGTAAATTATTGTGTGAGATAGCATTTTGTAAAATATTGTGTGAGTAGCATTTTTGTAAATTATTGTGTGATATAGCATTTTGTAAAATATTGTGTGAGTAGCATTTTTGTAAATTATTGTGTGAGAAGACGCATGAAAGTAGAATTAACGCGGTTGAAATGAGGTCACTAAGACGAATGTGTGGTAAAACGATGTATGATAGAATAAGAAATGAGGATATTAGACGAGAATGTGTGATTGAAATAAAAATCGTAAGTAAGATGAAAATAAATGCCCTAAGGTGGTTCGGCCAATAGAAAGAATGAGTGATGACCGCCTGACAAAAAAAGTATACAAGGCTGATAAAAGAGGAACGAACAGTAGAGGTCAGCCAAGAAAAAGTTGGCACGATCACATAAATGGGATTTTGAAAGATGGTGATGTTAGAAGTAAGAATAATAGAAGAGCGTGTATGAGACGATGTATGGACGTGAATGAAGCGAGTAATGTATGTCAAGAGAGAGGAGTCTGGCGTTCGGTTCTCTCTGCCTACCCCAAATAGGGAAATGGCGTGATGGTATGGTATGTTATTGTGTGAGATATTCAAATAAATAAATAAATTTTAATTTTTAAACCTTCTTGTGTGTGCGCTGAACAAACCCACTAAGTATCAATTCAATAACAATTTTTTTTTTTAAATTTTTTATTTTTGTAAGTTATCGAATAAATAAATAAATAAATTATAGTGCGCAAACCTTCTCCGGTATGAGCTGAACAAATTCCCAAAGTTTCATCGCAATCGGATGGTTGATTTGGGAGTCCATCGAAAACATACATACAAACAAACAAACAAATATACGTCCATCCATTTTTATAAATATAGAGATTTTATAATTTTCGGTGACATTCAGAAGAAAACTTTCCACGCTTATATCTAATAAACTAGCTTTTTTGTTATTTTTTTTCTAGCTATAATGTTTCTCTTTTTTATCTGTTTGTTCGTAAGTTGTATATTTTATAGTAATGCTTTCCTTTTTGTTTTCTTTTGTTAATATCTTCCACAATTTTTCTTTGTTGTGATCTTAGTTTCTGTAATGTAGTGGTAGGTACCTAAAATATAATTTAATTATAGTGGTACCTACATAAAAATATTGTGTGTTCCAATTTTAGATTAATATGATTTTGAATATGGGTATTGTCTTTTGTTTTAAGAAAATTATGTGAGCTTCTGTCATAGAATATTGTAAACTGTTAACCTTGATAGTAAAAAGATTGTTTTATAAATATATTTACTGTGAAGAACAAAACTCTATATTTTATAAATATAATAAACATTATAGTTTCTATTGTATCTTTTTATTTTCATATAGATTCTTTTTTGATATTCCTTTTCTTATAGATTTGTAGGCCGATATTTAATGCAGGATGTGGCACTTGTAATTGGCTGCCCAGTTTTGTAGTAGCTTGCCCTTATTTGATGGAACAACGATGTATAGTAACTTTTTAGCTGTAAGTGGTTCTTTAAATAAAAATAAATAAATAAATATAAAGAGCATTACAAAAATCAGTACGAAATATTTCATTCCTAAGCAGAAAAAAATATTTTTGATTTCGCGACCAAGTGGGCTCGCACCCAAGTGTCCGTCGCGACCAAATGGACTCGCAACCAAGTGGGCTCGCACTCAAGTGTCCGTGGCACCCAAGTGTCCCGCAGCCAAATGTCCCCCGTAGCCAAGTGTCTCGCAGCCAAGTGTCCCGCACCCAAGTGTCCCGCACCCAAGTGGCGGCAGTCAAGTGTCCCATTCCGCTTTTGGAGTGGCAAGGTCTAAGGTCCGGACCCGTAAAGTAAGTAGTAAGTAAGTAAGTTGTCAAATTTGTGTTATTGTCATTGAGTTTGTTTAATTATAAATTGCAACTCATTGGTTTTTGTATAATTATTCTAAGTGATTGTATGATTGTGTTCAGTGTGGATTTTCGTGTTATTTAGCCTTAATAGTAATTATTCTACTAGTTAATTATTTATAGAATTCCAAAAACTTTATACTGTTTGCTGTGTCGGTTGAACAAATTCAAAATTTGCAACGATATGTTCATTGATTCATATATGTATACTACGTACATGTCATTCTTGTATTTACAGCGTTTTTTTTATCCAACGAACCGCCAAACTTATTATTTAGCGGCCGCCACTGTGTACGACCCCCATTTAAGTAAGTCAAAGTTTTGCTCAACGCTAATTTCTTCTATAGTTTTGCCTAGTCGTTTACGGGGCCCAAACTAATCTCGCTTTGTATATCGTATTATTTTATTTACCTTCTCTTTTTCTTCTCCTCTTTATTTATTTGTTTGTATTCTTTCTATATTATTCACGGTTATTTTTTTTTTTTTTTTATTTGTTAAGAAACTTAACAGCTATACATTTATAATACTTAATTGCAAACGAGAATACAAAAGAAATATCCAATTATAAAGTTTCACATATTTAAATTATTATATATTATAGATGTTGGGTAGTCATTGTATGATGGTGAGTGTACATATGTGGGGGAAAGGAAAGGGTAATGGATATAGGAAAGCGTTGATAAGAATAATTATGGTCGATTTACTAATGATATTATAGTTGTAGCCAAACATCTTGAATTTTTAGCCGAGAAGTGAGGCGAACGAACCAAAAATACACAAATTTGCGCACTGCGCAATCGGAAGCTCGTTCAATTTGTGTGGCGAAAATTATAAGAACAATTAAGAACTACAAATAATAATACTCTACAAATATAATTTAAAATACTAATATACATACATACATACCATCACGCCATGTCCCTCACGGGGTAGGCAGAGAGAACCGAACGCCACATTTTTCTATCTTGACACGCATTCATCGCCTCCTTAACATTCATACATCGTCTTATACATGTTCGTCTGTTGTTCACGCTTCTTACATTTCCATCTTTCAAAATATCGTTTACATGGTCGTGCCATCCTTTTCTTGGGCGCCCGCGACCTCTTATTCCGTTCCTGTCGGATTTGTATATTTTCTTCGTCAGGCGTTCTTCGTTCATTCTCCCCAAGTGGCCAAACCATCTCAATGTGTTAACTTTCATTCTGTTAATTACATCTTTCTTTATCTTACATTCTTTCCTTGTATCTTCATTCCGAACTCTATCATACATCGTTCTGTTACAAATTCTTCTAAGCGATCTCATTTCAACTGCATTTATTCTGCTTTCGTGCGACTTCTGCCATGTCCAGGTCTCACTTGCATACGTCAAAGTTGGCACTACGATTGCGTTATGAATGGCAACTTTAGCGTCTCTTGATATGTTGCGATCATTCATAACTGGTCTAAGTGCTCCATTCACTCTGTTTCCTGCCATAACTCTTCTTTCAATATCCTTATCAGGCCGTCCATTCCGTTGGAACATACTACCCAGATAGACATACTCGTCGACTTGTTCAAGCCATTCATTCTCTACTTTTATTTGACACACTGTTCTGCTTTCACTCTTTTCAAAGAATATACACTTCCTCAAAAGAATTAATACATAGATCAATGCATATGAATTGTATATTATTTAATATACCAAAATAAAATACAACAAACGCACCGATCAAGCTTTTGCAACAAACGCACCGATTAAGATTTCAAATTGGAATAATTCATCCGTCTAGATACTTTACATATCCAAGGATTGGGCTCTAAGGAGATCCTAGCTTTTAACCCTAATGATCCTTTATGGACACCAACCACCACCTGGATGCCAAAAATCTCGTAGGAGTTACCTAAACATGACCAAACCCCTAGCAGATACTCCGAAGACTGCAAGAGTACGTCTGTGGAGGGACACAGGGGGCCATTTTTAATACACCAACTGGCACTGCCACCAGGACATGACCAACCGCGGTCAATGTAGAAAACCCTCAACAGGATTAGGACTGGGTCGGTCGTACAAGGAAAAACCTCCAGAGATGGGGAATGGCTGAAGACGCTATGTGTGTGACTGTGGCATGTCCAATGGCTCCTGGCCAGTGTGATTGGGAAACTCTTAATGAAAGAGCCCACCCGGAGGACGATGCAATAGAGTTTGTGGCTTTTTGGGTCTGGATGGGTATTTAGTCACATATGTGTTGAGGGTTGACCGACACGACAAGAAAAATAATGATTTCGTATTATTAAGTTTAAAAAATCTGTAACGATTCTACATGCATTCATTTTAGCTATCTATCGATTGCATTTTTACTATTATTTTTTCGAAAAGCCAAAGCGTAAATTATTAAGAATATCAAAACAAAATGCAAGGAACGCATCGATCGAGCTTTCAATTGGAAATAATTCACCCATCAAAGGATTGGGCTCTTAGGAGGTCCCCATACTACCTATCAACCCTATTATATCTAATTATTAATCGAATATTTTTATTATTGCATATGCGCAAACATTGGATTTTTTTCCCTGTCGGGAGTCAAAGATATTTTTTAACAGATTTTTAATTATCTCAATAGAGACGAAGTTGGAATATTTATTGTAGGAGAACCGGGAAATCAAGGCACCTACAGGGCTTACGACCTGTCATCACATAAAGTGATCACGTAAACCAGCCGATGACAGGTCGTAAGCCCTGTAGGTGCCTTGATTTCCCGGTTCTCCTACAATAAATATTCCAACTTCGTCTCTATTGAGATAATTAAAAATCTGTTAAAAAATATCTTTGACTCCCGACAGGGAAAAAAATCCAATGTTTGCGCATATGCAATAATAAAAAAATATTCGATTACTTACACATTGGTACAAGTAGGTAAATAAGACAAAAATGACCTTATAAGTCTGGCGCAATTCAGAGGTGACTTCTATGCGAAAAATGCATTGTCACCTCAGATATAAGAATTGTAGCTTTCATTATTTACAAAAAAAAAAACCAATTCTCTCAATAGATGGCGTTCCAACAAAATAAATAAAAATAATAAGATTGTTGTTCATAATTTCACCCATAGATGGCTGTAGTAAAAATTCCTTATTTTCAAGCGAAAAGAATTTCAGTATTACAATATATAGAACTTTCAAAATTGAATTGATAGGGATCTCATTGAAAAGGCATAATTGGTGAACGTTGCGCAAGCGCATAAAGTGATCACGTAAACCAGCCGATGACAGGTCGTAAGCCCTGTAGGTGCCTTGATTTCCCGGTTCTCCTACAATAAATATTCCAACTTCGTCTCTATTGAGATAATTAAAAATCTGTTAAAAAACTAATTATTAATGTTTAAATACTGTTATTATTATTGTGAGTACTTCTTTTTCTTCTTGTGTCGTCATTCAAACTCATCCTGATATTGGTGTATAAATATATTCTTATTATCGAATTTATGAGTGCTTGGCGCCCAAATGTATTACCATTATCTAATTTATGAGTGCTTGGTACCCAAATATATTACCATTATCTAATTTATGAGTGCTTGGCGCCCAAATGTATTACCATTATCTAATTTATGAGTGCTTGGTACCCAAATATATTACCATTATCTAATTTATGAGTGCTTGGCGCCCAAATATATTACCATTATCTAATTTATGAGTGCTTGGCGCGCAAATATATTACCATTATCTAATTTATGAGTGCTTGGCGCATAAATATGTTCCCATTATAGAATTTCCTTGCCTTACCGAATTCACATCGTGTTGACAAAAGTTGACTTAACAAGTTTCAAAATACATAGGTACAAAATAAGTCGTAAGAAATACTCAAAGTTGCTGTTGGTATGACGATTTGTACCATACATAAATAAATTGGAAACAAATTTTTCGTAGAGCAAATAATATGGATATTATCATTATACTCGTAGGTAAAATTTAAGTATGTAAACAGTGGAATATGTCAAAAATAAATATGAACTTGAGTCAGATATTGAAATATCAAAAGCTTATTAAACCAACGTTATCTTCTTTGTATGATATGATAAAGGGCAAATACTGTATGTTCGTCTGTATAAATGTACATATGTGTAAACTGTACACATATAATCAACAATGACGTTTTTTGAAGAATAAGAGATTTATGTAGGTACTTGGATAAAACATTGTATGATATCTGTTACTTTTGATAACATATATTGTTAAATAAATACACGCGTTGACTTTATATACAGATTATTAATGAACACAGTAATTAGATATTATAAGAGTGAAGTTCAATGATAGTATATATATACATGAACCACAACGTGAGAGCACTATATCATCGATCAATACACGATCAATCAACCCCCGGCCTTACCCCAGACATTCCTTTATATCAATCTCCCTACTCCCGAAGAATGCCGATCTCTTGTTCGTGCAATCTCGTAAAATGCTATAAAGATTGTCTGTTGAAAGGCGCAACATCAATACATTACACATTGTTTGTCGATTACTAACTAAATTTCATACTTTATTTTGTCAAGGTTTATGGGATTGACATTGTAGTATTTTTTTAAATCAAATACACTGATTATAGATTCAAAATGTATCCACGTATGGATCAGATGATACGAGTTTAGCCAGCTGAGCTATCTTCCTGTAAGAAGGAAAAATACATTTGTGGAACTAGAATCAGTGTAAGTATTTGATTTCAAGAACCTCTAATTCTTCTTCGTCTTCTTGTGCCGCTCCTAACTGAGGTTGGCGACCATCGCACCAAACTCATTCAGATCTTGCGCCAGCCTAATTAGTGACGTCCCATCACTGCTTGAGATTTTTAAGCCACGATATTCTTTTACACCCCATACTCCGTCTTCCCTATATCTTTCCCTCCACTGTAAGTTGTAGAAAGGCTTATAGATCACCACGAAATGTGTGGCCAAAGAATGCGGATTTGAGTCTCTTGACAGTGGCCAGCGATTCTCTCTGTTTGTCCATCATATTTAGAACTCTTTCATTGGAGACTTTATCGACTTCATTTATATAATATTTATATACTTTTAAATGTGAAGCACCGGTTAAAATTGTTTATAATCTTTTCTATTTTAATAATTTTCGGGTGTCCTGCAAGAGCCGGCTAATCTAAAATACAACAGGCAACAATAATATCTCACATATATTAGCAATGAGGTGGACACAGGTAGCTGGAAACCCCATATTGTGGAACTAACCGTGAATGAAATAAGATATTGAAAGGAGAGTACCTAGCGGCAGGTAACAGAGTAAAGATCCATAATGGCTGACTATTTATTTCCAGTAAATAACTGGAGAGTAAATAATAAATCAGAAGTTTTTATTAACAACACATCATATTCAATACTAGCAATAATAATGAACACTTCATTGCACCCTGCACAAGTGGCGTGTTTATTGCCATTTGGCATTTTTTTTCAACTAACTAGTGTTTCTAGCCCAGAGAAGCAATATTAGCGTGAGAAATTAATTAAAATAAATTTCTCCTATGCTGGGAGTCGAACCCAGGATGCCCGCACAGAAGCCTAACGGCATACCAACTGTGCCACGGTGTTTAGGTTGGTTATTGTTGAACATACAGTATAACATAATAATTATTTTACATACATATTATGTAAAAACCATTACGGCATATCCCACAGTGTGAGGTAAAGAGCGACAGGTGTGCGGGCGAGCATTACCTTATAAAGGAAAGCAAAAAGGCACTATATTCAAAATGGGCGGTGAACGGTTATTATTTGATATTTATGTAATAATGAAACAAGGCAACGCCGGGTACATTTGGATGTGTCATTTGCAAAACAAATTTGATGTATAGAAAATGAAGGCTTCAATTCACTTTTGGTTAGATTCTAAGTAATGATAAGTGCTTTATATATGAACTGTATCCTTTTCATAAAATACAAACCCACTCAAAAACCATCTTAATTGAAATCAAACGAAAAAGAAATGACTTATTTTCCCCAATTTTTACATATTAAAATAACAAAACTGTTCTTCCTCCACCACCACCCGTTCTGCTAATGCGGCCTCATGGCTGTGTTCAGATTCAACGCTCGACATCGGTCGTCGAATGTACCTGAAGTTGCAGATTATGGCGTTTTTCACACCAACCTCACTGAACGATTTCGAGCGGCGTTTCAATCTGATCGTAGCATCGGGCGTTTTAAATGTCGAATGTCATTTATCATACATGTTTCTTTTTAGGTTATTTTTTCATCGAAAGACAACAATTGGGCAGTGGTGTAAATAATGATCTCTGACCTTTTATTGGAAATTGTTGAATGATATTTTTATAAATTAATCTCTTTGTGAATGCATATTGTCATCATAAATAATGTCAACTGACATACCTATTAGATACCACAGAAACAAATAAAAGTCATCATTCCACAGATAAAATAGAAGCTAATAGAACTATAACTGTCAGAGCGTTTTTCACCCGACAACTTTACCGAGTGTTTGGTGCATACTCTCGACGTCCAATCTGAACGCCACAGAGTGTCTTTCGAGCGTCTGTTTCCGGTCATTATGAACGGCTTGGAGCGTTCGCTAAGTGGGTTTAGCGTTCGTTGTGAATGCAACCCATGATATAACATGTAACGGCCCCTTGCAAAACTCTGAAAGAACACACATAAGAAAAGTTCGGAGAACTCGGAGAACCATGCAGACACTGCACTTCCTTAAGTGCCAAAGAGAGCTAATTATGAGGATACAGCCAGTTCACCATAAGATGATTATATCCATGATATGGGTAAACATGGATGGTTTTGATTCCGCCGGTTGACCAGACTAGCCCCCCCAGGATTAAGATGGCAAGATCCACCTTCTGCAAAATGCAAAAACTACTCTATAACTATGTGTCGTATAAATAAAATATTTTAAATGATGCATAAAATCCATGCGAATGTTTGATATTTTTTTAGTTTCAAGGCAAGTTTGTTCTTAGAATGCAAAAAATCAACCTTTTTTGGGTTTCGATAGCTAAAATCACGCACAAACCCTTTTTAACGCGCGCGATAGTTACCCTTACTAACACGTAACTTCATAGTGTATTAGGCGATACTCGTATTAATATATCATGTTTTCAGTCACTAGATTATATTATCGTTATATGTCCTATTTTATTCATTTGTATATTTCATCTCAGAAAGCTATTCTATTCCATTTTATTTTAGGCAACTCACCCTATAATGAGGATGATTTGTGCCAAAGCGAAAACAATGTATTATTTTTAAACAATCGATCGTTTTACAATACAAATTAAAATCGACAATAGAAATAAATTTTGAATGTTATAAATTAATATCATTGATGAAATTGTTTTTTTGAAATTTTTCATGTTTATGGACGGCGAATTTAATGAAAGGAGGTGTGAAATATTGGCAGGTAGTTGGACGTTCAAATTTGCGTATAGGTCATATGTTATGGTGTGTGGGACATTTGAAGAAAAGATGTTCGCGTGTTTCTACTTCCTCTCCACACGAGCAATCTCAGAAAACTATCTGAGCTTACATTACAATACTTTTATAAAGTTGAGACAAAAATGCTTTCTTCAATTTAAATTAACGATTATACAATAATTGATTACAAAGTAGAAAAATTCATAAAATATTACATGACAAAACCAAATTGAAAACGATAGATAAAAATAAAAATATACACATATACAGTTAAGGAGTATGTTTCAGGATGAGGAGGAGGGATCTTTAGTGAATGAGGAGGGGATTGTTGGATTGTGTATTAGGGTTTAAGAACATCTTTTTCTGTTTTTGATATGTTGTAAAGTGTAAAGTGTTTGAAATGTGTATTATTATCTCGCTGGATTCTAAACATCTAGTATCTGTAATTAGTGTGGCATACTGGTATGTGGAATATATTTTGTGAGCGGGTATGCGCCGATATTACAGTCTCATGGTCACTTTCACCAACGTCCCCTAACTCTTAGGTGCTACCTAAGAATTCTTATGTAACACTTAACGTGAATTTTCGTTTCACCACCTACATAAGAGTTACCTAAGACGCTAAGAGCCCCCTAATTCTGGGGAGCCGATTTCCGCCACCTAAACGAATACTTAAGAAACAACTGTCAAAATGACAGTCAGTATATAGCGATTTAGTAGCACAATATTGTCAATTGTGTTTAAAATTTTAATTTTTCGTCGATTTACACGCATTTTGAAAATAAAAATGAATAGGATTATAAATGCCGTAATGTTTCAAACTCTCATCGACGGTTAAATTTGGTTGCCGTTTTCTTTCGATTGGCATTTCCTAAAATACAAGACAAAATTGCTAAATGATTTCCTCAATATTTATGTATAACATTATTGCATTTTTAGGCATTGAACATACACTATATTAGTAATAGCACAAGTAATAGTTACTTATTAACGAGAAAATAACTAAAATCAACTAAACGAAAACTGAATTATTTGGAAATGTTGAACGAAATCACAACGTAATTGACAGAAAGTGACAGTCATAGAAAAAACATGATGCAATATGATGCATTCCAAATACAAATGTTGCCACTGTATAAACAAAAATAATCGTTTTGAATTCCTAGCTAGGGAACAGATAAAATAGACTGGTGAAAACCAAACGATACGTTAGGGGCTACCTAAGCTTAGGTGATACCCAGCTATGTGACAGTTTAGGTAACATTGGTGAAAGTCACCATCAGTTTAAGAGCTAAACTCAAGTTTTACAAAAATATAGCGTATTACAGTGTCCGTTTAGGCCTAATCTTCCCTCAAATACGTCACCAAAATGACAAATATTTAACTCAATGTTTCTGGCGGATTAAGTACTTAACGGTGAGTCAACTGTCATTTCTTGACTCGTTGCTAGACAACGTGTGTAGTTTCAGTGTTCTATCACTAAAGGCGTTAGTTGTATCGACGGTGGCGCCACACAACAAAACATACTGACAGCTATATTGAAACGAACATGGGCATTTAATTAAAAGCATTATTTTGGTGAAAAAAAAATTTAATTTTCCATGTTGGATATTAAAACAATAGTATTTCAAGTCGTAACGTCCCGTTTTGAAGTTCGTATTATTTGAGGTTATTTAAAATTTGACAAATAATAACCACAGAAAAAGTAAAATATATCTATAATTGAAGATAAAGTAACTGAAATGTCATATTGCACTGTAATACAGAAATGGATTCAATCTCCCCTTAACATTAATCTTGAGTTTAACAAACTCAATCAGTATTATTTATAAAAATAAATTTGGTTCAATTGAACCCGGTTCAAAGTCTTATTCTGAAATTCAAGTATTCTCATACAAGAATTATTTATTCTTGTATGAGAATATTTGAATTTCAGAATAAAACTTTGAACCGGGTTCAATTGAACCAAATTTATTTTTATAAATAACACTGAAGGAGTTGAGGGTCAACTGTAATATCGGGCCTATGTCTCTTCGGTATATGGAGTGATACAGTATTGAGTATGTCAGGGGAATACCTCTTAAATGAACTATTAAATACAACACAAAATAATAATAATAAAAAAACAATTAAAATAATACAAACCTTTTCATAAATTTTCTAGAATTTTAATTAAATACGAACACAACTATCTGATGATTGTCACAGTTTGATTAAAATGTTTTTTTAAAAATTAACACAACAACACTGATTGTATCATTTTTATTTAAAATTAATTAATTATTGCTTTTAATTTAAAATACAAAAAGTTAGTTTTGATTGTTAATATCACTTGTATTTATATTCCATCGTGAACTGATTATTTTTTAATTCACGAATTCAATATTGAACACGCATATGTTGAATAATTTGAATTTAATATTATGTAATTTGAAATAAATTTAGTCCTTAATCGCAATCCCTTCCGATCTTGTCTGTTAAAAAACCGCCAGTTCTTCAATGATGCTATTCCGGTTAAACTATACATCATTTATATATCATTAAACTCGACACTTTCAAAATAAATTTTATTGTTGATTTTAGGGGTTTGGCTTCAATAAGAAAAATCACGCGTAGGTATTATAAAATTGTTGTAGACGACTGGATGATGGAGGTTGAATGATGTCTCTGTGATGTTTGAAGAATCTGAAACAAGAAAAATAATAATATGTTAACTTTTTGAATTTTATGAATACACAGCACACAAGACAAAAATGACCTTATAAGTCTGGCGCAATTCAGGGGTGACTTCTATGCGAAAAATGCATTTGTCACCTCAGGTATAAGAATTGTTGCCTTCATTATTTACAAAAATAAAACAAATTCTCTCAATAGATGGCGTTACAACAAAAATAAATAAAAAATAATAAGAATCTTGTTCATAATTTCACACATAGATGGCTGTAGTAAAAATTCCTTATTTTCAAGCGAAAAGAATTTCAGTATTACAATATATAGAACTTTCAAAATTGAATTGATAGGGATCTCATTAAAAGGCATAATTGGTGAACGTTGCGCAAGCGCATAAAGTGATCACGTAAACCAGCCGATGACAGGTCGTAAGCCCTGTAGGTGCCTTGATATCCTGGTTCTCCTACAGTAAATATTCCAACTTCGTCTCTATTGAGATAATTAAAAATCTGTTAAAAAAAAAAGAAATTATTTTTTTTTACTTTCTGCACATGTACACTGGCGGGCTTATTGCCTAATAGCAATTTCTTCCAACCAACCAGAGTTAACGTTAAATAAACAAAACAGTGTGTACTATGGCAATAAGTTAGTACATACATACCATCACGCCATATACTTTACGGGATAGGCAGAGAGAACCGAGCGCCATACTCCTCTATTTTTGCACAAATTCCTAGCTTCCTTTACATCCATGCATCGTCTCATACATGCTCGTCGATTATTCAAGCTTCTTATATTTCCTTCTTTCAAAATATCATTCACATGTTCATGTCATCTCTTTCTGGGGCGGCCCCTGCTATTCACTCCATCTATTACACCCATGTGTATTTTTTTGGTCAGTCGTTCATCATTCATTCTTTCAATATGTGCAAACCACCTCAAGGAATTCACTTTCATATTACTAATAATAATCTTCTTCATATTGCATTCCCTCCTTATGTCCTCATTTTTTATTCTATCATATATCGTTCTATTACATACTCTTCTTAGTGATGTCATTTCCACAGCATTTATTCTACTTTCATGCGTCTTTTGCCACGTCCATGTTTCACTGGCATACATCAAAGTAGGCACTACAATTGCATTATGCACGGCGATTTGATAAGTTAGTAACATTACAAAATAAAAGTAAAAAAAAAAACAAATAAGATAGCATATAAGAACAATAATTCATAGCAATGATAGGAAGACTAAAGGATAAGGAAAGGAAGAGGAGAGGAAGATGTAATCAGGTGTTGTCAGATAAATATTTTTGCTTTAGCCATTTTTTGAAGATGTTTAGTGAGATAGACGACGTAATATCAGGACTTAGGCTATTCCATAGTCTAGCTGAATGTACTTCAAATGAAGAGCTAAAAAATTAGAACTATGAAATAGATAGTAAAGTACGTTCAACAGATCGAAGTGGAATTATTATATATATTTTTTTTTTTTTATTTATTTATTATATAAAATACAATTTTCCCTAAATCTAGTAACAAAGAATTTTTTTTTTTAATACAATATAATATATTTAACTTAGGTTACATAATAGTTACCAGATATTTTACTATTGTCATAAACTGCCTCACTAGGTGAAACCTGTTCTGAGACAGTGTATAGATGTCTTATTAGTTTTCAGTTTTGGTTAGTAACTATGGGAGTATTTTATGAGTTCAGGTGATTAATTTATTTTTAATATAGTCTCTGCCCTTTTTTTTAATCCAAATTTTAATGTCTCGCTTAAATATTTTCAAGTTACTGTTTTGTCTAAGTGTTAAAGGTAGTTCGCTGTATAATTTGACTCCAAAATACAGGAAATTTCTTTGTCCAAAAGTTGTCTTGAGTCTAGGTATTAGGAGTTTAGCCTGTTCGGTCTGTCTAGTTGGTCTAGATGTTTGCGTAGAGTCAAGTTTGTCTATGTTTTTATATATGTATGTACAAGCGTTCTTTGCATATAATTGTGATATATTTAGTATATTAAAGTCATTAAATAATGCGTCGGATGGAGTGCGGATTGGTACCTTGTAGATTATCTTTAATACGGATTTTTGTAGTTTTATCAAAGGGTCTATTGTAACATGGTAAGCGCCTCCCCATGATATAATTGCCTATTCTAATATAGATTGATACAAATTACTAGTAATAACCCGTTAAAATTAAGGCATTTCATGTTGTCTTTAGGTACCTTCTGCACGTTACGTTTATCTGGTAGGTATATGGAATTTATCCAACTGTCGATTTGTTTAAGAGAATTTATCCAACTGTCGATTTGTTTAAGAGAATTTATCCAACTGTCGATTTGTTTAAGAGAATTTATTTTTCTTTACATATCGACATAGTTTCAAGCCAAAATCCGCGAGATTTGTAAGGCTATATTTGTATTTTTATAGTAAAAAAACACTAACTTAGAGGTTTTCAGCATATATTATATGCATGGATTAACTCCATTCGGAGTAGAATATTTAGTGTGTGTGTGTGTGTGTGTCCCTTATAACTTTTGATCCGCTTTATGCACAGAGCCTAAAATTACAGAAAATATATTGTTTGGCCTACAAAATTTTAATACTTAGAATTTTGATTTTTTGTTCCAGTCAGTGGTAATAAACATTTTGACATAATATGAAAAAACGAATTTTTATTTCATTTTTCCATATGTCGGCTCGATTGGAATAAAGGCTAAGTATGTATAAAGGTATGTAGATAAGGTATTGGAAGAGGAGGATTATGTATGTGGATTTGTCTGAATAACCTCAATATCATATCTTTAAATTCCCCGGAGATTGGACTGGCAGACAATAAGAAGATACAAGTTATTATAGAAAGAGGAGTGATCCTGTCCTCGTGGCAGGGAGAACCAACATTTCACTCTGTCCCTACGAACCAGCAAACGTAAATAAACAACAAAAATCTACAATAGCAGATACCTACATACTGAAAAAAAAACATGTCAAAAATGGTTATATGCTATCTTTCACTCAATTTTTATAGTACATATTTTTATATTTTTATTGTACTCATACTAATTAATTAACTATTTTATATGGGTATTTGTTTGGTTTGTCGTCCTTGACTTTGTTCTTGTATTATTTCTGCTTTTTCAATGCTATGTACCATACTTTTATCTTAAATAACTGTTTATTGGACGATTACATGAAAATTCTTCGAAACACAATTGTTCGAATGCGCAATTGTACGAATAACAATTAATCGAAAATCAGTTATCAGAATGACAATTGTCCGAAAGCAAATTATTCGAACTAACATTTGTTGGAATACCAATTGACCGAATTTAATATATTTTTTTGTCATTATGTTGCCTCCTTTGACATATTTATTTTGTTGCCAGTAAAATATATTCGATGAAGACTATTATTACTTGTTGTATTATTGTTGGGTAGGTACGTATGTTTGCACATTTTTAATAACTAATCTTTGACAGCGCGGGATAGCCTAGTTTGTACACGAGTTTTTGATTTTGGCACATCATGTACAGACAGTTTATCTAGTATTCACACCAATTTAGTTATTTTATTTTAATATTATAGTTACTTTTTATAATATATAATGCAACTGGCTCACGCCAGTCGCAATTATAACTACAAACAAACCTAACCAACCTATTTTTACCAAAGTTTTGTAGGTTAAGTTTAAAAAATTGGTGTACATCCTAGGATATCCGACAGCGCGGTGCGTCGCCATGTTGTTTATTCCATAGATTTTTATTATACATAATATACCTACTATGTAGATGTAGTAGGTTCTCCGTGCAAAAAGTGAGTCATGGACTAACGCGCGTACCTATCACGTTTTGGTTGGCAACATATTTTAATTTTCCTTACATTTCAACAAATCCCAAATAACTTTTCTCTAAATGTTAATTAACAAAGTGTTTTTTACGACAAATAAATCCGAAAACAATTCACATGTGTCGTTATTCTCTATGGAAAAACGATGTACGAAAACGTCAAAAATACCCCGGAAAAATGCCTCACTTCGATTCATACATACAAAACTACATCTAGTATATTATAATAAAAATCTATGGTTTATTCCTCTCACAATACTACCAACATGACGTCATAAAAATTCGAACAATTGTAATTTCTGATAATTGTGTGTTTGGAAAATTGTTTTTCGAAAAAATGTGATTCGAATAATTGCCATTCGTAAAATTGATTTTCGTATAATTGAGCATTCGAATAATTGTCTTTCGAATAATTTTCCTGTCACTTTATTGGACATGGTGCTAGTGGGGCCCTTTACATCCTTCTAGCACTCAATTTTTCTTTTCTGAATTTTTCTTTTCTTTTTTTTCCCGAATTGCTTATTTTGTATACATATATTTTATTTTTTACTTCTCTATATTCTTTTTTTTATTACTCTTTAATATACTATATCTGTACTATATTCTTTTATATACTATATCTGTACTATATTCTTTTATATACTATATCTGTACTATATTCTTTTATATACTATATCTGTACTATATTCTTTTATATACTATATCTGTACTATATTCTTTTATATACTATATCTGTACTATATTCTTTTATATACTATATCTGTACTATATTCTTTTATATACTATATCTGTACTATATTCTTTTATATACTATATCTGTACTATATTCTTTTATATACTATATCTGTACTATATTCTTTTATATACTATATCTGTACTATATTCTTTTATATACTATATCTGTACTATATTCTTTTATATACTATATCTGTACTATATTCTTTTATATACTATATCTGTACTATATTCTTTTATATACTATATCTGTACTATATTCTTTTATATACTATATCTGTACTATATTCTTTTATATACTATATCTGTACTATATTCTTTTATATACTATATCTGTACTATATTCTTTTATATACTATATCTGTACTATATTCTTTTATATACTATATCTGTACTATATTCTTTTATATACTATATCTGTACTATATTCTTTTATATACTATATCTGTACTATGTTAAATAATGATGTCAATGAATTATATCAATTATTGTGACCATAATATTGTAAATTATGAACCATGTAATGATGAACCCAAGTGTTCTGTAAAGAACCTAGGGGGGATAAAATACAATAAACAATAAACAATAGAATATAGATAGAGTTATACAGTCTTAAACCATTTTCAAAGACCAAATTGAAAAGTTGTAGTAGTGCACTTAAGTCAATGAAGAAACTGAAACTACACACTTTGTCTGGTCTATTTCAATTCATTATTTTTGACACTTATTGATCGCGGGACGCACTGAAACACGCGGCGGGCCTAGCTACGCTCACCTCCACCCGCTCCGCATATGGGGACTGAAAACGGCCCCTTCGCAGAACTCTAGTAAGAATGACAAAGAATGCATGGCACGAAGAGTAGCTCCTCTAGACTAGTGGTCTCGGCACCATTGTGCGAAAAATAACAATCAACGTCGGTGAAGATAATATTCATAGACATGGATTGTCGCGAGAGTGCTTCAAGCCTGTGACTGTAAAATTGGGCATCAGAGAGTTGACCAAGGACACTCTGGATTTAATTTTTTTTTATTCAGCAGATAGAAAGGCACTATAGCCATGTCAAAACAATTTGAAGGCTGTAAAGTTCTTCTTTGAGACCACTAAATCCGCATGCCCAATGGGACATTGAAGAGGCCCACGTACTGCAGCGAGGAGCTCCGTTCTGTTGTAGGAAGCTCCGTGCCGCACTGAAACACGCGGCGGGCCGCACTGAAACACGGGACGGGCCGCACTGAAACACGCGGCGGGCCGCACTGAAACACGCGGCGGGCCGCACTGAAACACACAGTGGGCTACAGTTTACCCGCGGCTGAACTGTGAATGGGTGGCAACATTATAAGAACATTAATTTTTAGTAGTGTCTATAATTATCCTTTTAAATATTGTATTGGTTTTATCAATGAGTTTATCCAGATGTGGTGAAACAGCCCAGTTTTAGCCGATTAAGATTTTGTGTTAGTAGTACCTACCTACTCTCAAACAGTTTCTGATATTTTTTCTTCGTTTTGTGTAAGAAATAAATAGATACATAGGTACTTCTCATTTATCATCCTTCTGTCCTGATCTCTTATTTCCTTCCTTCCTTACTTCATCTTTTCCCCAGCGGCAATTTGGGATAGAAAACAGGTTGGAATAATTTATTTGATTCGGAAAGAAATGAAATTCCACAAAAAACATTGAAAACCAATAAATTTACATAAAAAAAACCTTAACGCAGATTCCATGAAAACTTTTGTTTAATATCCAACTAGGTTAATTACGCTATTGCAAGAAATATTTTGTGACAAGAGGTGATACAGAAATATAATATGTGTATATGGTGTCCCTTAAACTAACGTCAAACAGAAAAAGGTCAGGACAGTAGTTTATATTCTATCAGTCAAAGTAATTTGGAATATAGAAAAAATATCATAGTTTTCGAGATATTTATTTATTATTATTATTTATTTATTTATTTATTCATTGATTAACAATTAAGTCACATAACACATTAACATTATAGTGTCCACCGTTAGGTAGGCGAGTACCTACCCGTGTTGGGGGTCTATATTACATTATAATTTACAATATTTTATATATTATATTACATCATATTATATTACATTACTTCACATACACATATATATTTATCTTTTTTCATTTTTCAACATCATATATTACTGTAGGACTCCTATAAACATCATCAATGCAAAATCAAAATCACAAAATCAAAATCAAAGAGACAAATCTGAATAAAAATAAATAAATTCAACAATAAAAAAATAAAAAAAACTACATACATAAAATAAATCGATGTACCTAAGTATTGTGTGCTTATCGTACCATTCAGTGATGTTCCTGTATGTATGTACAAATGCATATATTTTTCTCTTGCATGTACCTATAACTCAAACAAAATTACATTTGAATTGTCAGTAACTGTTCAGATTGCTCCCGTCCCAGATTCAGTAGCCACTGGTGAATTTTTTTTTTAAAGTAGCATTTATTGACATGTATTATATAACATGTGGTTTTTAATACCCCGAGTCAGAGTTCTGAGACAGTGTCCCGACTCAGTGTCCCGAGTCAGAGTTCTAAGTCAGTGTCCCGAGTCAGTGTCCCGAATCAGTATCCCGAGTCAGGATCCCGAGTAAGTGTCCCGAGTCAGTGTCCTGTGTGCCACGTATGCGAATTCAGATATTTTTTAAGTCCGTTTTTTGCTTGACGTTACTAATGAACTAGTACTAGAAGAATGTTTCCAATGTTGCAGTAGTTAAAAACATTTTTATATTTCAAAAATTTTCAGGGATATTATATTATAATCAAAATAAAATATTGTTGTAAAGGACCGGCTAAGAATAGAGCTTCCACTCTTTTCTATTAGGTATCATCGTTTTCGGGTGTCCGGTAATAGTCGGGTAAACGAACATACATACATATATCAGACAAAATAACATCGCACATGGTATAGCAAGGAAATTCACCAACCATTCAGAATGTAATGCCGTTTTAGACGAGACGTCAGATATTAAATTACACGCATGTGTCGTGCTTAAATGCCATGTTTTGAGAAACTGTTTAAAACTAAAATTAAAGTCGTGTTCTCAATTTTTGACCCGTTTTAAGTAATACCATAAAAATATTAGTGATGATACAAATAAGAGACTAGAGAATTCGTAAAACATTTGATAAATGTGGAACAATGGAGAGATTAATCTTCATTTCATGACACAAACAATACATTAAGAAATATATTTACTAGTTTAAGACATTGTATTTGTGTTTGGTTTTTGGTATATATCATGTAGGTACCTTGATGTGTTGAAGCACCATTTGGTGATGATAATTACATAAATGGATATAATTAAGTGGATTGTTTTCTTTTGGCAAGATGACTCCTATAGTACATTTACTCCTATAGGCCAGTTTTAAGTTTATCTGTTAAAGGTTAGATTTAGTTTAACACATAGACGCACAATATGGGCGCCATTAATCTATAATTTGGTTTCAATTAAAATTAAAAATATAGTATAATGCAATGGGTTATGTAGAAGTTCCGTCTTCAGAATTTAATGGATGAAAAATTAACGCTCTAGAAATGTTGGAAAATAAAAAAATATATTATAGGGAACATTGTGAACATCCAGGTACCAACTGTAACGAGTATTCCTCAAGTATAGACTTTTTAATGTTGGTATTGGCTTTTGTAAGAGGGAGATGCTGAGAATCCTTTTTAATAACATGTAACTTTTTTAATTATTGTCTTATTCTTTGCTTTCATTATATTATTTTATTATTATTTTTTATGTATAATTTTTTTGTCAGTGTATTTTGATTTGTGTATTTATTCTACTAGTATATTTTGAACTTGTTATATTTTGCTGTTTGTTTTTGAAACTTTTTACGTATAAATTTTTAAATTTTGTTCTGAGAATTTTATTTATTATTTAAAAAAAAGTTTTTTTTCATTTATTCTTTTTTAGATTTTGTTCAGAGTATTTTTTTTTCTTGATTATTAATTTAACTTGCTTGTGTTTTTTATTTTTTTGTATTATTTAATATTGTTGTTTTGTTTTTTTTTTACATATTTTTTTATTTCTTGTTTAACAAATTTTTGTAAATGCTCACATGAGCGTAGAACTTATATAAAGAAAAATACCCCTTCTTCAAACTTAGACTGACCCACATATTTGGCAACATTGTAAAATCAATGTACAGAGAAAAAAATATTATGACAACCGAACCGGCTCCCTGCGTTTTAGCCAAACCTTTGTTATCAGTTTATCTGATTTTGAATGTACTGTTTGGCTGTGTGCACAAAACATTTGGTTGCACAAAACCTAATGTTTTGTAGTCACTATGGTTAATTTAAACATGAAACTTTGTTATTATTAACAAAAAAAATCAGTGTAACTCCACCGACCCTCAGGTGGCAACGCTGTAAGTGTACGATGATTTTTGCTCAAATTGGATAGTTCCATTTTAGACCTTGATAATGCCGAGCCACCTCAGCGAAAAATTTCGGTTATTACAATCAATTTTTTGTGGCAAAAAACGTTGGTATGTATTTGTTCATTAATATATTTTTCAGTTTTTAAAACAGCTCCAGATAGAGTTGTTGGTACGTCAGAAAGTTAATCCGAGTAAATTGTAGCAAGTTTGTCAAACTAAGTGAGTGGATATTAAGCAATGAGGACTGAACACTCGCTTGTGTCCAGTTCCATTATATTGTGTTCAGCTCGTTAACCTTGTATGGTATGATTTATTGTGATTTAAGTAATGACCACAGAAATAGGACATTACTTACAGAAATAGGTGTATCTTGGCTTGCAGCCAGACGTTACTTAGATAAGGTTTAAACAGAATTAGCTGGAGAAGAAAGATAACTAACTCAAGAACGTTATATTCATTGTGAAAAATGGGTGTCTCTTGATTTCACGGGGAGAGAAAAGTGTTAAGTGAATTAAAACCTCTTCAATTAGCTGTGTATGTCTAGGCTTTGTTGAACCTTCATACGCTATGTTCAAATCTATATTTACATAAGAATTACCCTGAAAAAGTATTAGCTTTTTATTTTATCAGATTTTGTCTGCAAAAGCAACTCGAATTCACTGGTATCACTACTATTCTGACGATATTTTGTAAGCAATGGTCACCATTCTGACGATGCTAAGAAAGCAATGGTCACCATTCTGAAGATGCTATGTAAGCAATGGTCACCATTCTGACGATGCTATGTAAGTAATGATCACTATTCTGAGGATGCTCTGTAAGCAATGATCACAATTCTGATGATATCATTGGAGTCTAGAAGAGTTGTGGCTGACATAATGTTACTTACACAAGATAATTAATGGTGGAGTAGATGGTTCAAGTCCATTGCAGCTGCTTCCATTTCATTGCCCTCGGAGAATAGGCAGGACCCCATTTTGACACACCTAGGACTAATTACTAACACACCATGACTAGAGCATGTAATTGTTGCAATATATGAGTGACCCTAGGCTTGATATTTTTACCTCAAGTCTCTAAACACGCAGAAAATGTTTGATGGAGATGGTGAAATTATTAATTTTTGGGTATGAAAAAAAAATAGGTATAACCTATTTACTCAATTTGTTTTAAATGTGTGAACTGTATTTAAATAAAAAAAACATTTTTTTCTTTGTTTTTTAATTGAATTTAAATAAAATTATTACAAACTTGAATTAATTCATATTGATTCATAAAATTTATTTATTTATATATCTCTTGAAAAATACAACATTGCCACATGACCAATAGTTATTAAAATTATTATGTACATTGAAAACAGTTAAACTGAAGATAGCAACCCTTGCGGAACTCCAGATGACATACATTTAAGTGTCTACTTGAATTTATCAATGACAATAATTAAGATATTATTTGCGTATTAGGTCCCTTAAATTCAAAAAATAATAATTTCATGTATATCCCAAAAAAATAATTATATCAATACAGGGGGGCTACTCATGACACGTTCTTAATGGGTTCTTAGCTTACCTTAATCTTAAAAATTTATAAATCAGTACTCAATTATAATCCAATCCTTATCTTTCTCTACATTTAATCATGAAAATTTGTTTTATTTATTTATTTATTAAACAAATTTTCGGTACATAGTATAATAAAAATAGATACAAAAAAAAACATACACACATATTACATATAGGTATATCTAAATAAAATTTACAAAGGAAGATGTTGGTTGCGCGTTACAATTAAACAGTTTTTAGACAACGCAAGTTGAAAAATATAAGTACCTACCTAAATGGTGATAAAGAAAATTATACAAATTGCAAGTAAATAATATACTGATCACAAAAAAGCGTTAAATCATAAAATAGCAAAATCCATAAATAGCAAAATTTATAAATTAAAAGTAAACAGTTAATGATGATAGTAAAGTAAAATAAGTAAGTATGTACCCACTTATATTAGAACAAATCATAAAAAGCAATGAAGTAAAATACATAAAAGTAAACAGATATATGATGACACAAAAGTAAAATATAGATAATCTAAAGAGATAAACACACAGAAAAACACATAGAAAAAGACAGAAGAGAGAAGAAATCATAAAAAGAAATCTTGAATGTTGTCATTGTTCTTAAGCCATGTCTTAAGATGACTCACATATTTTGAATGGCAATTTAAAGACTTAAGAGACAATGGCAACATATTGTATGATCTGGGAGCTTTAAATACAGAATGTCTCTGTGTAGATCTCTTATTGCAATTAGGAACTTTGTAAATACTATTCAGACGGTCACTGGTACGATTTTGTGAATTTAACATGAAAATTTCTTTCTTTTTGTAAATAAACTTAAGACATTGTAGTATATACAGTTTCCTTAGATAAAATAATCCACTCTCTTTAAATAATTGTTTAGTGGGATATCTGGGAGGTTTGTTGTACATTTTTTTAATTATCATTCTTTGTATAATTTCTAATGGAGCAATATGACTGTCCAATACTCCTCCCCATGCAATCATGCCATAAGTCAACATAGATTGTACCAAACTGTAGTATGTCATTTTGACTATGTCAGTTTTGACAATACCAAGTAATCTTTTAAATATATACCCCAAGTATCTTATTTTTTTACACAAGTAGTTTACATGATTGTCCCACCTTAAATGTGAATCAATGATGATACCTAAATATTTAGTGGAGCTTTCTGTCTTGACCTCTACACATCTGGAGCAATTGTTATCACAGTCATTGTTATGAAATCTAAGGACAGTGTTACAGGTGGGCGCCGATCTACTATTAGTATAAAATGGGACGTAGAGGGTTTTTTCACAGTTCAAAGAGAGTAAACTTTTATTCAGCCATGTTTTTACAACCCGCAAACAAGTATCTGCGTTAGCAAATGTTTCACGCCAAGTTTTTCCACTTACAGTGATAGAGGTATCGTCAGCATAAGACAGTATTATTCCAGGGATATCGGCATTACACAGTTCGTTGATGTAAATAAGAAAGAGTATAGGTCCGAGTACTGTACCCTGTGGGACTCCGTGGATGACCTTTTGTTCAGAGCTGTAATCGTAACCAATTTTTGTTTTTTGGAATCTCATATTTAAGTAATTTTCTAATAAAGACAAACATTTTCCTTTTATTCCATTTTTTTGCAAGCGTTTAATAAGTACATTATGGTTAACTGTGTCGAATGCTTTCTTTAAGTCCAAAAATATTGAAAGTGTTTTCTTTCCTCTGTCTAGTTCCTCATGTATGTGTTTGGTAAGCATATACAATGCATCATCAGTGCCCAAGTTAGCTCTAAATCCGAATTGATTTTTAGATAGAATGTTGTGCTTTTGTAAGTAATGTATTAATGGCTCTTTAATGAGCTTTTCAAATATTTTTGCGATTTGTGAAATGAGTGCAATAGGTCTATAATTATTAGTTAAGTGTCGTGCACCACCTTTGTGTATTGGTGTTATACTAGAGATTTTGAGTACATTTGGGAATATAGCTTTCTCTAGTGAAAGATTAAAAATATACCTAATTGGTTTAGCTATGATCTGTTTAATTTGTTTAAGGGTTTCTACACAAATATTATCAGGTCCTACAGCTGTGTAGGTTTTTAGTTCATTTATCATTGAAATTACTTCCTCTTCTGTAATACAGTTAAATTCCGTCAGGTTTGCCATGTTTGTATTAGTACTACTCGAATCCGTAGGTGAGTCTGTCACTGTATTGTTGGTCATAGACATACTAGAAAGAAGGTCTGTCGCAATGTTTGTGAAGTATCTGTTAAATATATCAGGCATTTTGTGACTGTCTGTAACAAATTCATTATTATGTTCAATTTTATTGATAGATATACATTCTTTCCTCTTCCTTGATGCTATTTCATTTATTATTTTCCAAGTTCTTTTCGGATCATTCTTTGCCTTAGTTAGTTCATTATTATAATATTCTTGTTTACATTTCTTAATTAATAAATTCAACATATTTCGATAAGTAATAAAACTCTGTCTAATCTGTGATGAAACGGACATGTTATTCAACTGACAGAATTTTTCATGTTTTTTTAATTCAATAAATAATTTATTTCGGTGATGTATAGACACAATTATGCCGCGAGTAATCCAGGGTTGTATTTTCTTGTGTTTACTTTTGGGTAGAGTTTTTACAATTTTACAAGAGTTAGTATGCTCATTGAGTACATGATAAAATTGATTTAATGCATCATTGGGATCATGGGAAGAGAAAACATTATGCCATGATTCTACCGAAATTAAAGATTTGAGCTTAGAATAATCGACTTTTATACGTTTATTGTTACTAGAGTTACAAACGTCGTCACTCGTAATATAACTATGACCATAGAAAGTCGGGAGGTGGTCGGTTATGTCAATTGACACTACGGCTGCCTTAGGTAAAAACGAATCTTTGGATTTCACCATAATATGGTCCAAGCACGAATCAATGTTCCTCAAGTTTGGTCTAGTTGTAGTGTTAATAAAAGAAGTGAATCCCTCAGAATATAATAGATTCAGGTAGTTATTTTCATCTGCATTTAGAACTTTTTCATTTAAAATATTAATATTAATATCACCGGTGAAAATTATGTTATTACAATTTTTAGATTTTACAAGTGGAATTAGTGATGTAGCAAGTTCTTTTATGTATTCCTTAACGCACAAAGATGGTGAGCGGTATATAGCAACCATGCAGTATTTTTTGTTATTATGTTTATAGTTAATTAAAATGCAGTTTGAGAACATCAAATTTGGCATTTCATATGTAAAATCCGTAATCGTATTATCATTATAGAAAATAGTTATGCCGTCATGTGACGTATGTCTACATGTGCGAGAAAGAACAGAATATCCTGGAATACAATACGGAATGTCCACACGCATTTGCGTTTCTGTCAGTATAATTAAATCAATTCCAAAAGATATTGTGCCCAAAAGTATGCAAATTATGAAATTGTCACTAATTGTTGTATAAATTAATATTATTATTCAATTAATTCAACCTCAAATATTGCTAAAGTCTGAAGCTGATCTTAATTTTACTGTTATCAACTTCATGAGTAGCTCTGCAGGTTAAATATTCAATAATATATTATAATTTACTTAAAGAAATTTACTATTTTGGATCGATCACTTGTTTATATTGGTAAAATCAGAAAAAAAACTTGAACTTCCAAACAACAGAAAATAAAATGACATATTGATCAAAATAGACAATATTTATATATTTTACTAGCGAAACCCGCCAATCTTCATATTGCTTTTGAATAGTTAAAATGGTTTTCCTTTATGTCTCAAATTTCTAATTATATCTAAGTTAGTCCCTACAGTGCCTCCTGTCCCTCAAAGTCTCCTGCTATCTCCCTTCAGTTTCTCCTGTCTCTTCTCCTTCAGACCCTTTAAAACCTCCCGTCCCTTCAGTATCTTCTGTCCTTTCAGTACCTTCCGTCCCTTTAATACCTTCCATCCTTTCAGTGCCTCCTACCCCTCTTCAGTGCCTCCTACCCCTCTTCAGTGCCTCCCGTATCTATCATCCTTCAGGGAAAACGTGAAATGACCTAAATGTTCGTTTTGTCTATTTTTGCCTATGTCTATTCCTATTTTTCTATTGACAGTCAAAACGCTAATTAAAACGAGTGGGTTGTGGCCAAAGCTATACTCCTCACTAACAAATGATTCTACAAGGTATTCAAATTTTGTATGGAAAATTATTGGCATTTTCATGAAATGAGTTAGCTAAACTTTTTTTATTTATAAATATTTTTTTGATATAGAAATATTAAGTGTCCTGAGCTTGAGGTCACTTTGAATATTTGACAGTTAAAAAAACTAAGAAGCACTGCTCAGATATCCTTCAAAATCTAATGGAGTCTAAGCGGATAATAGACTTACAAATTTACAAAATTTGAAAAGAATCGAATGAGTTCTGTAGTCTATTATCGATAAAGTAGAATAAACACGCCATACACAGTGCATATCAAATAGTACACAGCACACACACATATAAATTGTGATGAAACTATCACAATACAATCTCAGCATGATACTAGTTGAAAATTAATAAAAAAAATCATAACTTCCCACTTTATCCCTCCTTGGGGTAGTGAGGGATAAAAAAATCACCCTTTATATCTACTATGACCTAAGGCTGGCAGTCGCTGGGTTTAGTTCATGTTTTTAAAATATGTGATTGGTTTAAAGAGATCCAGGATGGTGTTCCTATTGAAACAAAGAACGGTGTCAGAGTGGGACGTTCATCTTCAGCTGCCAAGGATGGTTGTCATGAAGGTAGTTGGACTAGTGAGGAGTGCAAATCAAAAAAGATTAATCTCTTTTTTGAGACTCAAATTCAATAAAGGCGAAGAAGGTCCGTCATGTACAAAATTTAAATATGGTGTTTGGTTGTGTTAGTATTTACGGGTAACAATTTGTTGTATGTATTGTAGTTACACGGGGTAGGTTTAGGTTTGGTAAGTTAGGCTTTATTAATCCACCCTCTCTGCCTGAGGAGTAATACGTAGTATTTATGTTTCAATTAATCGGTTACAAGTTTCGCCCTAAAGGTTTATATTTAAGGCTGTGGTATTGATCAAACAACATTCCGTGTAAAATTGTGGGGTGAGTCAGAGGATAGGGGAGGGTCTTCAACCCCCGGGGCCTGGATGTTATGTAGGTGTACCGATAGTCAGGGTCGAGTCTATGCTTGAAGGCACCCGGCACGATAAATTTGAAAAGTGACCTACCCCCTCAAAAATCGGCCGTCAATATTTTATCGTGTGATATGAAATGATTCAGTTTTGTGGTAATCTTTTTTTTTTTTTTTTCCAGAAAATTTACAAATTATCACATATAAATTTTAACATTATATATATAACAAATTGGTATAAGATTATAAACACTTAAAAGTTACATGGAATATATCACCTCACTAGACCTAGGTCTGTTCTGAGGTGATACTATTTTTTATTAATTTTTATCATGATGTATGTATGATGTATGTAGTGAAAATAGTAATAATATGCAAGGAATGTGAAAATCAAGTATGTATGTAATTTGTCTCATGTATATCGTCTAAAGCATTGTCATTTTGTTATTTTATGATGTACATAGGTCAAGTCTTTTTCTGATTCATTTCTTCCTCTATCAATGAGCCACTTGGTCACCAATTTTGCCAAGTTTTTCCCACTTGGTGAGATTGAGTTGGCAAAGTTCGGGATTATTTTGTTATATATTCTTGGGCCTTGGAAATGAATATATCTTTGGGCAAATGTCGTCTGTCTGTGTTAATCTACACTAAGACGACATTCCTATTTACTCTGTAGTAGTTGAGAGCTCTTGTTTTATTATAACACGTATTAGGTGTACGCGAAGCGTTAGTGATGATATTTTTCTTCTTCTTCTTTCTCAGCCATCTCTCCACTGCTGGATGTAGGCCTCTTCTAATAGCTTCCACTCGTCTTTTTTCTGGGCTTTCGAACCCATCCGCTTCCAGCGACAGGGACAATATCATCGGCCCACCTTTTCTGGGGCCGGCCTATTCCCATTTTCATATCCCATGGTCTCCAATTTAGAATTTTGGGTGCCCATCTGTCCGTACCCTGTCTGGCAACATGACCTGCCCATTGCCATTTAAGTTTTGCAACTCGATCCATGACATCAACAACTTTTGTCTGATATAACATCGTCTTAATTTATACTAATATTATCGTTCTGTTAATGTGGCAACAATTTCAACATTTTCCTCTCCCAAATAGTACTATTATCTACAGTAGTCACTAGTCATCATAATTGTCTCGTTGACGCGTACGTTTCACCAACGCGGTTGAAAAAAGTTTAATAGTTTCGATACAAGACGAAATATACATATTTCATGTTAAAATATCGGTCAAGTAAAACTACGTGCCCCGCGCCGTGCGCATATTATATGCGCACGGCGCGAGGCACGTAGTTTTACCAAACCATTTTTATAATTAAGTGGAATGCACTGCCTCCAGGGGGGCAAGTCTGGTCCAATCGGCTAAATCAAAACCCTCATGATTACCCATATCACGGATATAATTATTTTATGGAGTTCTATAATATCTTTAGATGTCATAGAACTCCATATAATAATTATATCCATGATATGGGTAAACTCGAGGGTTTTGATTTCGACGGTTGCACCAGACTTGCCCCCCAGATGTTCGCAGTGCTCAAAGCAAGAGCACTTTCAACAAAGGACTGAAAACAGCTTTGTTTCGTAGAGTGACACATAACTTAACTGTCAGCGACCTTGAAATGATCTTGAATATAAATTATAAATTATTATTATTATTTATAACAAGATAATAGTGTTTGATATGGAGGTTAGAGTCGATATTAAGGAAGAAGTTCACCACCGGGAAGGTGGGAAATTGGGTCTTATATCCTCCGCAGAATCTTCCTTTTGAAAATCTCGAGAGTTTTCTCGTCACACTTATTGTCCTGATTGTAGTTAGGTACTTTATTAAATATTATTATCTTCTGGTAAAATCTTGTAATAAAAATTAAAAACCCATTTCCCAATGTCCATTTGTGTTCTTATAAGACAAAATTACAATACACCAATCAGGAATTAATTAGAATAATTATTAAAATTTTGAAGAAAAAAAAGTGTGCAAAAAAATTTATACCCACGGGTACCAACCTGGGAGGCAAGTCAACAGTGGAATCGAAACCCTCATGGAAACCCATAACATGGTTATAACATTACAGGATAATTATATCCATGATACGGGTTATCAAGAAGGTTTTGATTACTCAGTTTGACCGGACCTGTTTTAATTTATTGTATGCAAGGAATTCACAGGAGTCGCATGAAAGGAATCAACTCTAAATTTTTTGATATTATTTCGATTTTTTTTATTTATATTTGGCGTTTCAGTTATCCTTGCGCCTATCACAATCGCACCGTTTGAACCAACGGTGTATCCTGCCCTGGCTGTAATCTATTTATACACCTAAAGGATAATGGTTTATGGTGTTGTTACATGGTGGATTAACATTGACAAAACACTATTCTCTTGATACTAGTTTTAAGTGGGAGTTTTACAATGATATACCTACTTCAACAGTGATTATACCTACCTGCTTTCTTTTAATTGATTTCTTGACTGTATTTTAAAACATTTTTTTCTTACAAATATCATCACGATTTACACATCCATACAATGGAGGGGAACTAGCGACAGGTGTGCGGGTGTTCTTACAGAAAAGAGGTTTACCACCCATTCTGAATGTAGTGAATCGAATATATTTTTTTTAATTGCATATACGCAAACATTGGATTTTTTTCCCTGTCGGGAGTCAAATGATATTTTTTTTGACAAACTTTTTAACATCTCAATAGAGACGAAGTTGGAATATTTACTGTAGGAGAACCGGGAAATCAAGGCACCTACATGGCCTACGACCTGTCATCGGCTGGTTTACGTGATCACGTTATGCGCTTGCGCAACATTCACCAATTATGCCTTCTTATTGAGTTCCCTTATAAATGTATTTTTGAAAGTTCTATATATATTTGAATAATGTGTATAATGTTCAATATATTTGAATAATATGGCAGGTCGTTACCCCTGTAGGTGCCTTGAGTTCCTGGTTCTTCTATAATATCCCAACTTCGTCTTTATTGAGATGTTAAACATTTTGTCAATAAAAAAGTGATGTTTAGAGATACATGGAATGTTTCGTGCTTCATTTATAAAGTAACGCACACCCGCACACCTATCGCTGGTTTTATGCCGAGATGGTATGCATGTATAATTTTACTTGTGTTTGTGATGATATTTTTCATGGTAACATTGTAACTGATAGAATATTCTGTAATGGATGGAATATTTCATTGGTTACTAGCTGGGAAGCATCGCTACGCTTAGCTTCTAAGCTAGGTCTTTCAGCCAGCTTTTACCGCTGAGCGGTAAATGGCCGCCTCCGGCGGTTCATGCAACAAAATGGAGCGAAGCTTTTAAGGTAGGTACCTACTTAAAAATATATTCGGTGCAGTGTTTATCGACAACAATTTTCCTCAACACCTGGTGGACGTCACATGTCCGGTGGACTTCACAAAGTGCGGGCTTCAAGTCCATTACCAGTGTACTTGTATTTGCGGCTGCTCCGCATGGACACGTGACCCCAGCGTCCTGCCCCGCCTCTAAGTCCATGAGGACTTGGCTCCGCCAATCTGAACACCTCAACCGTGAGCGCCGTGGGAAGACAAATTACTCTGGATGCTGCAATTAATTGACCTGCATCTTCATTATCTTCATTTGTTTCTGGGTGAAGTTGAAGTAAAAGACGGGCCAAATTTCGCGACACAAAGCCAACGCTCATCAGCGAAGCACACGTTTTCACGCATACAAACCGACGAGCGCCGGCTGTCCCTCGCAAAACCATATATTCTGTCCACCGTCACCCCTCCCACGATTCAAAAACCACTATAATACATTAAATCACAGTAAAAAAAAACTCACTCTTTTCACTTATATTAATCTTATATATATTTTCACTTATATTAATCTTATATAATTTTCACTTATATTAATCTATCATTGGATGTGGTTATATATTTTATTACTGATTTCTTAAATAATGTGTAGTCCCTAGTTTTCCTCAATTCACCTGGAAGGTCATTGATACATTTTATGCCAATAATTATAGGTACAAAATGGTACTGGGCCGCAGATGTATTGATATATTTGCGTAGGTAAATTGTTCAGTTAAATTATGTCGTATTTCTATGTCCAACAAGAAAATGCTCCAGACAAAATGAAATACCATTAGCCTTATTACTTACTTACATAAAGGGAAGCTCGGCTTCCTATTTCTAACTTTAGAAATCTCTTCTTTTATTTTCTCTATCCCTTTCTTTATTCTTCTTCGTGTCCCTACTTTCTCATAGCTTTGAAAATAATAAATAACACAGAGAAATAATTTTAACCTTACAAATCTTCATTAATAAAACACTCGCTTTTTTCTCCCTACCGAGCCTTTCAGCTGTTGGTAGTAAAACTGCGAGTTTTTCTTTAATAAGAATAATAAATACTTCCTTGCACCCTGCGCAAGTGGCTATTTAATAGCCATATAACAAATTTCCTCCAACTGACCAGTGTATTCAGCCCAGAGAAGCGATGTTTATTTATTTATTTAAAAAATTCAACACAGTCAGCGTTTGCTGGTATGAGTGTTGACATACATTTTGGTTTATATTTACATTTTGTTAGATTAATACATGTTATACAATGTGGTGAACAATAACATTACAATGAAGTTTACAAAAAAAAATTGAAAATTCAACCACAGTGGAGCCCAAAACAGTTAGCCGGGTGTACAGGGAAGCTATTTGAAAGCACTATCATGCATTATGTGTTGTTTTAACTTTTTTTTGAAAAAAATGAGTTTTTGGCAGTGCTTAATGTCATCTGGTAGCTGAATATACAAATTGATGCTGGTGGATAATAGTCTTTTGTTTAGTCTGTCTGTTCTATTGCTAATGTTTCTTAGGTTGTTTGCGTGAGAAATGAAATAATATAAACTTCTCCTCTGCTGGGGATCGAACCAAGGACGCCCGCACAGAAGTTAAACGGTTTACCAACTGTTCCACGGCGGTCGGTTAGGTTAGGTTTATTCTGCGACCGTAGGTATTGTCTGAATTTTCCTAAATTTATTAATTCGTTCTTATCATCACGGCATGTTCCACAGTGAAGGGTAACCAGCGACAGGTGTGTGGATTTGTATTACCCTATAAAAGGAAGTACGACACATGCTGCGTGTATCATCCCCACACACCAGTCTCCGCTCCCCTAAAAAGACACTACATTCAGAATATGTGGTAAACCTCATTGCTGAACTACGTGATTTTTGCCTGTTGTATTTTCGATTACCCGGCATTTATTTAAAAATAATTAATCAAAATGATGCCTTTTTATAAAAATAAATAAATAAATTTATTACTCGCGGTTGAAATATAGCTTAAATTGTACATATTATGGGTTGCCAAATTAAAACAAATGGTTGACTTAATATATAAAAAAAAATTGAATCGCAAACGAATTAGATGCCAAGTTAAAATAAATATGATACTTAAATTATGACATATGATATAAATATATAAATAAATAAATGTATATTGGTGAGAGGAGTATGTACCCTTCATAAACCCTGTTTGACAAAAAGAAACTTTTATAATATTTACGTAAAAACCTTCCAATTCCATTACCTGCTCGTTAAAGTCTGTATTTACTGAATGAATATGACATGTGTAGGTATATTTAGAGAGAATATTATTTATAGAGATATTCCCATATACATAGATAGAAAATAATGAAATTTTCATCATTTTCATAATTATTCAAAATACGTCTAATTCAGTATCTTTTTAAGAACGTTCCGACCAATATAAGTACGTTCCTATTCTATTTAGTCCATGTTGATATTTTATAATAAGACCTCATTAAAACTGCTACCACAAAACACATCGTCACAAAAATACAAAAAACACATAACAGAATGGATAAACAGCACCGGTTCAGAACAAATCAATAATATAATCACACCCAATCAAATAAATACTATGCCATCAAACTACACAATAGCCTACCAACCTCATTAAAACTGCTACCACATAACACATCGTCACAAAAATACAAAAAACACATAACAGCATGGATAAACAGCACCGGTTCAGAACAAATCAATACACCTAATTACACACACCCAATCAATCAAATATAATTAAGCTTCACAATTTTTTTTCTCAATAACAATTTAATGCATAATTTGATTCGAAAACTATATACACAATGTATTATCTGTCACACAACTGTTGTAATGAACACCTCGGCACAGGACTTCCTAGTGAGGTGTTCATCGTATTCTATCATTTACAACACTTATCATTAAATAATACATATACACACACACACACACACACACACACACGCGCACGCACACACACACACACACACACACATACACACACACACACACACACAGAAACACACATACAAACACACCCTCACACACACACACACACACACACACACACACACAAACATATGTAACTACTATAACTCTTGTATGTAATAGTTTTTGTAAATTCAACATTGTATTGTTTATAATAATAATAATAAATCATAAGACCGTAAATCGAAAATCTGCATTTTAAGTACGGTCTTATTTGAGTTTCAATAGTTACTGAATACGGGGTATTGTTATTTTTATGTGAAGTTAATTAAAAGGATTGTTTTATAAGGAATAAAAATACCTTTAAATATTTCAAAATAATAACTAACTAAATTAAAAAAACTTTATTTGTCAAATAGTTCCTAAATTCCTTCTATATCCTTCCGTAACCTCCTTTTCCTCATTGCTATGTGAGGTGTTATTTTTATTATTCTTTTATTTTTAAACTCTCTTTTAATTTTTTTCTCTTTGTAATTTTTTTTTATATTTCTTACTCTTTTATGTTATTTTTTATCAATTTATTTCTCACTTAATTAGTACTTTACCAATTTAACTAAGAGACTTCACGTTGCTCGGGTTGGTTGGAAGAAATTGCCTTATGGCAATAAACCTGCCTTTGTACACATGTACATAAATTATATAAATAAATAAATTAATTTAAAAAATAAATAAATTAATTTTATTGTTCATAATAAATCGATGAAATAAATGTACATAAATTATATAAATAAATAAATTAATTTAAAAAATAAATAAATTAATTTTATTGTTCATAATAAATCGATGAAATAAATGTACATAAATTATATAAATAAATAAATTAATTTAAAAACTAAATAAATTAATTTTATTGTTCATAATAAATCGATGAAATAAATGTACATAAATTATATAAATAAATAAATTAATTTAAAAAATAAATAAATTAATTTTATTGTTCATAATAAATCGATGAAATAAATGTACATAAATTATATAAATAAATAAATTAATTTAAAAAATAAATAAATTAATTTTATTGTTCATAATAAATCGATGAAATAAATGTACATAAATTATATAAATAAATAAATTAATTTAAAAAATAAATAAATTAATTTTATTGTTCATAATAAATCGATGAAATATGTCCCCAAGGTAGATGTAATTATATTTTTATTTTATATAACTTCTCGGGCAGCTAACAGCTGCAGGTAGTTACTATGTCAAATATTAATTTAACACGCACCCAATTGAATAACAAGTTGCCACATACTGAAGACCTACGATATTAATTTTGTCTCGCACATCCAGACCGAAAACACAATTAAAGACTGTGTCTCCACCGGGAATCGAGCCCGGGACATTTGGATCAGCTGACAGATACCTAACCAACTGAGCTACGAAGGCCGACATAATTTATGATATAATAATATATGTAATATGTATTTGACTCATTTGTAAGTATTAATTAAATAAAAAAACATGTATCACATATTAAAATTTTAGCTAACTTATGAAATGTCATATGTACTTGAACTTTTTATATGGGAAACTCACAGTGAGATCCTACTTACTATGATGTAAAACTTTTATGAAAATAAAAAAAAATGAAGTCATTGTATAATATTTTGTTTGAAATGTGAATCATCTGCAATGCGTCTTTCACACTCAGATTTAGTTTACGTTGTTCGGGTAATTTATCAATAATTCAACTTTTTCGAGCAATTTTCTCGTTCATTTGATTGATTTCGAGCAATTTGCTCGACGCCTAACCGTGTAATGACGATGACAATATCTTAAAAAATTACATTACAGGCTTTTTTATGTGTATCAACTGAATACTACCTACCCACTTTATACCCGCTTGGATCCGTTCTACATTAGGTAGGCAAACATTCCACCGTGTAGGAAAATCGACTGCACGCCCGTTGACCAGAGTTTTAGTTGCAACACACTTACAACAACATAAATTAATCCGACAACGTTGTATTGCAACGTTCGCAATCGCGCATGCGCAGAGCCCTCAGCCGTCATCTCCAATTCTAATTTTAACGTTTGTCATGGTTAATATTTTCAGATGTTTTTCACATTTTATTTTTTATTTTTATTTTATTTTATTTATTAAGGAATATAAACAGTTACAGAATATAAAATTTATATTCAATGTGTATAACTAATAGCAATATGTTAAGTCGACGTTTATCTGCAACCTCGTTTATCTGCATTCACAGTGGACCTTCAACATATACGAACAAGTCGCTTCTCGAACTCCTTTATTAATACAGCAGCCCGACTGTGGAACGATCTTCCGAATTCTGTGTTTCCACCTTCGTACAACCCGGGTCTTTTTAAAATCCGAATTAATAAACTCTTTTCTAGATTGCAAACCCCTCCCAACGCTACGTAGTGCGCTTCTTCGGAAGAGTAAAATGGACCCAAATCCTAATAGCTGGCGTCCCCTACGTAGACATGTTAAAAAAAAAAAAACCTTACAGTATTCACAATGTAGTTTTACAGAGTAACACAATAACAAATAAAATCGAAATATTTAAAATAGAAATATGGAAAATACATCGAATAATTTCATCATATGCGAACACGCTTGTAGATATTATAAAGGAGCTAATTTTTAAACAATTATTAACTCATTAAATGTATACGTAACTATCGATAGTAAAATTATTAATAATGATTTTTTGTCATATTATTCCACGATAAAACAATATAAACATGCAGATGAAATCAAAGTTGATTTATGATAGATGAAATTTGTCTTAAAACACCGCTAAACTACCATGGACAGGCGTGCAAGCGTTGTGTAAAATTTGTACGAGAGATACACAGTCGTTAACCAACTGATCTGCTACACAGCGTTTATTGGTAACGTTTTTGCCTACACGGGTGTTAAATGGTGGTGTAATTTTACAACATGTTTATTAGTTAGACTGTTATCACAAGCAATACCTCAACAAACATCACAGTTGAGATAAAGCCCACAATAAACGATCCGGTCAAACTATGAAATCAAAACCCTCATGAATATCCACATGAGTTTCAACAGCCCTGCAATTATTGAGCAAATTAACTACCATGCTCCGGAACGTACTAACAGATAAACGGTACCTTTTTACTATACAAACGCTCGCACGCTTTCACATTATTTTTCGCCATTAGCAAGGCTTCGCTATTTATTTATTTATTTATTTATTCATTTAGAAATACAAACAGTTACAGAAAATATGCATATAACTAATAGTAACATAGAATTCAAAGTTTATCTGCAACCTTACAGTATTCACAATATAAACATATGAAAGTAAAAATTTGCAAAGTAATACAATAATAATAAAAGACAAAACAAGTAAAGAAGAAAAAAAAAATCAATTTAAATTAACATAAACGAAATGAAATAGATAAGAAAATAATTATACAGAAATAAGTATTGAGGCGAGAAATAAATATTGAGGCGAGAAATAGAGAAACAAGAGTTATACATTAACATAATGATAAAAAAGAGAAAAAAAAAACAAAAATACATAAAATAAAATTAAAATTAAGGAGCCATAATTCAATAAAAGAGATGGTGTAGTATGTTATGACAGATGATTAATATCTCAATAGAGTATGTGTATTATTATGTCATCGCGTGTTGTGGTGATGATTTTTGTGGTGATGATTTTTGAATGTGTTTTATTTCGTGTTTGAATGCTGTGTATGATTTGGAGGCTATTATATGGGGAACAAATATTATAGCCTAGGCGATATTTATTACGTCATTGGCAAACTGTAAAATCATTTTGCGTCACCATTTTTAAGTGCAAAATGACACTTTTATTCGTGAGAATTAATTAAATTATATTTTTCGCTTCTTTGAAAAAACATCATGGTATTTGTATGGGACTCCTTTTTTATTGGGATATATGTATATTTACTTTTTTTCTATTTGTAATCTGAATTTTTATATTACTTTTTACATGTTTATTATTATTATTAGTTTTTGCTTCATTTATTATATTCATATATTATTATTTTTTTATACAATTCTGTTTTTTTTATATAAATTGTTATTGTATGTGTTATCGTGTTAAAATACTTTTTCTCAGGTTTCTTATATCCATCCAACTAAGCTACTAAAGTCGACAAATACTTTGTACTTAGGTGTCCAAAATGAAATAAAAACTAGAATGTGAAAATAAAAAACAGTGAAATAGTAGAATTATTAAAGGAGGTATATAAAAATAGTGAAGCAATAAAAAAAAAACCACATAAGTAAATAAAAAACCCAATCAAACGGGTGGGTTGTGGACAACGCCATACTCCTCAATACACAAATTTTAGATGGAATATTTTCAGAATTAGATAATCAAATTCGCAAAATTTGAAATGAGTCGACTTCGTACTTTAGTCAATAATCGATAAAGTCAAATAAACACGCTAAACAAAGTATTAAACACACATACACTGAAACATTGTGATGAAACTTTCAGAATACAATCTCAGCATAATACGAGTTGATAATCTGCAATAAAAAAAATAACCTTAAAAATTGCGAAATCATAACTCCCATCTATATCCCATTGGGGTAGTGAGGAGTAAAAACAAAATAAAAATACAAAACTCTAATATAGCTAAGTTCTCCGTTATAAGCAGCCCATATGTTTATTGAGGTAATGATTGTGAGTGCAGAAAGTTGAGATTGTGTACATATTTAGTGTGGAACGGGAAAAATCACCTGGTTCATAATTGCATATAATTGTCAATAAAAATTGTAAACTGCTAGCCCTAGAACAGGATTTCCTAGTTGGGCAGCAGTAATCTACTAATTGTGTCATTATATATATGGTGTGATAAAAGGTAAATAAATATTGATATAATCAATGAAAATTCGCGTGTCGGCCGCAACCCACGTGTATTCAAAATGATTTATCGCGTCTGTATATTCGCGGCGATATCGGCTGTGTGTGCTTTTTGAGTTTTCAATTGAAATTTATAACCGTGTCGAAAGTTTGGCTTTGAATATATTATTATAATGTTAAAGTATGTACTTGGCTGTATTGTTGAATCGGGTTGAGGAGGAGAGGGGGAGGCTGTATGGTGTATCTATGTGGATGTGTGTGTGTGTGGGTAAAAGTTTTCAAAGCCTTTTGAGATGGTGAATTATGTTAAAAATAAGATGTTTTATGATGAACACCGCCAAAAGCGAAATTATTCGAAAAGTTAGCGAAGAATTTTCAGTGGGTTTATGTACTTTTATCAACATACACATATTTATTATTTGTACATCTGATATACTTAGATAGGTACATTCATCAATCTTCATTGATTAATTTGTTTATATCAAAATATATTAATTTATATAATCGAATATTTTTATTATTGCATATGCGCAAACATTGGATTTTTTTCCCTGTCGGGAGTCAAAGATATTTTTTAACAGATTTTTAATTACAAAAAAACCAATTCCCTCAACAGATGGCGTTACAACAAAAATAAATAAAAATAATAAGAATGTTGTTCATTATTTCACACATAGATGGCTGTAGTAAAAATTGCTTATTTTCAAGCGAAAAGAATTTCAGTATTACAATATAATAGAACATTCAAAATTGAATTGATAGGGATCTCATTAAAAAGGTATAATTGGTGAACGTTGCGCAAGCGCATTAAGTGATCACGTAAACCAGCCGATGACAGGTCGTAAGCCCTGTAGGTGCCTTGATTTTCCGGTTCTCCTACAGTAAATATTCCAACTTCGTCTCTATTGAGATAATTAAAAATCTGTTAAAAAATATTAATTTATTTATTTTTACTTTCTGTGAATATAATTGGTGTACTGGCGTGCTTATTGTCTAATGGCGATTACTTCCAGCCAACCAGAGTTAATGCTAAACATACAAAACAGTGTGTACTAAGAGCGATAGTTTTATTTTATTTTTTTATTTTATTTTATTTAGAAACATAACAGCTTTTGTATATAAAATATAATTCAGTTAAAAATTAATTAATAAGAAGCCTATTATAATGTTTCACAGAGTTACAAATACATTTACGTCTAATTTATGAGAATATTGGTCATGAAGGGTTTAGGAATGGGGTATGGTTTGGAAACTGGGAATTGAAGAATGAAATGGGAGAAGGAAGAGAGGGAAAGGACAGTTTCCCTAACCGATGCTTGTAGGCGCATTAAGAATTTGCTTAAATGCTTGTAGGGATAGATTAAATAGATCTGGCTGGGGCTAAGATTATTATAGTAATCACATCACAAAAATAAACAAAAATGGCTCAGTTGGTTGTGTATCTGACTGCTGTTCCAAAGGTCCCGGGTTCGATTCTCGGTGAAGACAAGTTTATAATTGTGTTTTCAGTCTGGATCTGTGAGACGATTAATATCGTAAGTCTCCAGAATCTGGCAACTTGTTATTGGGTGCGTGTTAAATTAATATATGACATAGTACCTGTTAGTTGCCCGAGAAGCAAAATTAAATAAATAAATAAATAAAAAAAACAGCCGAAAAATAAAAATAAAACAAAGAAGATATCAGTGGTCGCGAGTTCGAATCCTGCTTCGACCGATTTCGTTCACCTATAGAACAAGCATTTATTTGCTTATTTTAGGGAACGTAGGAAGATGTATGTATATGTACTTTTTTAACAAGGACATATTCATTTAAAAAAAATAATATAAGAACAATTCATAGCAATGATAGGAAGACTAAAGTATAAGGAAAGAAGAGGAGAGGAAGATGTAATCAGGTGTTGTCAGATAAATATTTTTGTTTTAGCCTTTTCTTGAGATGTTTAGTGAGACAGACGAAAATATAATTGAAACGTACTCGTAAATCGAAAAATGTAGGTACATAATTTATTGTGTGTTGTAAATAGCGTTATTAAACAAGGGTAATGGCAGGAAACGGGACTTTGACCATTTACGAATGATCGCAACATATCAAAGAAGAAGCACTTAGACCAGTTATGAATGATCGCATCATATCAAGGGATGCCAAAGTTGCCATTCATAACGGCATCGTGGTGCCAACCCTGACGTATGCAAGTGAAACCTGAACATGGCAGAAGATGCATGAAAGCAGAGTTAATGCAGTTGAAATGAGATCGTTATGAAGAATTTGTAATAGAACTATGTATGACCGGGTAAGAAATGAGGACATAAGGAAAGAATGAAAGATGAAGAAAGATGTCATTAATAGAATGAAAGTGAACACATTGAGATGGGTTAGTTGGTCACATGGGGAGAATGAATGAGGAACGCCTGACGAAGAAAATATACAGTGCGGAAGAGAATGGAACGAGAGGTCGAGGACGCCCAAGAAAGGGATGGCACGACCATGTGAACGATATTCTGAAAGACGGAAATGTTATAAGTGTGAGAACAGTCTGATTTGTTACCATGATTACAATATTTAGAAAAGATTGGAAGCACTGTTCTAAACCGGTGCTTCACAGTAGGTACAATAAGAGTTCAATGGTCTGAATTCTTCGATTATAATAATTCTGGGCTATTTATAAAGTTGAGTCTTTCTGTCATTGTATGCGGCTATAGCCAGACCACAATGGAAAGTCGTCAGCCATTCAAGAGTGATCCCTATGACGTCTTTGAATAAGATGAAAATATGTATAAGAAAATATATCGAGAAGACTATTTCATAGCGGGGATTATCTTTTCTTCTTCGTCTTCTTTCAAGCAATTCCGCTGTCGTAAACTCGGCAGTATTGTATTTTTAAACTTAAAGTTTTCAACTGTCCACTGGTGTAACAGTCAAAAGCATTTGAAAATTATATAAAATTACTTAAAAATAAGTAAAAACACTTTTTAACTTTTTTCTGCTGTGGTTTCGCCAATGTATTAGAGGAGGTAAAGTGACGGTATGTATGTGACTGGATTGGATATCAGTGGAATAAATTCTGCCTTCCCATATCCAGTTCCTATACCCTTTTCCAACCTATATACATTGTCCATCTTCACCCGTTTTCACTCGCAACAATAATATCGCCGCGCCGCTCAGTACCAAACGCATCCTTCGTTAGTGTGTATCGATTACAACCTCGCATATCCGCATCGCTCAAAATTTCCATATAATTTCGCGTCGCATTTTTAATTTTTTAGAACATTTTATACCCGCTTATTTAACCTATATGTGATTGTGTTGTGTGCTATATACCTATATTTGTGTTTCGTCATCGCATCATCGGGAGCTGAGAGGAGTGATCCAGAGTCCTTCAGCCTTCCTCATTCCTACAGGTAGGATCTTTGTTTCGTTTATTTCTGATAGAGTCATTTCGCATATCGTTAATATTTGTCTCTTCTGAATATAGGTGAAACCACGCACCCACGCACCCATTAAAAAACACCTCGATAATTATATCAATTCAGCAACAAATCAATAACTATTTAATTACGCACCCGCCACACCACGCTGATTTAAAAATATTGACCACGGAAGCGTTTCGCTTAAAGAACATCTACTGAATGGTCCATATATTTTTCAAAAAAAGCGAGAAAAAAAGGAATTAATTATAACAAATAAAAGTGTCATATATATTAGGCAAATACAGAATATATCACATTAAAATGAACGAAAAAAATCGAGATCTTAAAGAATATTTTTAATTTATTCAACAGTAAAAATATTTTTTTCCTTTAGATTTCTCATCCTAAAATACAAACATCAACAAAAATATTATATTACCTACACCCCGTGAGAATTTTCTATAGGAATAAAGGTTCATAATTAATTTCATTTGAGAAGGCTTAAAATAGATCGCTGTGTGAACAGATCTATTGAAATCTACATTACGCGTCTAGAGAATATTGCACATACGAATGTTGAAAAAAAAATAGGTAAAATAATATGATTGAGGTCTATATAAAATGCGATCTACATAGAAGGCAGGACAACGTCTCCCCGAGCCCGCTTGTAATATCATTTTATATTTTTCAAACTGAATTCCAAGTATTTAAAATTATTCCTTAATAATTTGCAAGAGAGGCCCATGGTTCTAACAAGAGAAATATTCTTAATTAAGATACTGTCGTTTCGCCAATGAATTTTCTATTGAAGTAGGTTATTATAATATGAAGGTATCTACTTGTGCTATAGTAAAGGAAAAACGAACGATGCGATTATGTTCTCGGTGTTTTGTTCTGATCTCTGCTTTGATGAAACAAATGGTTGTGCTGGACCAAGGAAATAGAGCGCCATCAAATTATTTCTAAGTCTTATTAAACTTTCGTATACGTATATCTAAACATGTACAATTTTAATATTATGTATTATCGGTCACAATGAAGTCATAGTATAAAGGCTGATTTTTTCTCTAAAAAGATACCGCAGCATGTTACAATGATTGGATAGTATGAACCCTGAGTACTGGTGACTTTCATGGATAAGAATTTTTTTCCAACTGTCGATTTGTTCAGGAGAACTTTGTTCTCTTAACATATCGACAATGTATCAAGCCAGAATACGCGAGAATTGTATGGAGAGGTCTACTTTTTTCACGGCTTTTCCAACTTTGAAGTCAAAAAACACCAACTTAGAGGCTTCGCAGCATATATGTTCCATACACGGATTTACTCAGAATTCGGAGTAGAACATTTCGTGTGTCTGTGTGTGTGTGTGTGTGTGTGTGTGTGTGTGTGTGTGTCTGTGTGTCTGTGTGTCTGTGTGTGTCCGTCCCCCCCTTATAACTTTTGATCCGCTCAATTTACAGATCCTAAAATTTCAGAATATATAAACAGTTACAGGCCTACAAAACTTTTATACTCGGAAATTTGAATTTTTGTTTCAGTCAGGGGTTATCAACTTTTGAATTTTTATTTTATTTTTCCATATATCTCAGAAACCATAAACGCTAGAACGCTGAAAATTGGTACAAACATAGACAAATACAAAATCTCAAATCAGTTTTTTTCAAAAAAATTCCAGGGTTTCTCAAACATTTTTTATTAAGAAAAATATTTTTTTTATGATAAATTTATGAGTTTAACTGCCTATATTTCCAAAACTTTTACAATTATCGAAAAAAGCCGAAACACCCCAACTAGATAATTTAATTTTCTATAAAAAATATTAAAATTGTAGTAGAAGATCTCAATTTTTTTTTAACAATTTTTTTAAAATTTAATTTAGTGACGACATCGCTTCATACATTTTGTATGGCAGTCGCCTATACACAATATGTAAGAAGACTTAATAGTTTGATACTTCATCTCCAAACATACATACATACCATCATGCTATTTGCATATTCTGGGTAGGAAAAAGGATCTTCCTCCATACTATCCTATCTTGACATACATACCTACATAATATGTTGTATAGAAAACAAAATATCTGAAAATATTCAATAATTTGTATCTATGGGTTTATAGTTTGGTACATATTCTTCAACTATACATACTATCGCTATCGACAGTTGGATCTCATGTGTTACATGCAACTAGTATAGAAAACTAAATATCATAAAATAATCCAACTGTCGATTTGTTCAGGAGAACTTTGTTCTCTTAACATATCGACAATGTATCAAGCCAGAATACGCGAGAATTGTATGGAGAGGTCTACTTTTTTCACGGCTTTTCCAACTTTGAAGTCAAAAAACACCAACTTAGAGGCTTCGCAGCATATATGTTCCATACACGGATTTACTCAGAATTCGGAGTAGAACATTTCGTGTGTCTGTGTGTGTGTGTGTGTGTGTGTGTTTGTGTGTGTGTGTGTGTCTGTGTGTCTGTGTGTCTGTGTGTGTGTCGGTCCCCCCCTTATAACTTTTGATCCGCTCAATTTACAGAGCCTAAAATTTCAGAATATATAAACAGTTACAGGCCTACAAAACTTTTATACTCGGAATTTTGAATTTTTGTTTCAGTCAGGGGTTATCAACTTTTGAATTTTTATTTTATTTTTCCCTATATCTCAGAAACCATAAAAGCTAGAACGCTGAAAATTGGTATAAACATAGACAAATACAAAATCTCAAATAAATTTTTTCAAAAAAATTCCAGGGTTTCTCAAACATTTTTTATTAAGAAAAGTATTTTTTTTATGATAAATTTATGAGTTTAACTGCCTATATTTCCTTTTTTTTTTAAATATCGAAAAAAGCCGAAACACCCCAACTAGATAATTTAATTTTAAATAAAAAATATTAACATTGTAGCAGCACATCTCAAATTTTTTTTAACAATTTTTATAAAAATTGAATTTAGTGACGACATCGCTTCATACAATTTGTATGGTAGTCACCTATACACAATATCAAAGAAGACTTAATAGTTTGATACTTCATCTCTAAACATACAATATACATATACCATCATGTTGTTTTCATATTCCGGGTAGGAAAAAAAGACTGACCTCCATACTATCCTATCTTGACTACCTAGGTACATGTGTTGTATAGAAAACTAAATATCATAAAATAATAAATAATTTGTATTTATGGGTTTGGTACTTATTCTTCAACTATACATACTATCGCTGTCGACAGTTGGATCTCATGTGTTACATGCAACTAGTATTATTAAAATATACACTATAGATTTAAGAATTAGATAAAATACTACATGTAATCAAAATGATCAATGCTTCTTTTCCTAAATTTAGCTAGAAGCTTGTGTTTAGAGTGTAAGTGTTTCATCGCAGTCCTGGTTGGAAAGCAGTTTGGTAAGATCTTTCCAGTTATGTTTTTTTTACCATGCCTGTATTTTTATGTATTTTTCTTCACAGCATTTTTTACATATTAATTTGGAATCTCAACGTGGTACCAGTATTCTATTCAGCGCTCCCATTATTTATCAATTTAGGGAGAGTTTTTCAAAGAGTTTCTTTATTAATTCTTCGTTTCAGTTTCAATTTGTTTCAGTTATGAAGCATTATAATTAAGATGTGTGCCCCGCTCTCACACATATCAAATTTAAGGACACATACATGATGTGGTCCATATGCATGGGCCGTCCATGTATGACGAATTTTATTTTTTAACGCTTCTTAGTGAAAGGGGTCTCTAAAATTGAGCATAAATATTTAGATTGTAACTGCATTTTCAATTTGCAGATTCAATAGTACTTTTGGCCTTCTATTGATATAAAATATGAATTATTTTGGATGTTTTAAATTTCTTGATTTTTCTAAACTAAATAATACATCCGTACAAATAAAATATTAGAGCGCGGATGACAGCTCTCCCGAAATTGACCTTGAGGTAGAAAAATTTAAAATTGACTATTTTGAAAATTTTGACCTCTGGTAGAGGGCTAAAACTAGTAAAGAATATTTTTTTCATTATTTTTTAGATTGACAGAATCCAAATATGCAACTTTTAAGACCCCTTTCATATGTGGATTCGAGTAAAAAAATGTACGGACAAGACTAATATGCACCCCATGGGAGAACTGTCTTTTGCAACAGCCCTATAAGATGTAGACGGAAACCAGCACTCACTACCTGGCTGAAATCTCTCGCTGATTATTTCAAGAAGGCAACTTTAGATATTCGCATTGTTGGACTCTAATGATCTGTTTTTGTGCCTTTTCACTATCTTTGCTTCTTTATCTTTTAATTAGAAATTATTTTTATTGTTATCATGTTGTCCTTAGCCTACGTAGGAAAATTAATCTCTCTTCCAACAATAGTTTGGAAACTGATTCACATTCATTTGATTCTGGAGGTAAACAGCTTTGATGTATATAATTTGAAAAATTATTTGAATAAAGTATTATTTGTTCGTTTGGTACATCATCGTGAAAAATGACTAACCAGGAATTAGACCTAAATATTATATATTTTTTTATTAACGATGTTTATAAAAATGAAGGTACATTTTTTAACTAGTGCCTGCCTCACTAGAATTACATCCTGTGATGAGGAAGGATAAAGTACTTTACAAAAAAAAAAACAAATAAGAAAAAATTACAAAAAGACATACAAATAAAATAAAAGCTATCAAAAAAGAAGAAAAATACAGTAATTATAATAAAATTAAGGTCAATAATAATTATGATCAACAGTATTCAGTTTACATGCTATATTTTTTGTGACTAAGTATCGAAATTGTATTATTTTGAATAGCTTATATTTATTACTGTTTTGGTATCTAAAAATGTGGCATGTTAATGCATATATATTGTTTTTATTCGGGATAATAACACCTTTATAATCAAGTGTGAGCAATTACAAATACACATACCTAAACAAAATTAATATAATAGGAACATATTTAACTGGAAGAAAAGGGTATGAACTGATAAAAAACTGAAAATAATCTTATGACAAACAAAGATAAAGATTAAGAATGAATTGTAGGAATAGAAAAGGAAAGAAAAGTGAGAAATAGAACAGTCAATGATATGCCACAACATATTTAGTCAGATGATAATCTGTCCACAGTCGCTCCGAACCCTCTCTCGGAATTTGTCATGAGAAAGGAAAAATATGTCAATGTCACTAAATTTTTCATCGTACTGTCGACAAATTCAAGGAATAGTGGAGAAATTCCGATGGATTTATCTACGAAATGGAACCTGAAACAACTCCGACTTTCTGGTTGTAATTAACTTGAATTGATTTTATTTATGTAAAGAGAAGAAACGGCAAATTGCCATTTGGTAATTTCTTCCCATCAACCAGGTATAATATAAGTAAGCTAACAAAGTATATGATGTGCTGATGGAGCACAGGAAAAAATAAACGTTTGCAATTATAAGGGTTTCGAAAATTATTACAAACAAACAAAGCGTGCGCAAGAAAACGATGGTTAAAGAAAATAAATTAAAACATAACATTTTGGAAAAAAAACATATAGGTTAGAAAAAGGTCAAAGAAAAATGGCAGATCTATAAAAGGAGGGATGCAGCACAGTTCATGAAAGTATGAAAACTGGAGAACAGACTAAGTTAGAAGCAAAAGTTAAAGGTGGTTCGGTGGATATAGTGCCATCGAAGATAAAAAAAAAACATTTTCAACGGTTTGAGTATTCTATTTGGCCTAAAATCTGGCTTTAAATTTGCTTTTATAGTAAATTATATTTTAATGTCAATCACAGCGCTAGCAGAGACATCTTACGCCTCATTTTTCTATATTGACAAGCATTCATCGCCACCGTGGCGTCTAATATTATGTTCGTTTTTTTTTCTAGCTTCTTATATTTCCGTCTTTCGACGACCCTGTGTCTAGTCAATGTGTCAATTTAACGATGGAAAAGATAACTGAATGTATGGAATTGAAAGTTGTCACGTTACAGGCAACTGTTACTTACATTCGTTGAGTTGTATTTTCTTTTTCATCGCTAAATTGAGACGTTGACTAGGCACTCGGACCTTTTCTTCCATTCCCTCTGCATTGTCTTTTTCTTCGTCCCGCGCTCTTTATTCATATTTTCCAAGTTGCCAAATTATTTCTTAGTTAAGTGTATAGCTATGTGAAAAATGATACAAAAAACTATAATGTATGACCATGTCGAGAAAATAATTATGAAGACTAGTAAACATTCCCAAACTTTGTGGTGTTCCCCAGGGATCAGCAAAATGGCCGTAAAATTAAATAAGAAACAAGGAATGTGCATACTAAAATATTCAGTATCTTCACCATATCTGGTCGATGAGCTGGAGTAGCTAAATTTTTCATTTGAAAACAAGACCAAATTGAATAAGCCGAAGGTTTAGGACATATTTTATTCATTGCGTCACAAACACTGCAAAGATTACTTAATCACATTTCATGGTAATTTATACAATATATTTTTGTAATATTCCACGGTTTGTTAGAATGATTCAGTTGATCGAGAAATTATCGTAATTGATAAGGAAATCATTTTTTAATTTCAATAGTTATTAATTGTTGTTGAACGTCGATTTGAATAATTGTGAATTGTTGTAAAAAGTTGATTCGAAGAATTAAGAATGATGGTTGATTTGAATGAAGTATGAGTTATCCATGAACAGGCTAGATGTACCGGCATTTAATAGTCATTCCACTCTTTTCTATTATCGTTATTTTCGGGTAATTGAAAATACAACACGCAACATAGGTAATATCTCAAATAGTTCTGCAATGAGGCTTACCACATATTATGAACGTAGTGCCTTTTTATGTGTGACGGGGCTAGTGTGTGGAGATACACGATCTTGTAGTGCTTCCTTTTATAATGTAATGCATAATCGCAGACCTGTCGCTGTTTACTTCGCGTAACGATATTGTTGTGATGGTGTATATGTGATTTGTATATAATAATAATAATTAAAGACTTTTATTGAGTTAAACAACGTGGCGGACTTATTGCTCGCAGGCAATTTCTACCAGTCAACCAACATGGTAAATACAATCAGTTAAAGGAATATAAGAATACAATTAGAAAAAGAAAAAAAGAAAAAATCATAAATTAAAAATAAATATAAAAACAAAAGAAAATATATGTATAAATAAGAACGAAAATAAGAATAAAAAAATACATCAGATAGATAGACAATGTTTATTGGATGGAGGATAGGAGAGGAGAAAGGAAGAGGGATAAAGGGAAAAAGACGTAAATTTGTGTTTATGTGGATAGAAAGTGTGACTTGAGACGCCTTTTGAATGCTATCAAATTAGTGGTGTCTCTGATACTCTCTGGCAATAGTTCCACATCCGAGCTGCATGAACTGTGAACGAGTAAGTATTAGTAGAGGTTTGGTGTATTGGTAATGTAAGTGTGCAATTATGTTGGGACCGTAAGTTAAGGCAATGTGAGGATAAACTACATAAATAATCTATGTATTTCTGGTCTTAAGCATCGAACCTAGGACGCGGGCACAGAAACCAAACAGCTTTCCACTATGCCACCGCGATAGTAAAAATACTTAAATGTTGAACGAGTAGAGGCAGTCAACGATAAGTTTGCTTTACCTGAAGTAAAATATATTGAGGGCATTTTTTACTTAAATTCTTATTTCGTTGAATTTTTTCCTTCCTATATTTCGTTCATGGACGATTTAATCTTGAGACAAAGTCCCGATATATATTTCGTCTTTGGATACTTCATAAATCTATTTATTTTCTCCTTATCTTTACATTTTCTTGTGTGCTCCCGAAATGAACAGCGTTTACTTTGCATACATATGTGTGTATACAATACAATACTAGTGGGTTGTGACCAACTCTAATCCGACCTCAATAACGAATTTTCGTTTAGAATATACCTATCTGTCGGCGATGTACTATTAAATTATAAATTATAGAACCCACGACTGCTAGAATCACGTTATTTTCTATATTGGCCCATAAAAATATTCATTTTCCTAAATCACAGTAAATACGCTGATTTTTTTGTCTGTAAAAGGATGCCACAGTAGGGGAGAAGTGGCATGAAAGGGACATTTTCGTTGTAGAGGCTCTAGTTAATAAATTAATGATTTTTTTTTCGAAGTTGGATCTGAATTAGAAAGTTTAGATATTTAGTTATTGGAAAACAAAAATAAAAATTGAAGTTTTTAATAATCATTTGTTGTTTTTCGTATTCTTGAAAAACATGTATTTTGTCCCCTTCATAAATAGATAGTATTGAAAGGGACGCGACAATTTATGAAAGGGACAGTACATAAATATTACGGAAAATCAGACAACTTTACGCTTAAAGTATTATAAACTTAAGCATTTAGTGATGGAATCACATTCTATGGATAATTGAATAAAAAACACTAAGCTTTGCTTACCAATTTAAATCAACTCACACCTAATAAGTTGCAAATGGATGCTCGTAAACTGCGAGAAAAATTTAAGATCAATAATAAAGATTTATGTACAGATACTGTTTTAGTTTATTAAAAAGTCGCGTTTTTAATAAACTAAAACAGAATTCTAGTTTTATGATCAATACTTTTTACACTTTTTTACTTACCTTCACATGTCTGTCTGTACCGGAGGTGTCCCTTTCATAAATATTTCTTGTGTCCCTTTCATAAATATTACACTCAAATCATAAATATAACCACAAAATCATTATTTTATAATAAAAGTATACTGACCACCTTTTGTTATCATAAAGCTATGTAGCTAGTCTATCATAAACAACAGTAAACAATTTAATAACTAATGCTCAGCTTTTCAGGAAACTTATTTTAAAGATAACGAAAATTTACTTTTTGCTACGAATAAAAACAAACGCACGCCATCGCCGTCTTTGAAATGGCAGAAGTGTGAAATAAGGTGCGAATGGACATGCGTTGGGGTTGTCATCAAATAAAAATAGTGTTGATTCGATACTATTTTTATTTTACCGGAGATTTAGATTGTCCCTTTCAATACGTGTCCCTTTCATACCACTTCTCCCCTAGGTATTAACTGTTCTGTTGTAATAAAGTGTTGAATATTGCTATTTTAACACGTACATAAGTATGGCAACTAATTGTCAAATGTATGGAACGTTTTTGTATGAAAAAATGGCGACGTATACATACATACATCGAAAAAGTTTACTTTAAAATTAGGAAAAAAATATTAATTTATCTTTTTGTACATAATATATACAAACATATTACACACTGGCGGGTTTATTGCAATAAGGCAATTTCTTCCAATCAACCAGATTACAAACATTACAAAGTTGGTATGTAAGAATTGTGAATGCACATCAACAAAAGTTTGAAAGCAAAAAAAAAAAATAAAAAAAAACATATATTACACTAAACAAAAAAAATGAAAATACTTCACAGCAAAAAAAGGATAAGGAAAGGACAAGGAGAGGAAATCGGGATCAGGTGTTTAGGAATAAATATACCTTTTTAAGTTTTTTCTTGAAAATACAATGTGAGTTAGACGGCGCAATATCCGGACTTGGCTATTTCATAATCTAGTTTATTGTACTTCGAATGACGAGCTGAGAAATTCTGTATTATGGATAGAGATGGATAGTATTGTACGTTCAGCAGATCTGAGTGGAAGTCCAAATATTATTATTTAATGAAATCATCACCATCTTTTTCACTCAAACTGAAAATATTAAATATTACACGTGTAAATACGTACTTCTGAATTCAAATAAACAAAAATTTGCTAACGAAAAAGTACATTTTTTGACATAGGTATCATTTGTTGAAATTTTGAATGAAAATTGTCGAAAAAAATGAAAAACAACACAAAAAGATAATTTTTGTTGGTCCAATTAATTCATTGACCGAAAAGGTAGCGATATGCAGAATATATTATAACCTTTATCATCTATCTATATCTATAAAGCAAAGTGTCCTGACTGACTGAATGACTGACTCATCAACGCACAGCCCAAACGGCTAATCGTAGAGAAGTGAAATTTTGAAATCAAATAGGTTTAATAACAAAAACTTCCACTAAGGAAGGAATCTTGGAAATTCCGCCCCTAAGGGGGTGAAAATTAGGGTTGAAAGTTATGTGAAAGAAAAGACGTGATATGAACTTGAGATTCGTCATATCGATACTTCTATTAAAATTAGTAATGACGTGTTTCGCCGTTTTTCCATATTTAATTTTAAAGGGATGAAAAATGGCGTATGGAAATAGGGATAATTTTAACGTGCGTATTAATAAAACAAAAACTTATTTTATCGAAATTTCCTAAAATTGTTTTTCTAAGCAAGTGTATATACGTAAATAAATATTTTGCATCTTATGTGTATCATAATATTACGTGTTGTGTTAGGTGTAAAATTAATGAGATTAATAATTGCTTTTATTTAATTTACATATACTGCACGTCGCATATTACTTTATGAAGTTTATTAATATGTATAGACATTCAAATAAGTAAAGCAAGCGAAGCTGCGGATATTCAGCTAGTTTTCTAATATATGATTGATACTAGAACAAATTAATATAATAAATATTATGGTGGGTATTATAACTCTCCACTATTCAATAGTGGTTGATAGTAAAAAGGAAGGTTTCAAATCCGCAAACTCATAAATAACGGACCTTAAAACTAGTTATGCACAAAGCGAAACCCTTTGTTTTATTTTAAGTTTTTGTTTTTCGTGAAAATAAATGAATATTTAAGTCCGCCCCCAATATATGTACACATAAAGGCACAGAGGTAGGGTTACCATAGTTTCCAGCAACCAATGTAAATCGTATCAACATGCTGCGCTCCTCTTCTTGGTCCTATCCTGAGTATCGTCCTCAGAGTCATTACATTTCTACATATCCTCGGCCACCAAGCTCTTCTATCGTCATTTGGGACGCCCTTTTGGTCTTTTGCCAGGAACTCGATAGTCCATTGCAGTGTTACACTTTTTCTGGAGGTTTTCTTCGAATATGTCCGAACCACGTCAGCCTGCTTTTGTATCAACCTTTTTATTTATTTTTTTATTTTCTTTACAAAGGACATCACACAGTACATGCATACAATTATTGAAAGTACATAAATAAGTAAAAATACAAATATAACATGAACCTCATACCTAATATAAAAATGAGACAGTAAAAAGTGTGAATTAGTATGTATGGCTGCGCGCATGAGAGAAGAGTAACAATATGTATGTGCGTGTGAATGAGATATCTAGAAAGAGTGTGTGGGTGTGTATTGTGTATGTGTGTGCGAGAGTGGGTGTGCATGTGTGTGTGTATACATGATTGAAAAACATATATTGACAGTTTTATTATAATATTAAATTGCTATAACCACTTGAATTGAGTTTAACGCGACTAGTTTCGGGAGAAACTGAACAGAAACTGAACTCCCATCGACAGGCGAATTACAACTAACTAATGTTGGACGTTTGTATTAGGTACCTAAATTAGAGTGTGGAGCGGGGATGGGGGTGTGTGAGTTATTATTGGTTATTTTCATTGGGGGTGGAGTTATAGGGAACATTGTTAGTAAAGGGGAAGAATTTGGAAATATTATTATATTAATTAATGATTTGCCTGTATTTATATTTTTATGAATTTCTATTGTTTCTAAATTGTTTAATTTTATTCTTTAATTTGGGACGTGGTGTAATGGTGGACGTGTTGGTCAAACGTCCAACATTAGTTAGTTGTAATTCGCCTGTCGATGGGAGTTCAGTTTCTCCCAAAACTAGTCGCGTTAAACTCAATTCAAGTGGTTATAGCAATTTAATATTATAATAAAATTGAATTATGGAATACCACAAGGTAACCGTCGAAACAATGAATATATATTGACAGATTCATAAGTTGAGAAGAAAAAGATATATTATTTTTATTTTACTAATATATCTAACCAACAGTTTAAAATAGTATTAACAAAGGTATATTAAATTACAAATTGTGTTTTATACATTTTTATAGGTATTTTAAGTAGGTTCAATTGATTTGGCAAAATATTTAGCAATTGCTGAAGGCAGAAAAAAAAATTATAAAGAAAAAGAGAATCAAAAAATAACAAGTACATTATATTTATTTATAATTTTTAGGGAGATTAACAGCTATACATCAGTGTTACATTTACATAATATAATAATTTTACAGCCAATAAGAAGTATTCGCTTTATTATAAATATATGTACATACATACACACATACCATCACGCCATGTCCCTCGCGGGGTAAGCAGAGAGAACCGAACACCACTTATTTCTATCTTGACACACATTCATCGCCTCGTCAACATTCATACATAATAATAATAATGAACACTTATAATATTATAATGAACATAATTGCACCCTGCGAAAGTGGCGAGTTTATTGCCATATGGCAGTTTCTTCCAACTAACCAGTGTTTCCAGACCAGAGAAGCAATATTTGCATGAGAAATGAATTTAAATAAATTTCTCCTCTGCTGGGAATCGAACCCATGATGCCCTCACAGAAACCGAACGGCTTACCAACTGTGCCACAGCGGTCGTCTTATACATGTTCGTCTGTTATTCATGCTTCTGACATTTCCGTCTTTCAAAATACCGTTTACATGGACGTGCTATCCCTTCCTTGCGCGGCCCCGACCTCTCATTCCATTCCTGTCCGCAATGTATATTTTCTTCGTCAGGTGTTCCTCATTCATTCTCCCATGTGGCCTTACCATCTCAATGTGTTCACTTTCATTCAATTAATGACATCTTTCTTTATCTTACATTTTTTCCTTATGTCCTCATTTCTGACCCTGTCATATATTTTTTTTTTATTTTATTAAGTTTACAATAACATATACAAAATATAAAACAAACAAACTGTAGTATAGAGGTGTGTGAGTGGGATGGATAGAAGTGCGAAAGAGATGAATGTATGTTGGTTGCTATGCAGATAGTTATGCGGGGCATTCTGTTACTGGCTGTCAGAAGGAACATTTGAGATAATAAAGGAGATAATTATATTAAGACATTATTGGATTACTTCCTTCTTATTAATCTATATTATACTCAGGAAGTGAGTATATCACAGTGGCGCAGTCGGTTAAAAAAGATCTACACTCAGAGAAAAAAGGAATTTGGAATTTACGTGTATTAAAACTCAGCAAAAAAACAACACCGATTACTTGAAATGATTTTTTTTTATGTAACTGGATTGGATGGGACTGTTGGAAAGGAGAAGAAGAATAACAAGGATATTCGGAAGTCTTCGGCAGAGTGAGTCATCGGCAATCCAGGAAAATCGTCAGAGTGTGAGACCAGGCAAGGTCATCGGAAATCCAGGAAGGAGCATCATCAGGAAGAAGAGGACAAGAAGGAGGAAAGAAAGGGAACAAGGACGTCGATAAGGAGCCGCCTATCAAGGACGTCGGAAAGGGAGCCGCGCAGTAACAGAATCAACCAGGGAACATAGAGGCAAAGGACTAGGGTTTATTGAGGGTCATCTACGATCATCGGAGTCGAACCATCTTCGTGGTCAGGACCTTAAGTTAAGTATTTGTTACCTGTAATAAAATACTTAGCTAGTGCTCAAAATGGAGGGTTTTTTGAGAGGTTTGAGTCCTTTCTGCCACAAGTCGGGAAATTGGCCCATCTTCAAAGAAAGATTGGATCAGATTCTCATACTCAGTGATGAGAAATTGTCAGAAGACAAGAAGAGAGCTATTCTCTTGAGTAGTCTTACGGAAGATACCTTTGTATTCCTAAGTGAACTATGTTTTCCAAGAAAAATGTCAGTTATACAATATGAAGAATTATGTAAAATGATAGAAAAATGTTGCAAAGGTATTGATAATGTATACGAATATAGAGAATTTTTTTTTAATTGTAAACAGGCAAGTGATGAATCAGTTAGAGAATTTATGGCAAGATTAAAAAGTTTGGCAATTAAATGTTCATTCAACAGTAGATTAGATGAAAATTTGAAGGATATTTTTATTATAGGAATATATAATACAGAAATTAAAAATAAATTATTTTTGAGTGCTGCGGGAAATAATTTAAATGATTGTGTGGAGTTGGCGTATACATATGAACACATTATTCAAAAAAAAAAATTAGATAGTTATAACAAAATAGATTTGCATAGCAACGATAATATTTTGTGTAGTATTGAACGGCCCAATCAGATATCGAGGTACATTTCAAACTCTCCACCACCGACGCGCGTGCGTACTACAGACATCAAAACGACTGACACTAAAATTTTGTTGAAGTGTTTCAATTGCAACAAAAGAGGTCATATAAAGAAAGATTGTTTTCAAAAAAATGTTTTATGTTTTAAATGTAATAAGCGCGGACATTATGCTAACAAATGTGAAGTAATTAACACAATCATGAACATTAGTTATAAAGATTGCGATCCATTTTATCTACAGGTTAGTGTAAATGGAATTGAATTACAGATGATTTTAGATACCGGATCGGGAGTTAACGTAATGCCTTTACACTTATACAAAAGATATTTTAATGAGATTAAGTTAAATAAGTGTGAAATAAAGTTGTCCGGTTATGATAGTACATCACTCGAAGTAATGGGTATTCATAGGTTTACAGTTGAATACAATAATATTATCGCAGAACAAGATTTTATTATTGTGAATAACGGTTCGTCATTCATATTAGGTAGAAATTTTATTAATAAATTTAAAATTAGGTTTTCAAATATTAATGTGTTAGCATCAACAGCGATTGAGTCGCCGGGATTGATTAACAGAGAGATACAGGAGAGGATGAAATGGAAACAGAACAGACAAAAATTTTATTATGGAGGGAAGAAAATGGGAAAATATTTTAAGATTGGTTCTAAGGTTATGACAAAAGACTTCAGAGATTCGAAAAATAAATGGGTACCAGCTACAGTTATTAAAGTATTGAGAAATCGGAATTTTATAGTGGAAACTATTGGAAAATTAAAATGGAAAAGACATATGGATCACTTAGTAGGAAGAAGGGTACACTGGGAAGATGAAAATAACGAATCTGAGAGTATGAATGAATTGGGTCCACTTTATGAAGTGGACAATAAGACAATGGCTAATGAGGATTCTTCTCTTTCAGAAAACACTCCGTGGAGAGACAGGTTGAGACCGCGAGGAGGGGGATTTCGATATCCTAGATGACACACACACACACATCAAATAAAAAAAAAATAAGGGAAAATTGTTAATTGAAATATGTTATTATTGTTAATTGAAATATGTTATTAGTATATTATGTATTGTAATATGTAGAATAGGTATTTTTGGGTTAATTTGGGGAGTGTAGTATAGAGGTGTGTGAGTGGGATGGATAGAAGTGCGAAAGAGATGAATGTATGTTGGTTGCTATGCAGATAGTTATGCGGGGCATTCTGTTACTGGCTGTCAGAAGGAACATTTGAGATAATAAAGGAGATAATTATATTAAGACATTATTGGATTACTTCCTTCTTATTAATCTATAATATACTCAGGAAGTGAGTATATCACACAAACTATAAAGAAAAGATTCACAGTAAGACAAAACATATTTACCCTTTACTAGAGTGCAAGCACTCGTGTGTAGAGGAGAGGTGTGTATATCGTCCTATTGTAGATTCTTCTTAGCGAAATCATTTTACCATCATATATATCATTATACCATCTATATCCGTAAGACAACTATAATTATTCCAAACAATACCTGTCGCAATTGTATTAAATTCATAAAAAAACAGTTTCAGTGTCAACGTTCCCACTCTGAATCTGTGAAACGATAAATATTACAAGTCTCCAGAATGTGACAACTTGCTATAGAGTGCACGTTAAATTAATATTTAATTCAAATGGAAATGCTGCTCTGGATTGGTGTTGCAACACGGATAGACAGAATCCGCAATGAGTATGTATAATGTCAGAGTGGCACCGATAACTGAAAAGCTAAAAGAAAGCAGAATGAGATGGTATGGTCACGTGATGCGCACAGATAAAGATTATTCGGTAACGAAAGCGCTTATCATCCCATCTGACCTAGAGGAAGAGGCAGACCCACAGCAGCATGGCGGTCCTGTTTAAAAAAGGAGCTGGCGGCTCATAATGTTCCCGTTGTGACAACCCAGGACAGAAGATCCTAGCGCTTACGAACAAGGTGGTCCGATCTTGGATAAACCAGGATAGATGAGCAAGGAATAGAAGATTCAACGCCGAAACGCAGTGTTTCAACTACACAAAGTATGCATTTTGTCAAAATCATGATATTTACCAAACTGTTATTGCGAGTTTCAGTAGGTACCTACTGTTGTTGCGAGTTTAAATCCTGTCCTCACCGATTTCTTTCACCTAAAGCCTAAACATATGTTTAGTTTAAGAAATTTTTGAGGATGTATATGTTACTTATGTCTTTTATGTCTTCTTCTTCTTCTTCAGCCCTCTGTCATCCACTGCAGGATATAGGCCTCTTCCATATTCTTCCACTTCCTTCTATCGGTTGCTGTTTGCAGCCAATTTCTACCCCCCACACCGGCTATGTCGTCAGACCATCTTTTTTGAGGTCTTCTGACGCCTCTCTTACTTTCCCAAGGTCTCCATCTCAATATTTTAGGGGTCCATCTTGCGGGTTCCTGTCTAGCAATATGTCCCGCCCATTGCCATTTCAATGTAGCTACGCGATCCATGACGTCCGCTACTCTGGTCCTTTTCCTAATTTCCTCATTTCTTATTCAATTTCTTATTCCTTTATGTAACTATAACATATTCATTCTTTTTGTTTAAAAAAGTCGGCCTTTGTGGCTCAGTTGGTTAGGTATATTACTGCAGATCCAGAGGTCCCGGGCGAAGATACAGTTTTTAATTGAGTTTTTAGTCTGGATCTGTTAGACGATCAATATCGTAAGCTTCCAGAACTTATAATTTGGTGCGTGTTATATTAATATTTGACATTGTACCTACCTGTTAGTTGCCCGAGAAGCCCGAAAGCCTTGTTTATACGGGACAAGTGGTAACCCTACATTATAGGCTCAAAAAATGTATCTGTGAAAGTCTCCCGGATTAGATCTTATAGTATGAAAGAAAACAAGGAGAAATCCTTTTAAATATGAGTGGGATGGTTGTTTTATGATGTTTCTTCGTCCTTATTTTATCGCCATTTTGGGAAAAAACTAATAGTGTTTCTACTCTATTCTTTTATCATTGTTTTCAGGAATCCCGTTAGAGCCGTTTTCTTTTGCATGATCGTGCCAACTTTTTCTAGGACGGTTCTTTCCATTACTATCGCCTTTGTCAATCGTCCATTTTCTTCATCAGTCGTTCTTCATTCATTCTCATCCCGTAATATAATTATTCTTAAAATAACATATACCATCACGCCGTTTTTTCTACTTGGGGTAGGCAGAGAGAACCGAACGCCAGACTCTTCTATCTTGACATATATGTTTTGCCTCATTTACATCCATACATCGCGTCTTACATGCTCTCCTATTATTATTCTTACCTCGCATGTATCTCATTTATTTGATAATAATAAATAACCACAGGAATACCCTACGTGTTGAATTCCACTGATGGTGTTTATTTTTATTTGTCGTTATTCATTTAATACCTACATTACCTATTATGTTTATTTGTTCTTTTATACTTTCATTTGTTATTCTGTTTATTATAGTGGTTATATTTTCTTTGCATGTATTTTTTTATGTATTTATAGAAATTTTTCAAAGAACTATGTGATTTTTATTTCCTCTTTCTTTATGTTTATTTTCTTCCATATTAGCAGAAACTAATCGATCTCCCTTTGAAGTTTTTCTTAATATTTCTTCTTACTTTATTTTCATTGTTTATTAATTGGATATGTTTGTTTTTTTATGTATTTTCACACATTATGTACTATATTTTGTATCTTTTGAATTCCTCGTGTAAATGGCAAACGCCGTTAACAAAATAAATAAATAAATAATGCCACCTCTTTCTTGGCCGGTCACTACTCATTCCGCTCTTTTCAGCCTTGTATATTTTTATGTAAGGCGTTAATTGTTCATTCCCTCTACATGTGCGAACTATCGCAGAGCATTTATTTATTTATTTATTTATTATATATATACGCCCTTAATAGGGCATTTACAAAAAAATACAGGATAAATAGAACAATGTAGGCACAACAAAATAACAATAAGTGTAAATACATAGATTATATAGGTACATAATAAAAAAACGTAAGTAGTTAAAGGAAGAACAATATAAAACAACATAATACAACATAATAAAAGAAAATAGAGGTAAATGATAAAAAAAACTAGACATAAAAGAAGAAAAAAAAATAAACAGTATTACATATTAGAAATATAAAAATAAATAATACTGACAACTTGTCAACTTTTAAAAAAAAGCTAAAATAATTTTCCTCCTCATTGTACCATATGAATGTATTAATTTTGGTGTATTGTATTGTGTGTGTGAGTATATCTTTATTGATTGTTAGCTTTTTTTAATTTATTTTTCCACGTTTGTAAATTAAAATAATATATATTTTTTTTTTTATGAACTCTTTCTATGTATTTTATGTATCTTGTTAAATTTAAGTTTTGTGAACTCCTCCCCGAAGCACAAGGTTTCCTTCTTTTCGGGGAGAATTTCAAATTTATTTGTGATGTATATATTTTTTTTATAATATGTCAAAATGTAAACTTTTTATACTTTCTTATTAATAAAATTTTACTTACTTACTTACTTACATATTCAATTTAAACAACAAAAATAAACAAAGCAAAGTAAAAATCAAAAATTATAATATGCGTTAAGCATCCTTTTGAAACCATCTATAGTGTGTACATTAAATATATCAACAGCACTATATTGGTTTCCAAGGCGGTGCAATCTATGAATTGGTGAGTTAATAATAAAGTTATTTCGAAGATTCTCTATATGAAAAGGTGCATTTTGACGTCAAGCAAACCTTGTAGGTACTCTGAATTTTATCATTTCAACTAGGTCAGGGGTGTCCAATATACCGTTGATTATTTCAAATAAACAAATTAAATCACAAATCGTTCTTCTGTTTGATAGTTTCGATAAATTTAAAATACTCATTAGAAAATCATAATTTGATTTTTCTAAAGGAATGGATAATTTATAATTTACAAATCTTAAAAATTTATGTTGAACCCTTTCGACCCTCAATGAGTGCACATTATAAAACGGCGACCATATAGTTGAATTATATTCAAGATTACTACGAACAAGTGATGTATATAGGGTTTTAAATGTATTAATAGATCTAAAATTTTTGACGCTTCTCAAAATATATCCAAGGCATTTTAAAGCTTTATTAGTTGTTTCAGTTATGTGAGAAATAAATGTTAGCCTCTCATCAAACAATATACCAAGATCCTTTATTGATGTTACTTTAGTTAAGTTATTGTTGTCTATTGTGTATTGAAAATTGATACTAGTTTTATTTCTACAGAATCTGATGAATTGACCTAAATTCTACTCACAATATCTCTTTCAATCTTACATTATTTTCTGGTATCCCAATTCCTTATCCTATCATAGATTGTTTTGTCTCACTTGCATGCATTATTGTTGAAACGATAATTGCGTTGTGCGCAGCGAGTTTTGCTAGCCATGAGATAATTGTGTCAGCCATTACGTTCTCTCTATTTGCTGCTCTTACAGTTCTTATTATATCCTTTTCAAATTTTCAACTCGTATTTTGGATTCTGTTACTTCTTTTGCTTTTATAGATTAATTTATTTAAGGGGGGGACTGCTGCCAACGTACCTATTTTTCAATTTGATATACCATCATTATTTCTTATCAAATCGTTTTGAAAAAAATAATCAAGATAGTTTGGGTATTCATAAAGAAAAATGTTTCTTTATTTTTTGATAATGTTCTGTATAAATTCTTGTAGAAAAATAATGGCATACCCCGATTTTCAACGTTTATCTTTTATTTTTAATAAAATATAAGGCGTAGTTCAACATATTTTTTTTTAAATTAAAGAAGACAAAAATAGCTAGAAAAATACGATGTGACGTTGCATTAATGCTTCAAGTTTAGAAAATAAACCTAAAAAACATTTATTTTCCATTCAGCGCCATTGCGAAATATAAGTTTTTTTGGTTTATTAACTTAACCTGATGCATTAATGCAACGTTACATCATATTTTTCCAGATATTTTGATCTTCTTTAATTTATAAAAAAATATAATGCTCTACACCTTATAGTTTTTTAGAAATTTAAGATAAATGTCATAAATTGGGGTATGCTTATTATTTTCTTACAAGAATATATACAGAACAAAATTAAAAAATTAAGGTATATTTTTATTTAGTAATATCCAAACTTACTTGGTTATTTTTTTAAAAATGATTCGTTTTGTAGTAATAACGCAAATTCAAATTGAAAAAAATAGGTACGTTGGCAGCAGTCCCTCCCTTAAAGGACAAATTATATAAAATAAAGATAATTTGAGTAATATTGCAGCCAATTTCAGGTTGTCACAGGATTTAATGTAGTATATTAAGATAAATTAGGAATAGTTACATTTTTTTTATTTGTTTATTTATTTGAATCTTCTTGTGCATATAATTTGTACACTGGCGGGCTTATTGTCTAATGGGAATTTATTCCAACCAACCAGAGTAGGTGTTAAATATACAAAACAATGTGTACTATGGTAATAAGTTAATCACATTACAAAATAAATAAAGATAGCAGAAGAAAAGTAATAAAAAACAAAGAAGATAGCATATAAGAACAAAAAACTAAAAGAATAAGGAAAGGAAGAGGAGAGGAAATGTAATCAGGTGTTATCAGATAAATATTTATGGTGAGATATTGTGTGAATGATGTGTGAAACTGTATATAAATGTGTGCAGTATATTAAGTGTTGAGTTTGATTATGAAGATGAAATATTAAGTCTGATATATTTGTTTAAATGTGGGGGCGCTAAGTAAGAATATGTCGAACTGTTGGAAATGCCTATTGTATGTATTACAGATATTGTAGATTGTTGCATGTCTAGCATAGTAAGTGTGCTGAGTCGTTAGGTTTTTTTCTTTTATTAAATATTTAACATTGACCTCCATTCATTCTGAGTCCATTTCGGATGCATCAATTGAATACCTCGAATCTAACCCTTTCTACCGAGATTTCGCTTAAAAAAACATACTTATCCGTAAATCGTTTGAATATTTATAAGTTTTCTCCGTATATCTTTATCCATTTGTATAGTAATGGGTTTTCATTTGATACGTTTTGTTTTATAAAATAAATAGGATGGGATATTAAAATAATAGATGGTCTCAGTCAGTTAAGTTTAGAGTGAAACGAAGACCATTCGAGAAATGGAATGCGCCATAAAAGGGCCTATATAAGCTTTACTCCGAGACAAAAATATGGCGCTGGGAAAAATTATTTCTTTAAGAAATAATGAAGATTGTGACACAGCATGATTTTTTCTTTCCACAATTGAATAATTTCACAAATATTAATGGTACCTAATATTTAGATTTCATTAATATTTGAACGAAAATTATAAGTCCAGAAAACAAGATCATCACTGTTAACAATAAGAATCTCGAAATAGTGGATGAATTTATATATATCTTGGACACAAGATATAACTGGGCAAAGAAAACCAAACTGCGGAACTGCCAATAAGAATAGGAACGAGAGTTGGACAGCTTTTGGCAAACTTAGACACATCCTAGAAAATAAAGTAATTCTGATCTGTCTGAAAAGAAAAACATAATATGAATCATGTATACTGCCAGTGACTACATATGCTTTGGAGACCATGGCCCTTACAAAAAGAAATGTAGAAAAGCACAAATGCACACAGCGATCCACGGAAAGATCCATGCTTGGTATAAGCCTAATAGATAGAATAAGAAATGAGGAAATTAGGAAGAGAAATTTTGGTCAGATACCTGTGGTGAACCATCCCTACGTTGTCCACACATCACTACTGGCTTGTCATCGCTATCAACTCAAGCTGAACGTATAAACAATGATCCCCTCCTACTCTAAGTATTCGGAATTTCTCCAGTCGCCGGGCCTAGACGTATCGCGTTCTTTCCTCCACATTCTTATTAAGTGTATGAATTATCAGATGCACCCAATTGTTTGTAGTGTAGTATATATAAACAGTTAGAATATATAAACAGTTTTATACTCAGAATTGTGAATTTTTGTTTCAGTCAGGGGTTATCAACTTTTGAAATTTTGGTTTATTTTTCCATATATCTCAGAAACAATAAAAGCTAGAACGCTGAAAGTTAGTATAAACATAGACAAATACAAAGTCTCAAATTAATTTTTTCAAAAAAATTCCAGGGTTTCTCAAACATTTTTTATTAAGAAAAATATTTTTTAATGATAAATTTATGAATTTAACTAGCTATATTTCCATTTTATTTAAAAATATCAAAAAAGCCGAAACACCCCAACTAGATAATTTAATTTTCTATAAAAAATATTAACATTGTATTAGCACATCTCAAATATTTTTTAACATTTTTTATAAAAATTGAATTACGTGACGACATTGCTTCATACAATTTGTATGAAGCAATGTCGTCACGCAGTCGCCTACACACAATATCTAAGAAGACTTAATTGTTTGATATTAATCTCGAAACATATATATGTACATACCATCATGCAGTTTTCATATTCTGGGTAGGATCAAAGGACTGACCTCCATACTATCATATCTTAAAATATTAAATAATTTGTATTAATGGGTTTATAGTTTGGTACTTATTCTTCAACTATACTTACATAATATCGCTATCGACAGTTGGATCTCATGTGTTACATGAAACTAGTATTACTGTAACTCCACCCACATATTTGGCAACGCTGTAGAGTCAATGTAGCTCCACCCACACATGTGACAACGTTGTAAATGCTGAGTGAAGTAGAAATTAGCTAATTTTTGTTTTAGTTTCGTTTGGACCTTGATAATGCCAAGTCACCTTGGCGAAAACGTTCGGTCGTTGGTATAAAAAAAATATTGTGGAAAAATACAAAGTTATTTATTTTATTAATTTAAAATGGATTTCCACTCTGTAAATACAAAAACTTTAGAATCATAAAAACATAGTTGAATTCATAACCATATTTTTGTCGACGATATTGTTTTTTTTTCATTTTCTCGCAGCAACCTTTAAAATAGAATAGCGATCACCCTGTATTGTCAAATCTACCAACATGATAATAATGTATTATTGTTACCACAACGTTGGTGTGTGAAGGTGAATGGTTTAGTGTGGGGGGGGGGGGGGTGTTATATAGTACTTACACGTTATTATAATATAGTCGTATGTTGAACCACACGCGTTGAATACGTATTTTAAAATTATAGGCTTTCTTGTATGTTGGTGGAAAGATCGATTGGTTTATAAAGAAACATACATACATACATACGTTACTTCATTCTAGCTTTTTGGAACAATTCGCATTTTGTATGCTCTACGATATTTGAAATATAAACCATTTTTGTCTGTTTGCAACCAGATTTATTTTTTTATTTTTTATTTTATTTCGTTTTACACAGTACAAACTGTCAAATTCATATAATACTTATATATAAAAAATGAGTTACCAGCATATAGACCAGTGAAGACTCCAGACATTACCAAATATTAATCATTTTTATAACTAGGTCAGAATTAATTAATCAATGAATAAATAAATAAATAACTCAAGAAATAAATCAACCAATAAATAAATTAATGAATAAATAATCAATTAAACAAATAACAATAGAATATATTTTTTTAGATATATTTTTTTATATTTGTTGCATGTAGGTACCTTACAGATGAGATCCATCTGTCGATGGCAATAGTATGTATAGTTGAAGAATACATACTTATCAAATTATTGAATATTTTAAGATATTTAGTTATTTATATAAAACATCTAGAGAGAAAGGTATGGAGAGGTCAGTCCTTTCTGCCTACCCAGAGTATAAAACAGCATGATGGTATGTATGTATGTTTGGAGATTAAGTATCAAAAATATTGAGTCCCCGTAGATATTGTACAGTACACACTGCCATACAAATTGTATGAAACTAAATCGTCACTAAATTCAATTTTTACAAAAATTGTATTACCTAAAAAGTTTGGGATGTACCTACTATTATAACATGCATATTTTTTGTAGAAAATTATATTATGTAGTTGGGGAGTTTCGGGGTTTTACGATATTTAAAAAAAAAGTTATATAGGCAGTTAAACACATAAATGTACCTATTATAAATGAAATTTATTTAAAATAAAAAAAAGTTTGAGAAACTCTGGAATTAAAAAAAATGATATTTCGTATTTATTCATACCAATTTTAGCTTATGTGGTTTTTGAGATATATTAAAAAAATCAAAAATTCAAAATTTGATAACCCCTGCGCTCTGTGAACAAAAATTCTCTCACACGGGACCTAGATTAATACTGTCAATTCATTGAGACAAATAAATTCTCATGAACGAATCGACAGTTGGATACGTACCTAAGTATTGTATTTTTTCATATTGAATATTCCTCTATTATCGAATATTGGTGTTGGCTTTTGCACAAGAGTCTACAATCTGAATCTACCCGTTTGCATTCTGTTTCCGGTTGGCTCTCTGATTGGTTGAGATCTCGTAGTATTAAGTCAAATGAGCTGTGAAATTTTATATTAAATGCGAAAAATTAAAAGAATATTATATATTTAATTTATAATAATTTATAATTCAATTTATAAAGCAACTCGTTCACGCGAGTCGCTATTATTATTATACACAAACTTAAACCTAACCTAAGAATGCAGAAAAGAAACTCAGGGGCTAGACGCTACTGCTTTTGCAAGGTCCACTGGATTTGTTCGTTTCCTCTTAGACAGGCCGAATAGTAGGAGAAAAGAAATGGCCGAACTTAATTATAATATGTACATTGACAGATATCATTATTACATTAAAATATGAATCCACTAAAACAATTCAATAAATGATGATAATATAAACACAATTATGATTGAATATTTTTATTATTGCATATGCGCAAACATTGTATTTTTTTGAATTTCAGTATAACAATATAATATATAGAACTTTCAAAATTGAATTGATAGGGATCTCATTAAAAAAAGGCATAATTGGTGAACGTTGCGCAAGCGCACAAAGTGATCACGTAAACCAGCCGATGTCAGGTCGTAAGCCCTGAAGGTGCCTTGATTTCCCGGTTCTCCTACAGTAAATATTCCTACTTCGTCTCTATTGAGATAATTAAAAGTCTGTCAAACAATTATGATTAATGATTCTAGAGTTTCTGTGTTTTGAGTTATCAAATATGATTATAAGTGATAACTTATAATGCGAAATAAATACTAATTAATTAAGATATCAAAATAAATTTATAATAATATGCACAATGACACAATAAACCAAAATAGCAAACAAAAAACGTTTTTGACAATATTTTTGAATGTATTAACATTGATGTGAAATAAATTAACTAAATATTATTAAAAAATCAGTAATCAACGATTATGTGTATTTAATATGATTTTAAAAACTAAATAAAATTAATTACAGTACAGAAGCGAAATCATTTGACTTAAAAGTCGGCCATTTTGGAAAATATACCCAAATTCATTGCGGCATTATATACATAACTGCAAATCCAGAGGGCGCTGGGTTTAGTAAGAGGAATATTCATAGAACTATGATTTGTATTTTTACTCTGATTTATTATATAATGCTCTTTGCTTTGTTATTTTGAGTTCTTCTGTTTTTTATAGTTTATTTCTATGTTTTATTATGTTGTCTGACATATATTTTTTTCTTTGTTCCTTTTTATTTTGGAATAGTATTATAACTTTAAGGTTTTTTCCTCTATTTTATATGTGTAACTAATTGACTTATATTTTTTCCTGTCAAGCATATATTTAGATTTATTTTGTTTATTTTTTGTACCAGCATGGTAAATAAACAATATATTAAAACATAAATCATTGCTTTTTAGATATAGAACTTGGAGCAGGAGATCCTATTTTATATCAACATGTATTTTGATTTTTTGGTCACTGTAAGTAATAAAGTATTTTTTAATGTTTATTTGAACAGTCACATCACAAATTATTCTATAAATTCGAAGTTGGCGAAAAGTATAAATAGTCAGTTTGTTCCGGTACTTCGAATGGCGGTGTTATTTGATGGGTTTTCTCGCTATTATAATAAATCCCGGTTTCGCTGTGTCCGCTTCCCGGGATGAGGTGAGTGGGAAGCCGGGAATGCGGCGGGTATATCCCGGGACGAGGAGGGCACAGGGGAATGTGTTATCCCGGGATGAGGCGGGCACCAGGGAATGCGCCATCCCGGGATAATCCCTCAAGTGGAACATTATACCAAAATAATACCTACGCAGCTTTTAATGGAAAAATAATAGGCGCGGTTCACGCAAGAAAATTGAAGAAAAATTACTTTTTACAATGTTTGAATTCAAGCGACGATCAAAATAGTTATATCAAAATTTATTTATTTGGCGATTTCAGAGGTTCATTTACATATCTATTAGCATCCCTGAAAGTATTGGACAGCTGGTTCTATAACAGGTCTAGGTGCATTGTTATGAATCAGCAAGTAATGGTTAGGACCGAACCATTCGTAATTGTTTTGAGTGATTGTCAACGATGGAGCGACCTGACACGGCACACAAAGAAGACGAAGAATAAGTATAGGTTCGCTGATCTCTGCGACATGCCTAGTATCAACATTATATAATATTTTATTAAATTATTCGTACCATCAAAACATATCCCACAATTAAGGGTTACCAACGACAGGTGTGCATTATCTTATTATAACACTCACGCATGATCTAACGCATGCTTCCCATAACTCCCATTTCCTTCTATATGACCTCTCCTACTACAAAAAATGAGATCACTAAGAAGAGTATGTACATAATTTATTTATTTATTTATTTGGATTACTCAAAATATCCCTTAATAATAGAACGATATATGATAGAATAAAAAATGAGGATATAAGGAGGGAATGCAAGATGAAGAAGAGTATTATAAATAAAATGAAAATACATTCCTTGAGGTGGTTTGGACATATTGAAAGAATCAATGATGAACGACTGACCAAAAAAATATACATGGGTGTAAGAGATGGAGTGAATAGTAGGGGCCGCCCCAGAAAGGGATGGTATGACCATGTTAATGATATTTTGAAAGAAGGAAATATAAGAAGCTTGAATAATTGATGTATGAGACGATGCATGGATGTAAAAGAAGATAGGAATGTGTGCAAAAATAGAGGAGTATGGCGCTCGGTTCTCTCTGCTTACCCCGTAAGGGATATGGCGTGATGGTTTGTATGTACTACTACAAAAATGTTATGTTACCTACTGAGGATGTTTTTTTTTAATATATAAATACATTTAGTACATGTTATAAAAAAAAATAATTAATGTTTCATTTCCTAATTTAAGCTATAAGATTGTGTTTAGGAAAGCAGCAGTTCTATGCTTACACAATAAAAATAATTTAATTATAAAAAAAAACATTTCCAAAGCAAAATAAAAAGAAATTAAAAAATAAATATAAATAAATAATAATATCATTAAAAAATGAACTACAAATTGAAGATGGATGTAATATTAGAAAGTGTTTCAAATTGTTTTTGAGGTCTTTTTGAATTTTTCGTAATTCATTTATGTTCTGTTTCTTTTAACCATTTCTTAACCGAATTATGAAAGCATTACGAAAATAAATATGTCTCATAAAAATGGGCAAAATATGTGATTGTAAAGAGATTTTGATAATTTTTATATATTTTTTTCTTTTTTTGGAAATTTTAACGATTCCAATTGTCATCATTCATATTTTATTTTATTTTATTATTTTATTTTTAATATATTTTATAATACAAATCAATATATAAATTCACTAGTAATAATATTCTACATATTTTTCCTGCAGTACCTCATCAAAAGATTACAATCTTGTGCTTGATGAGGGAAGCACTTATAACAAAATAAAAAGTATCAATACAAAGCAAAGTCAACATAAAAGTAAAAGTAATCAAATCAAATCATACATGAACAAAAAAAAATCAAATAAACATCATAAAAAGGTTGAAAATAAATGAAAAAGAAGAATACTCAAATGAGAAAACATATCAGACTACATATTCAAATTAAAAAAAAGAAAAAAATGAAAATAATTGAAAAATGAGTAATATAGAATTATAGACGATTCAAATATATCAAAACACATATTCAAAAATAAAAAAAGAAAATACGGGAAATTGAAACAAATCAAAACAACAAATCGAAAACTACCATTTTAGAAAGTTAAGTGCAATTTTATTTAAGTTTAAATTTTTTAAATTCTTTTAAATATATAAAACTATATTATACTTTTCATAAAATAAAAAATGTTTTATTTTGAATATTATTAGAGATTGAAGGAAATATAATTTCCTAATTAAAAAAATATAGCATGCTAGAAAACAACTCACATTTATTAAATTTTTGAATAACCGTGTTTAGCAAGAAAATCACATTTCTCAATAACCAGCAATAACCGAGTTTTCAACTGTCAAAATGCGGTCACCAAAGAAGTTTCCGCCATTCCCAGTATTGTAAGCGATCAAAAATATTGTGATTAATAATTTAGAAGAGAAATAACACAGCTGATATAAATTTTCATTGAGATGTACATAAAATACCTCAATGATTCCAATATTGGAATCATCGTTTAAGAAAGGGTTAAATTCATGTTTTTAACCAGTAATATTCGTCAAACATTTTTGGTTTATTTGTTGTATTATAGGTACTGTCTGCTTGTCCAATGTACTAAATTGACTGAATGTATGTTTTCAATAAATATTAATAAATATAAAATAAAAATAAATTAAGCAAAACACGTGCATATATCCTCACACACCGGTCTCGTCTCAACTAAAAAGGCACTACATTCAGAATATGTGATGGTGAACCTTATTGTTGAACTATGTGAGATGTTATTGTTGCCTGTTGTATTTTCGATTACCCGGCTCATATGATACACTAGAAAAAAATATAGAAAAACGTGGAAGCACTATACTAAGTCGGTGCAACACAGTGTGCCTCATAATGCACCACAACATAACATTTCAATACTAATAATATGTTTAATATATTATTGTCGGCCTTCGTGGCTCAGTTGGTTAGGTATCTGACTGCCGATCCAAAGGTCCCGGGTTCGATTCCCGATTGGAGACACAGTTTTTAATTGTGTTTTCAGTCTGGATCTGTGAGACGATTAATACCGTAAGTCTCCATAATGTGGCAACTTGATAGTGGGTGCGTGTTACATTTCTATTTGACATAGTACCTACCTGTTAGCTGCCCGAGAAGTAATAATTATGTAGTAAAAATATATATTTTTCTGTTTTAAAGGCCCATACACGACGAAACGGTGGTCCTTTTAAAAAGAGTAACAAAATTCGAAGAATTAAATATTTCGTTTCATATTGCACATTATTACGGAGTTCTACAGTCAATCACTTAAATTCAAATGATTCTTCCTCCTTGCAAGCCTATTAAAACCATAGCAGTGGAGAGTAAAAAAGCAGAAAATAAGTTGACAGCGATGATGAATGAGACAGAAATGGATGTACATAGGAGAGGAATTCACTGAATACGTACGTGTGAATTATTTCTTTTTTAATTTCTTTCTTCCAAACAGTCTGTCTTTTCAAATTTCATTTGCACTCTGAAAAAAGACGAGCCTTTAGCATAACATACAATAATTTTTTCAATATTTAAAACTGTCACTTCACGATAAAACTCCATAATCAACTAAAATTATGAACAACATTATATATATGTGAATAATGGGTATATTATGTGAATAATTGGTATACTTCAAAGATGGTTGATTCTCTTTTATATAGAAAAAACAAAAATAATGCTTTACATCTTTTAGCTCCGGGGTTACAAACATTAACATAAAATAATAAAAATCGTTGGGTTAAATTGAATTATATTGGGAAATCGTCAAACGAAATTGGAAATATTTTGAGAAAAAACAATAAAAATATTGCATTTTATAATGACAATACACTAGGTAAATTCTTAAATAACAGTAAAGATAAAATTGATAAATTAAACCGTAGTGGTGTTAACTCTCTAACATGCAATACATGTTCAGGTATATATGTTGGTCAAACGGGTAGATCTTTAAATACACGCCTTAAAGAACATCTTGCGTGTTTCCGTTTGAAAAAAGACACTTCGAACTTTGCGACACATTTACATGAGAGTGAGCATTCGTTTAACTCACAAACTGGGATCAATCTTATACATAGTTTAAGAAAAGGTAAAAAATTAGACAAACTTGAAATATTAGAGATAAAAAGAGTAAAATGTAACAGCAACGTTCCTTTGATTAACGCACAAATAGATTTTAATACTTCTCCATTATTATTATTATTACCATTAGAATAGTTAATGTTGGCCATTATTCAATATAATTGCTGTCCTTTTAATACAATATTTGTATATTCATTCTTTCACTTCAATTGTATTTTTACTATACCTACATACATATTTACCTTAATGTCTTTCGGGTATTTAATTTTTCTTCCTTCCTTCCTTATCTATTATTGTTATCTATATATAGATGGTCTTCATAATTATTGTCCACCATTCTGACGATGCTCAGCATAGAGCGATACCGGTGAATGGGAGTCGCGTTTGCGAAAAATTTAAGTAGAACGTAAAATTAAATATAATTTTTTCATAATTATAGTTAACATACAATATATTATACAGAGGTTAGACATTTTATTAGACACACCGAAATAATAATACCTACAGATCTTTGAGAAGTGTAGATATGTGTGGGAGTGTATATTGTATAATGCACCAAAATTAGTACAGATCTTTGAGAAACATATTCGTAGGAGTGACAAACGCAGCGAAATTAGAACAGATATTTAGAGAAACATTCGTGGGATAGACAAATGCAAAAAAAATAGTACAGATCTTTGACAAACATATTCGTAGGAGTGACAAACGCAGCGAAATTAGAACAGATATTTAGAGAAACATTCGTGGGATAGACAAATGCAAAAAAAAATAGTACAGATCTTTGACAAACATATTCGTAGGAGTGACAAACGCAGCGAAATTAGAACAGATATTTAGAGAAACATTCGTGGGATAGACAAATGCAAAAAAAAATAGTACAGATCTTTGACAAACATATTCGTAGGAGTGACAAACGCAGCGAAATTAGAACAGATATTCAGAGAAACATTCGTGGGATAGACAAATGCAAAAAAAAATAGTACAGATCTTTGACAAACATATTCGTAGGAGTGACAAACGCAGCGAAATTAGAACAGATATTTAGAGAAACATTCGTGGGATAGACAAATGCAAAAAAAAATAGTACAGATCTTTGACAAACATATTCGTAGGAGTGACAAACGCAGCGAAATTAGAACAGATATTCAGAGAAACATTCGTGGGATAGACAAATGCAAAAAAAAATAGTACAGATCTTTGACAAACATATTCGTAGGAGTGACAAACGCAGCGAAATTAGAACAGATATTTAGAGAAACATTCGTGGGATAGACAAATGCAAAAAAAAATAGTACAGATCTTTGACAAACATATTCGTAGGAGTGACAAACGCAGCGAAATTAGAACAGATATTTAGAGAAACATTCGTGGGATAGACAAATGCAAAAAAAAATAGTACAGATCTTTGACAAACATATTCGTAGGAGTGACAAACGCAGCGAAATTAGAACAGATATTCAGAGAAACATTCGTGGGATAGACAAATGCAAAAAAAAAATAGTACAGATCTTTGACAAACATATTCGTAGGAGTGACAAACGCAGCGAAATTAGAACAGATATTTAGAGAAACATTCGTGGGATAGACAAATGCAAAAAAAAATAGTACAGATCTTTGACAAACATATTCGTAGGAGTGACAAACGCAGCGAAATTAGAACAGATATTTAGAGAAACATTCGTGGGATAGACAAATGCAAAAAAAAATAGTACAGATCTTTGACAAATATATTCGTGGGAGAGACAAACACAGCAAAATTAGCATAGATCTTTCAGAAACATATTCGTGGAGAGTGACTTATGCAAAAAAATAGTATGAACTTAGTGATGCGCAGAGATGAAAATTATTCCGTCACGAACGCGTTCAACATCACAGCTATGTATGTAGACCTAAGGGTAGAGGCAGACCCACAGCAACATGGTGGTCCAGTATTGAGAAGGACCTGGTGGCTCAGAGTGTTCCCGTTGTGACAACCCAGGACAGAGGATCTTAGCGCTTACGTACAAGGTGGTCCGATCCTGGATAAATCGGGATAGATGGGCGAAAAAAACAAGAAGATTCAACGCCAAAACACAGTGTTTTAACTACACAAAGCATGCATTTTTTTTACATCATCATATTCACAAAATTTCTACAGGTATTCCGAGACAGATATTTGACAAACATATTCGTGGGAGAGACAAATACAGCAAAATTGCCACAGATCTTTCAGAAACATGTTCGTGGGGAGTGACTTATGCAGAAAAATAGTACGAACTTAGAGAAACATATTTGTGGGAGTGACAGATGCAGAAAAAATAGTAGATACAGATCTTGATTTATATTTCTCAAAGATTTATTGGTAATATTTTTTCAGTGAGATTGATAAAATGGCAACGTTCTGTACTCCTTTGTATAATATATCATTACAATGTCTTTGTTTTGAATGTTGTATGCATATTTTTTACATCAACCAGTTGGACAGGTTGTAACTTACTGTTATAGGCTATGCATATATTTTCTAGTCTTTGAGGTACAAAGTCATGCCATGTCAGTGGAACAATGGTTATGTACACTTTGAACAAGTGGCCTTTGTTCCAACTATCCAAACTGGAACACGACGACAGAATAATATGTACATTTTACCTAACAGCTGACGTACATTTTATTTGTACGTTGGAGAAAATAGGAAAGGAAAAACTGGTGGGTAAAGAAGTTGCTGGAAAACAGCATGGGATTGATAAGTTGCGGAAAAATAGCATGAAATTGATGGCAAAACAAAAGTTTGCTATTTATTGGTGGCGATAAAAACAGTACAAGATCGATAAGTTGTGTAGAAAGAATGTATTTGTATTTTTGTTACTTTTTTTGTCTCGTAACTTTTTTATAATTTTTGGATATTTTATATACTTTGTTATTTTTTTATCAATTTATATTAACATATGAATAAAAATTAACAAGGTGTACAAGTTCCATGATATGTTTCATAATAACCCTCTTTAATTGAGATAAAATTTCGTGTTAAAAGAGGGGTGTATCTATTTTGTATTGCTACATTCACCAAAAACATTTAACATCTTCTAAATAATACACAAAACATTTAATCACTAAGTTTAATCACTAAAATTTACTTTTATATAAAGACAAATCAATAATTTGCATGATAAGATTGTGTAAAAAGGTCAAACAAAATTTCAAAACAAATAAGCTATACAAAAACAAGAATGAAATAAACAAAAAAATAAATCAATACAATTTTTTGATTTTATTCTTAAATATATTATTATTTTTTTCGTGTCTATTCGAGTAAGTATTATGATAAGGAAAAACAGGATAAGTATCATGAAAAGGTAAAATATTATTAATTTTATTTTAACTTTATGTTCTCTTTATTTCTTTTTTCTCTTGCTTTATTTTTTTCTGTGTAATATATTTTTACCTTTTTATATTTGTTACAATGAATAATGTTTCTGTTTGATAAGTCATGATTGATAAGTTTTAGCAAAACAGCACACTATTGATAAGTTTTGTAAAAATAGAACATGATTGATAAGTTTTGATAAAACGGAACACTGAACAAGATTGATAAGTTTTGCAAAAATAGAATATGATTGATAAGTTTTGATAAAACGGAACACTGAACATGATTTATAAGTTTTGACAAAACAGAACACGAAGTTTTGTAAACATAGAACATGATTGATAAGTTTTTATAAAACGGAACACGAATGATAAGTTTTGTAAACATAGAACATGATTGATAAGTTTTTATAAAACGGAACACGAATGATAAGTTTTGTAAACATAGAACATGATTGATTAATTTGTTATAAATTGTTTTTACCATGTAGGTAAAATTCTCGAACTCAACTCAGGCTAATCCAATTTAGATATAAGGATAATTCTCGAACTCAACTCAGGCTAATCCAATTTAGATATAAGGATAATTCTCGAACTCAACTCAGGCTAATCCAATTTAGATATAAGGATAATTCTCGAACTCAACTCAGGCTAATCCAATTTAGATATAAGGATAATTCTCGAACTCAACTCAGGCTAATCCAATTTAGATATAAGGATAATTCTCGAACTCAACTCAGGCTAATCCAATTTAGATATAAGGATAATTCTCGAACTCAACTCAGGCTAATCCAATTTAGATATAAGGATAATTCTCGAACTCAACTCAGGCTAATCCAATTTAGACATAAGGATAATTCTCGAACTCAACTCAGGCTAATCCAATTTAGATATAAGGATAATTCTCGAACTCAACTCAGGCTAATCCAATTTAGATATAAGGATAATTCTCGAACTCAACTCAGGCTAATCCAATTTAGATATAAGGATAATTTTCGAACTCAACTCAGGCTAATCCAATTTAGATATAAGGATAATTCTCGAACTCAACTCAGGCTAATCCAATTTAGATATAAGGATAATTTTCGAACTCAACTCAGGCTAATCCAATTTAGATATAAGGATAATTCTCGAACTCAACTCAGGCTAATCCAATTTAGATATAAGGATAATTTTCGAACTCAACTCAGGCTAATCCAATTTAGATATAAGGATAATTCTCGAACTCAACTCAGGCTAATCCAATTTAGATATAAGGATAAGTTTAATATAAAAGAGGAACGAAAAGTAGAGACGGGCCAAGGAAAAGTTGGCATGATCATATAAATGGAATATTTATTTATTTATCATACGGGTTAATTACATACACATCATAACAAAACAAAGTTAAGATACACAAATAATAGTAAATAGCACAAGTAGGCTAAAAAATAATGGAATAATGAAAGATGAAGACGTGAGAAGTAAGAAAAACAGAGCGTGTATGAAACGATATATGGATGTGAATGAATCAAGAACATGAGTGAGGAGTCTGGCGTTCGGTTCTCTCTGCCTACTCCAACTAGGGAAATAGCGTGATAGTATGGCATGGTAATATAAAGATATACACATTGCATAAAAACAGGAGTAACAAATTTTAGAATCGCTTTCTTGGTCAATATTAACTAATAAAACTCACTCGTAAAAACGGTACGCCCATAAAACTAAATTCTAAAAGAGGAAAATATATGTAAGAAGGTCAAAAACCGACGAACATTTATAAGACAATGCAGGAGTGTTGATGAGGCGATGGCTGCGGTGTAATAAAGATAAATGTGGCGTTCAGTTCACTCCTACCAGCCAGTTAGGAGCATTCGTGATGTTATTTTATTATTTTTATTTGTTGAGAAATTTACAGAATATATTTATATGACATTGTGCACTTAAGCCTGTAAATATAAATGCTTTTCAATTACACGTGAAAAATTACATATTTAATGCTAAGTATAAATAGTTTTTTATAGATTACTTTATCGATCATAGATTAAAGTAGGTACATATTCATTCGATTCTTTGCAAATTTGAAGATGTTTAGGTGATTGTGAGGCGTCACAAGGAGAGATAAAATCCGTAATGAATATGTGAGTGACCGGCAAAAGACCAAAAGGGCGTCCCAAATTAATGACGATGGAAGAGCTCGGTGGTAGAGGATATGCGGGCATGATCAGGGTAGAACGAAGTGGAGGTGCGCAGTAAGGAGAGTTAACCTGCGATTTTGTTCAATATGTATTTTTTATATATGTTTGTAAAGGGCAATATAAACTGTTAATGATTAAATAAATAAATATTCTTTATCACCGAATTTTGGTGGCACAGTCACGCTTTTTGTAGCAATAAATCTTGCTTATGTCATATCTATAGATAATCTGGTCTGTAGTAGGTTTTTATTTTATTTAAACCTAACAAACATACAGTCAAACAAACAAATTCAATTTTAACAATATACATATCATAGACCAATTTTGTTTGCGGATATTACATTATCTTTTTAAGCTGCACAGTGTAAAACAATTATTGCTATTTAAAATTTAGTAGGTACACAAAATTCAGAAGAAAAAAGACAAAAAGAGGGAAAGGAAGGTTGTGGCTACTTCTTCGTTTCCTCAATGCTGAGGGTCGTGATCTATGGGGCCGCTAATGGACAGAACTAGTCGCCTCCAGTCCTCTCTACCCTCCGCAGCTCGCACCGCCGAATAAAGGTCGTTTCCAGTCATCTTCTTAATCTGGTCACACCATCGTGCAGGAGATCTGCCTCTACTTCTTTTGCCTGGTACACTTCCTGTGATAATACTTTTTTACTCGCGATGTGACCAAAGAAGCTCAATACCCGTCGGCTGCATACTGTAGACAATCTTTCTTTTATTTTGAGCTCTTTGAGGACCTAGTCATTCGTTCTTCTTGCAGTCCACGGAATCCTCAGCATGCGACGCCAACTCCACATTTCAAATGCGTCAATCCTGTCACGATCACGGGACTTCACTGTCCAGGTTTCGGCTGCATATAGGAATATTGGGAAGATGAGAGTTCTGATGACTTTAATTTAGGTGGAGTTGGAAATATCTCGATTTTTCCAGATCTTGTTCAGACGTGTTAAAGCATTTTTAGCCATGGCTATTCGTCTTTTTATTTCCTTCTCACACCCACGCTCAGAACTGATTTGAGAACCTAGGTATACAAAGTCGTTAACAGTTTCCAGACCTTGCAGTCTTCCCGAAGGTTGTGGCACTCGCAGTCAAAAAGAACAAAGCAGGAATCAGCTACCGTAAACCTCTAAGGGTCTCAGAGATAGAATTTTTATATTTTATTTTAGTTTGTCTAAAAATATCAACATTCATAAAAAAAATCATTGTAAATGTTACATTTATTTTGGATGAATGAATTTTGGACATAGTTAGTTCTGTTGAGTTCTGTATGTATTTTACATTGATTTAAGATTTCAATGTCGCTCCGCTCTCTAGAAATGTGCATAAGAAAATAATAAACTAAAAAATAGAGAAAGAAAACCGTATTATAAAAAAAAAGTTAAAGGTATAAAATGATATAGAGGCGATCGTGCGTTGGTAGGCTAAAGGGGTGAGGGCTCAGTCTTGTCAGATGATATGATGAATGACTTCTAGGGGATGATGAACTGCGCATGCCTCATTGGCTCTCTTAGCACATATATTTAGAAAGATATACCAACATAAGTAGGTACATAATATGTACATATATTAAGAGATTAAAATTTAATGGAAAATATCTTTAAAATGTCAATTGCAAAGTAAATATAATCGCATATTCTAAAATACATAAAAATAATAATAATAAACACTTCCTTGCACTCTGCGCAAGTAGCGAGTTTATTGCCATATACCTATGTCAATTTATTCCAATGAACCACGAGTGCTTCCAGTCTAGAGAAGCAATATTTGCTCAATTTTAAATAAATTTCTCCTTTGCTGAGGATCAAACCCAGAACGTACTTGCAGATAGAAAATACATATTGCTTTTGGCAAATATCTTGAAAACTGTCGTCGTGGTAAGAGACGGTTTGCACGTATACTAACCACGCAAACACCTAAATTTACACTGCATAACCCACGTGACTTTTCAACTAATTTGTCGATAGCTGAACCTACTGGGTCGATTCCCAGCAGAGGAGAAATTTATATAAATATGTCTATAAATCATTTCTTCCGCAAGTGGCGAGTCCGTTTTTCAATTGACTCGCCACATGTACATGGGGCAAGGAATTGTTAAATGAACGAGAAAACAAAAGTCTTGACAAGCATCTTTCGTCTCATAATCATTGAAGAAATGACTTCTTCCTGGTATAAATACAGTCTATAATGCTAAAAACACTACTTATTATTATTTTTTGAGAAACTAGTTAACATCTCAATAGAGACGAAGTTGGAATATTATAGAAGAACCAGCCCCCCATTAAAGCTAAGCGTTATCTCGCTAAGCAATAGTAAATGTATGGAACAGTAAATATATGGAATTCCATACATTTACTATTGCTAAGCGAGATAACGCTTAGCTTAAATGGCATGTTGTCTAGGGGGGCAGGAACTCTAGGAGCCTACTGGGCTTACGACCTGTCATCGGCTGGTTTGCGTGATCACTTTATGCTTGCGCAACGTTCACCAATTATGCCTTCTTATTGTGTATTTCATTTTATCGAGTACAAACAGGTCTATCTACAATGAATGCATAAGCACAAAAAATGAGTAACCAGCATATGGACCAGTGAAGACTCTCGATATTACCAATTTTTAATTATTTTATTGTATTTTATCGAGTACAAACAGTCATATCTACAATGTATTATAAGCACAAATGAGTTACCAGCATATGGACCAGTGAAGACTCTCGATATTACCAATTTGGAATTTCATTTTATCATAAAAAATGAACTAATCAATTAATTTAAATATCGTTAAATTAATTAATAAATGAATCAATAATTAAATTAATAAAAAAAGAAATAAATTAATAAATAAATAATAAACATATAAAATATAAAATTAAATGGAACAATTAATAAGCGTACACTATATTTAACTTACATAAATCTGCAATAATAAATTTTCTTTATAATCGCGAATTCATAACTCCCCACTATATTCCCTTGGGGCAGTGAGGAGCAAAAAAACAGCGCAGTAAATTGTCTGTCAAAGATTGTTTAAAACAATAAACTAAATAATATTCACATGGGTGGTTTTGATAATAAGTACCTAAGTAAGTAGGTACTATGTAAGATAACACAAACAAGTCGAGTTCATCAAAGAAAGTATTAAAATGAAATGTCCTTTTTTTCTCTCGTTCAGTTGAGAGAAGTGGTGGGAAATCTCGGGCGGGACTTGAGGTATTATCTCGAGAGGAAGGTAGGGTTAGGGAAGCCACCCTTCGATATGATAGGAGTGGATATTGTCATCATTGGGTTGGGTGCAGTGGCGACTGACTGACCATTTTTTTCTCTTCTTTTAGCTACCAATTATTTGTTCATACGTTTTTTTTATTATTTTTTTCAGTTATTTAGTTATTAATATAAATACATAGCTACTTCCACCACCACCCACTCCGCATATGGGGACTGTTAACGGCCCCTTCGCAGAACGCTAGAATGAACAACAAAAAAAAAACAATGCATAGCCGAGGCCATACGAGAAAAACAGGCCATGGCGCGGTACCACTATTTTGATAACGTCACTACCTTTATAACTTCACTACTTTAATAACGTCAGTACTTCGATAACGTCACTACCTTGATAACTTTACTACTTTGATAACGTCACTACTTAGATAACGTCACTACCTTGATAACTTTACTACTTTGATAACGTCACTACTTCGATAACGTAACTACCTTGATAACTTTACTGCTTTGATAACGTCACTATTTCAATAACGTCACTACTTCGATATCGTCACTACCATGATAACTCACTACTTTGATAACGTCATTACTTCGATAACGTCACTACCTTGATTACTTTACTACTTTGATAACGCCACTATTTCGATAACGTCAATACCTTGATAACTTCACTACTTTGATAACGTCACTACTTTGATAACGTCACTACTTAGATATAGTCACTACCTTGATAACTTTACTACTTTGATAACGTCACTACTTAGATAACGTCACTACCTTGATAACTTTACTACTTTGATAACGTCACTACTTCGATAACGTAACTACCTTGATAACTTTACTGCTTTGATAACGTCACTATTTCAATAACGTCACTACTTCGATATCGTCACTACCATGATAACTCACTACTTTGATAACGTCATTACTTCGATAACGTCACTACCTTGATTACTTTACTACTTTGATAACGCCACTATTTCGATAACGTCAATACCTTGATAACTTCACTACTTTGATAACGTCACTACTTTGATAACGTCACTACTTAGATATAGTCACTACCTTGATAACTTTACTACTTTGATAACGTCACTACTTCGATAACGTAACTACCTTGATAACTTTACTGCTTTGATAACGTCACTATTTCGATAACGTCACTACTTCGATATCGTCACTACCATGATAACTCACTACTTTGATAACGTCATGAATTCAATAACGTCACTACCTTGATTACTTTACTACTTTGATAATGCCACTATTTCGATAACGTCAATACCTTGATAACTTCACTACTTTGATAACGTCAGTACTTCGATAACGTCACTACCTTGACAAATTAAATACTTTGATAACGTCACTACTTTGATAACGTCACTACTTTGATAATGTCACTACTTCGATAACTTCACTACTTTGATAAGGTCACTATCTTGATAATTTCACTATTTTGATAACTTAAAAATTTTGATAACGTCACTACTTTGATAACGACACTACTTTGATAACGTTACATGGTTCCATGCCATGGCCTGTATTCCTCGGGCAGGTACCGGCTCTTGGTCAATATAAACACATATTTGAAAGGGGCTTTAAAATGGAATAAATTGCGCCTTGACGTAAGTGGAGCTCAGAGCATTGATATATTCGGTAGACTACTTAAGACTGCCTTGTTTCTTAGTGCCAATTAACAAACTACAGCGCTCTTGGAGTTATCTTGTATCAATAAACGGTGCTTTATAAATTCTATTTATCATTTATTATTATATTTGATTTATTTAGAAAAATAATCAAATACGATTGAAATTTGGAAATGGGCAGGTATCTACTTACCGATTGAAATTATTACATTGTTGAAGACTCGATTCGAAAAAGTGATAATTTTTAACTAAATAAACTGTAAGCCATACCCACTCGTCAGTTTCCATTGTTCGCCACTGGTGGAGGGGTGGAAAATGAGAGAAAATTACGGTTTGGGGGGAGAGAGGGTGGAGGCATCTTTGAGGAACAACAAAGGATTAAAAGTTATACTTTTTGGCGTTTTAATTATAAATTTAAATGATACTTGGGGCTTGGTATAACGATATTATTGTTACAACTCAACGGCTCAAACTTAATTCTAAAGGGCCTCAAAAGGATCCTACTTGACATTGTTCATCAAAAGATGTCACTCGCTTCACTATCATACTTTGAATATTATGACTTTAAAGCCGTTGTCCACGGTGGAGGTTCGGCCGCGCAATTTTACGACGGAAATACTTGCGACACATTTTGACGCCTTTGACACAACTAAGTTGATAGTTAGGTACCTGAATATTCTAACATTTTTTAAACAGGGATTTCAATATCTAATTTTACAGACCTGCAGGCTAAGTCTCTGTAAGTAGATCTCGACCGAAAAATGTCTAGATTATCTCGACTAGTCGATATTTTGACAGTTTTGGAAGTCAGTAAGCAGATAACGCGTCGAATCGTTCTCGTCCACTTATTTGACGGCGAGATTGGGTCGACATCAAGTCGAAAGACGAGTTCTAATGCCGCCATGTTGGATTAAATGTCATTTTTTACGCGAACAATGCCGAATTTCATATTTATTTTGAGAATAATTATATAAACGGGTTGAACGACGCCGTTTGAGAGATTCTTTAAACCCCTTAAATATTCCGCGTAATTCATTTATTGCTAATAACCGCGTAACGAAAGTTTTATATGTATATATATTTATTGGAAATATGCGTCTGTAAATGTTTTCCGTAGGTCGATTTGAAATAATTTTTGATTCTGAGAAAGTATTCTTGTAAGCTATTTTATCACATATGTATTTTAACACTTAACAAAAGAAAATTCGGCGTAGTTTTTAGTAAAAAAATAACACGCTGCTGTCATCACACTTGATAAATTGATCGAAATATAATTAAATACAACTTTTAAAATTACTCTCAAAACATTCAAATAACACAAAAGAAACTTAATTAAATCGTATTATAACATGCTTTCGTGCTTAAAAATATGACCAAATGATATTTATTTAACAAATTTATGTAAACAAATTTGACATTTATTCAAATCATGGGGAAAATATTGTTTATTGCCATAAATGATAATTTAAAAATGTACCGCAATCTAACCCAACGGCGATAAATAATAATAAGTGCATATACGAACTCGACAGTGCTTAGTGACTACGAATTGTCGTCACGGGCGTAAACATAGGCGAGAAACGCGGCGAGACGTAATCGTATCTCGACTTTTTTACTGATTTGGCCTGCTGTATCTTTGTGGCTTTCTATGATTTATATTTCGAACACGTGACTAGGAGATGAAAGAACAGTCTGGAGAATAAAATAATGGTCAAAAATATTCCTGATAGAAGTGCCTGAGGGAGCGACCAGACCACACTGATCCTGAACACTGACACTCAGGAGGCTATCCACCTGACTGCAGATAGGAAGTGGAGATATAGATTGTATGATGTACTGCGAGGTGATCGCAATCCTCAAGAGCCAGACTTACGATGAATAAGAGGACCTACGTGTACTAAATAGTTGAGAAATGTATATTAAGTAGCCCATTTCTCCTAGTTTATCCTAAGGGTTGTTCAGAATAATGAGTAATAATGGATTTTTGTCTAATTGTACCTTTATAATTCTCGATATAGATACTAGTTTCAAATTAATAAGTAATAATTTGACTAATAAATTTAAAAAAATATTTTTGGCAATATTAAATTTTCTATAATTGTGAGTTTTATTGTTCCGAGTTAATATTGTTTTTTTTTTCATTAGGTGGTTTTTATTTTTGTGGGGGGAATGTAAAATATTGATTATTTATAATTAATTAAAATAAAAGACAACCTAGATGAAAAGTGACATCTGTAGAAGCTGTCATATATTGATAGTTGTTTAGTTTGGTTCAGAACCATTTGAATGATTACATTGAAGCATGTTATTTTATTTTTATTTTATTTTATTTTACCAAGGACAGCACACAGTACATGCATACAATTATTGAAATTAAATAAATAAAAATACAAAAATAACATGTACCTCTTACGTACTATACCTAGTATCAAAATAATACAACAAAAAAGTGTGAATTAGTGGGGTGCGCGCATGAGAGAAGAGTAATACATGTGTGAGTGAAAGAACATTTAGACAGATGTCGCCAAACTGGAATATATAATATTATTTATATATTATTTTAGCTGTTTCTATGTTAGGGCGAATAATTAAAATATATAAAAAATGTAATTAAGACAAAAAAGAACTATAAATTCTTATTCTAGATATACCTCTTCTAGTAAACAACTTTGATTCTAACTTGTATTCAAAACTATTTATTTTATTTTTATTTATAAAAATGCATATTATGTCCTTTTTAAACAAGTACATAATATACATCTTCCTATGTTTATTGAATATAATTAACAAGTTTATTGAATATAATTAAATCTCCCACCATACAAGAAAATTACTCTCTGGAATAGAGAGATATTTCACAGAAAACTTGTTAATGAGACCAAACATTAGATTATTTTGTCGGTTTTTAAACTACTTTTCACATTTCTTTTTTCCTGTATTAATTTTTGCATGTATGTTTACTTTTTTTCATATTTTTAACATGTTCTTTATTGTTTATTTACATATTTTTGCATGCTTTTTGTTTATTTTTTTGCATATTTTTTTTACATGTTTTATACATGTTTTTCACATATTTTTTTTTTTTTTTTTACATATTTTTTACATGATTTTTGTTTAGTTTTTTCATGTTTTTTGTTTATTTTTTTACGTGTTTTTGCATTGTTTTTACATGTTTTTTACATATTTTTTACATATATATATTTTTTTTGTTTGCGTTTTTTGTTTATTTTTTACATATTTGTTACATGATTTTCATTATTTTTTACATGTTTTTTGTTTATTTTTTTACATATTTTTACATGTTTTTTGTTTATTTTTTTTACATATGTTTCTCGCATGTTTTTTTTTACATATTTTTTTTTAAATGTTTTTCATTATTTTTTACATATTTTTACATGTTTTCACCTTTTTTATATTGTTATTCATTTTTTATTTTCATTTTGTATATTTGTTTGTTTTTATTTGTTTTTTTTTTAATTCTTTTGTTTTTAATATATTATGTATACTTGTATGTGTAAAAGGTTATCAAACCGTAAATTGAAATAAAATAAAATAAATAAATAAAAAGATGTCGCTAAAACGCAGGACAAAAACGTCGAAGTGAATGTAGTCTTTTGAATATTGTTTTATCTATCATTCACGGCGGTTGAACATCGCGGTTATCTCCTTGGATAAATATTGATAAAGTGTCAGAAACAATAGATACACCACCCACACAAAAACATTTATTATAAACATTTTTACTATGGAGGATAAGGAAAAAAACAAACGATTTGCTCTGAACCACAATGTGAACTTAAACAAAATCATTGAATACAAATCGTCATCTAAAGCAGTTCTTGAAAATGATACTTTATAATTATAATATAGGTACACGCACTTGAGGTGAGGAATTAAGGAAAACGTCATTTGACTCCCGATAGGGAACAAAATCCAATGTTTGGGTATATTCAATTAAAACTAGTTGCATGTAACACATGAGATCCAACTTAGATGGGTCCAACTTAGATGACTTTAGATGGGTCGGTGGCAGAGCGGTTAGCGCGCTGGGTTAGTTATCCAGTGGTCGCGAGTTCGAATCCTTCCTCGACCGATTTCGTTCACCTATAGCACAAGCATTTATTTGCTTATTTTAGGGAACGTAGGAAGATGTATATGTACTTGTTTAACAAGGACATATTTATTTTTTATTTTCTTATATAAAAAAAAACTGTCGGTAGCGATAGTATGTATAGTTGAAGAATAAGAATCAAACTATAAACCCATAAATACAAATTATTGAAAATTTTAACACATGTTGGTATGTATGTCAAGATAGGATAGCATGGAAGTTAGTCCTCTTTTCCTACCCGGAATATGAAAACAGCATGATGGTTCTGTATGTATGTTTGGAGATTAAGTGTCAAACTATTAAGTCTTCTTACATGTTGTGTATAGGCGACTGCCATACAAATTGTATGAAGCGATGTCGTCACTAAATTCAATTTTTATAAAAATTGTTAAAAAAATTGAGATCTGTAAATTCAGCGGATCAAAAGTTATAAGGGGGGGACGGACACATAGACACACACACACACACACAGACACACACACGGACACATAGACACACACACACACACACACACACAGACACACAGGAGGGGATTTCTCTGGATCTACTCCACCGAACGACGTCCTTTATTCCACATATTTTCCTTATTTCAACATTGCGAACACGATCTCGGAGTGTTTTTCCAGTGATTGACCTAATAGAACCGTCATTTCAGTTGTCCTTAACCTACCTTGGTTCGTAGAGTGTCTGCGTCGCATACGTCATGATCGGTCGCACGCATGTCTTATATTATTCTGACCTTACTGTCAATACGCATGTGGTACTGTGAATACGCATGTGTTTTATGTCTCTTTTACAAAAAGAAAAATCTTCTTCTCAATTACAGTAGGTTTATACTTAAACAGTCACTAATCAATATATTTATGAAAATATCATTTATTTACGAAAAACCCATAGTTGTTTACCAGAGTTGAAGAACTCCACAATATACTGACTATAAATAGAAAAAAAAATTTATCAAATGTTTGAATGTTAACTTTGTGGTTCATATTTAACAAATTAAATTTAAAGATATAACTTTGTATTAACCACGTTTTTTGGTTGAAACGATGCGACCGGTTTCGGAACTAACCGTTCCCTCATCAGGCTAACTTTCAACTGAAACAGAATGTGACGACGTGCTTACAAGAAATCTATGGGGGCGGAGGTAGAGGTAGGGTGGGGGTACTTAGGGTTAGGTCTTGTGCAGGGTGGGTCCGATTGGCTGAAGGATTAGAAGTAAAAGGAAACATATTTAATAATGGACTGAAAGATAAATTTAACTGATTGTTTATTATGTTCTGTTTTGAATTAATACACTTTTTAATTTCTAGCGACTCTAAATTATCAAGACGGAGACCTACTTTGTTGACGTGTAAAATTTTTGTTCCCGATTGCATATTAAATTGATGATCATTAAGTACTAAGTGTTCTGCGAATTCCGAAAAATTATCATTGTTTATACATCTAATATGTTCTTTTACTCTAGTCTCAAATTTCCGTCCTGTTTTTCCTATGTAGACTGCAGAGCAGTCTCCACATGTCAGTTGGTATACGCCGGAGTTTTCCATTTTATTATCTTTATCTTTGGAATTCATTAAACTTTTTCCAATATTATTGTCAGTGTAAAATGCCGGTCTTATGTCTTTTGGTAAGAAATTTGAGACTAATTGGGATAAATTATTAACAAACAATATGCGTCTCCATCTATATTCATCTTTTTTGATATTTGTATTATAACTATGTAGGTATCTATTGACGTTAATATTTTTTATTTTTTTATTTAAAATAGAGTCTATCAATTTACTGTTATAACCATTATTGTATGCAATCTGTTTTATTGTATTTAGTTCTTTATTAAAATTATTTGATGATAGTGGTATATTTAGTAATCTATGGACCATGGAATGATAAGCGGAATGTTTATGGGATGCTGGATGGTTGGATGTATTGTGGATAGTTGTATCTGTATAGGTCGGTTTACGATATATATCAAATTCAATTTTATTATTTACTATTGTCAATTTTAAATCTAAAAAATTAAGTGTTTTTTCCTTTTCTATTTCCAATGTGAACTGAATCTTAGGGTGATACGAGTTTATAAAATTTAAGAGCAACTTTAATTGTCGATCAGTACCGGTAAAAATGCAAAATATATCGTCCACGTATCTCTTCCATAAAAATATATATTTCAATAAAACCGAATTTGATACAAATATTTTATTTTCTAAGAAATCTACAAAAATGTCGGCTATAAGTGGACTTGTACGGGCTCCCATTGGTAATCCTTCTTTTTGTTGGTAAACAACATTATCATACTGGAAATAGTTTTGACTCAAGCAAACCTCTAATAATCGTTTCAAATCATTTGTTATATCTAAGGGGAGATCCGAGTTGTTAAGTAAACTGTCTATTATGTTTTTGCTTTCTTTTATTGGTATATTAGTAAAGAGACTTATTATATCAAAAGATATTAGTTTGGCATTACTTGGAATCACTAAGTCTTTAATTGTATTTACTAGTTCAATGGAATTTTTAACTGTAAATTTAGGTTTGAATATGTTTGCTTGATTTATTATGTTAACAATATGGGCTGATAGTTTAAATGATGGGGAATTACAACACGATACTACCGGGCGAATGGGTTTTTCCTGTTTGTGTATTTTTAAAAGGCCGTATAACTTGGGTGTTTTTGGATTCATATCTACTAACTGATTTGGGCGTATCTTTTTTATTATATCACTCTTGCAAATTTTTAAAGCGCTCTTTACGGCATCTTGATACTTATTCGTCGGATCTTTTTCTAGCTTTATGAAGTCGTCGTTGTTTAAAAAAATTTGCATTTTATTTCTATAGTCAACGCCGTTCATTATAACAATTGAATTACCTTTATCCGCTTTCGTTATTACAATTTGGTTTTCTTTGACAGTTTTTTGAATATTTTTTAACACAAAATGATCATTATAGATGGAGACGCATATTGTTTGTTAATAATTTATCCCAATTAGTCTCAAATTTCTTACCAAAAGACATAAGACCGGCATTTTACACTGACAATAATATTGGAAAAAGTTTAATGAATTCCAAAGATAAAGATAATAAAATGGAAAACTCCGGCGTATACCAACTGACATGTGGAGACTGCTCTGCAGTCTACATAGGAAAAACAGGACGGAAATTTGAGACTAGAGTAAAAGAACATATTAGATGTATAAACAATGATAATTTTTCGGAATTCGCAGAACACTTAGTACTTAATGATCATCAATTTAATATGCAATCGGGAACAAAAATTTTACACGTCAACAAAGTAGGTCTCCGTCTTGATAATTTAGAGTCGCTAGAAATTAAAAAGTGTATTAATTCAAAACAGAACATATTATAATAAACAATCAGTTAAATTTATCTTTCAGTCCATTATTAAATATGTTTCCTTTTACTTCTAATCCTTCAGCCAATCGGACCCACCCTGCACAAGACCCAACCCTAAGTACCCCCACCCTACCTCTACCTCCGCCCCCATAGATTTCTTGTAAGCACGTCGTCACATTCTGTTTCAGTTGAAAGTTAGCCTGATGAGGGAATGGTTAGTTCCGAAACCGGTCGCATCGTTTCAACCAAAAAACGTGGTTAATACAAAGTTATATCTTTAAATTTAATTTAGAAAAAAAAATATTCATACCTACATAAATATAGATTATCTAAGGTTAACAATTCTTTTTCGGGGCAACATTATATTAGAATTGACGATAAGATTCCACAGAATATAGCGAACTTAAATATTTATTTATTTATTTATTTAATATTGCTTTTCGGGCAACTAACAGGTACTATTTCAAATATTAATTTAACACGCACCCAATAACAAGTTGCCACATACTGGAGACTAACGATATTAATTGTCTCACGGATCCAGACTGAAAACACAATTAAAACTGTGTCTCCACCGGGAATCGAACCCGGGACCTTTGGATCAGCAGTCAGTTATCTAACCAACTGAGCCACGAAGGCCACGAATATTGAGAGAATATTCAAATCTCATATTAAAAAAAGCATATCATAGACTGGATCAGTACATAAATGAAAAAGATGCGTGGTGTTTGTTAATCATGGTCTGTTTGTGTTTATTGTTTAATCTTGTGCCAGTATATTTGTTTGGAATTGCTTTTTTTTATGAACCATCTGACATTCAACATGTGTGCAAACTGCATTTTCGTTGAATAACAATTTTTTGATTTGATTTGATTCGTTGATTAAAGCTGAGACAAAGAATGGTCAAGTGTAATGTGTGGTCAATTCAGCATTATGGAGTGGAGGCGTGGACTCTCAAAGTAAATATTATAAACCGTCTTGAAGCATTTGAAATGTGGATCCACCGATGAATCCTGAGAATATTATGGACTGACATGGTCAGTAACATTAAGGTACTACATATGTTGAGCCAACACCAACAGAGAATTATTCACCAATGTTAAGCTACGTTAAGCGTCGTACTTCGGTCATATTCTGAGAGGTGAAAAATATACCATCTTTCTGCTTGTCATGAAGGGGACGATCGAGGGTCATAGAGGGGTCGAAAGAAGGCAACTTTCCTGACATTGAAACATCCGGGAACGGACCCGTATGAGAACGGTGTAGGAGATGTTTCACACTGCCCAGGACAGAGAAGGCTTTCTCTATGGTAGTTGTGGATGTCGGGGAGAATGACCATTCAAAAAACATGTCCATAGTGTTGAGTTTGGGTTATTAAGATCGGGCAAAAACTTACTACTTTACAAGATGGAGAAAATTTTATATAATGTAAGAATATCTCCTTTATACAATATGGAGATTAGTTACCGATTCAAAAATAATCTCTTGTTGGAAACCTAAATAAAGAATGGCCTTTATCTGTTTGAAAGTGAGGTGAAGAAAGAAGACTATCTTTGTAGCAGGAAGTAGATAGAGAGGAGGGTGGATAGGACAAGACAGGAAGATGGATGATAGGGGAAGAGACGGGAACAAGATTTGGGTTCAAGGGAAGGTCCGCAATTCGAGGGCTGAGAAGGTATTTCAGGTCAAATATTAGTAGCGGCCGAATATTCTGCTTCCAATAACTCGGGACGTTTCGCGGACAGAGTTTGAGCGGAGAAAATTCAACGTTGATTACGTCACTGATATAAAAAAACTTATCGAACAGTTTTGATCAGTGATGATCAAATGCAAAACTAAGACCAAGGTCCGAAAGCAAAGTCCGACCTCAATACTAAATTCTTAATACTAACCATGTTTTCATTGTACAGTCGCTCACATTAGTTAGGAGATCACGTGTCTTCCTAACTTTGGTTACATGTGTTTGTGTTGTTATGGCAAAAAACATTTTAAACGTCAGTATAAACTCATAGAAAACTATCTATCTCTTTTCTTCGTACACAATAATGTGAAATGCTACGCCATCGAACTTAAGTTTGGCGTAGTATTTAGTTAGTGATGTCTCTGCAAAGCACTTGCTAACTTAAGAATACTTAATACTCCAGTGAGGTAAGGAGTTAGTATTTACATAGTTACCTAGAACTGTGCATTCGGGTCTAAGACTACGGTAGACTTGCAAGCATATAATACATACATCAAGAAAAATTAAGCATTTATTTATTTATTTATTTATTTATTTATTTATTTATTTATTTATTTATTTATTTATTTATTTATTTATTTATTAACATTGTCGATATTCGTGTTTCACTGCATCAAAACTCGACCATAATTTATTAAAATTTTAATTTTGAAAAGTCATTGGTCCTGGGGGGCAAGCCTGGTTTGATCGGCGAAATCAAAACCCTAGTGATTAACCATATCATGGATGTAATTATTATATGGAGTTCTATGACATCTAAAGATATTGTAGAACTCCATATGATAATTATATCCATGATATGGGTAATCACAAGGGTTTTGGATTCGCCGGTCAGACCACGCTTGCCCCCCTGATCTATGATAAAAAAACTATAAGTAAGGGGTACAATATTTCCTCTTCACATAAAGTGTAATTATTTAGGTATTATTTATATTGTTTTATTGTAGATTTTGTTTTTTTATTTAACATATTGTTATGTATTTAAATATAAAACAACTGCGTTTGACATTGGCAGTATGAAAGTATACAATCTATTTTTTAACAGATTTTTAATTATCTCAATAGAGACGAAGTTGGAATATTTATTGTAGGAGAACCGGGAAATCAAGGCACCTACAGGGCTTACGACCTGTCATCGGCTGGTTTACGTGATCACTTTATGCGCTTGCGCAACGTTCACCAATTATGCCTTTTTAATGAGATCCCTATCAATTAAATTTTGAAAATACTATATATTGTAATACTGACATTCTTTTCGCTTCAAAATAAGGAATTTTTTTTATATTTATTTATTTAGAGAATACATACATACATACATACCATCACGCCATGTCCCTTATGGGGTAGGCAGAGAGAACCGAACGCCATATCTTTCTATCCTGGCACACATTCATCGCCTCGTCAACATTCATGCATCGTCTCATACATGTTCGTCTATTGTACACGCTTCTAACATTTCCGTCTTTCAGAATATCGTTCACATGGTCGTGCCATCCCTTTCTTGGGCGGCCCCGGCCTCTCAATCCAATCCTATCCGCATTGTATATTTTCTTCGTCAGGCGTTCCTCATTCATTCTACCCATGTGGCCAAACCATCTCAGTGTGTTCACTTTCATTCTATTAATGATATCTTTCTTCATCTTACATTATTTCCTTATGTTCTCATTTCTTACCCTGTCATACATCGTTATATTGCAGATTCTTCTTAGCGATCTCATTTCAACAGCATTTATTCTGCTTTCGTGCGACTTCTGCCATGTCCAGGGGGGCAAGTCTGGTCCAATCGGCGAAATCAAAACCCTCACGATTACCTATATCATGGATATAATTATTATATGGAGTTCTATAATATCTTTAGATGTCATAGAACTCCATATGATAATTATATCCATGATATGGGTAAACTGGAGGGTTTTGATTTCGCCGGTTGCACCAGACTTGCCCCCCAGGTTTCACTTGCATACGTCAACGTTGGCGCTAAGATAGCGTTATGAATGGCGACTTTGGCAACCTTTGATATGTTGCGATCATTCATAACTGGTCTCAGTGCTCCATTTACTCTGTTTCCTGCCATAACTCTTCTTTCGATATCCTTATCAGGTCGTCCATTCCGTTGAAACACGCTCCCCAGATATACATACTCGTCGACTTGCTCGAGCCATTCATTCTCTACTCTTATTTTAGAGAGTACAACAGCTATAATATATAATATAAAATGTTATATAGATTCACGTTTTATGGCGCCAATTATAGTATTATTCGTTTTATCAACAGAAACATAAGTATATAATATATATAAGTAGGAAACAGGAAATAGGATAGGAATGGATCCAGGAATAGGAAGGAAAATTGAGAAAGGAAGTCACAATAGTTCTATAGATTTTGGTTACGCTGAAACCCCCAGACTCAACGGCACCCTCGACGCGCCGGCACGACCCCCCCCCCTCAGCTGAACGCCCACTATTTTCAATAATTTATTTTTTAAAGTGTTCAGACCAGAGCTAAAAGGATCCAGAGCTGGATCCTTCATACAATTTTTATTGAAAGATGTGCACGCTCTGTTTATGTAAAAGTTTTGCATATAATTAGTTCTGGAATGGCATATAATAATTAGTTCTGGAAGTTCATGAAAATAGAAAATTTAAAAAGATAGATTAAAAACAAAGATGTACATGTAAGTATACAGTTAAAGAGTATGTTTCAGGATGAGGAGGAGGGATCTTTAGTGAATGAGGAGGGGATTGTTGGATTTTGTATTAGATGTAAAGAACATCTTAAAGAAATAAAAAGAAAAACACCTTTTTCGACTCAAAAAGACCATGCTCAGCTATTTTGAAGGAAAACAAGTAGCTGATTTTCAATTTTAACTATGCTAAAACTCGAACTGCTCCGTGCGCGCAAAGGGGATTCAGAAAATTCCGTTTCACGTGTTAATATAAATAGAACTCAATGATTTTGTTATGGAGATAAAACCGTACGAAGAAATTCATAATAGTGACTGGCGGTATGTCTCAAGTCCCACATTTAGTTGTGTGGCGTCCTCATTCTCATCCCAAATATGAAAGTAGGTATTTATACATAAGTCAGGAATCTGGAAACGACCGAACTAAATCGCTTGTCATCAATTTGTTACACACCGTAATAATAACTTGTTTATGTAGGTATCTATGTATGTACCTACCTATTGTACACAAGACATCATTCCTCTACGTCAGCCTTGGGCAAATCTGCGACCCGCCGAGTGTATCAGTGTGGCCCGCGAGCAATATGCGTCAAAAATCAGAAAAATAATATTACATAAAAAAAACTACTAAAGTGACCATCGAAAAAAAAAATAGGAATAAAAACCGAAAAATTCTCGCTGCGCGGACATTGCTTTCATTTGTCGAGGTAATCGCAAAAAAGAATTAATAATTATAATTTTCTCACTGCGCGGACATAATTTGCTTTGATTCATCGAAATAATAACCACAAAAAATACATTTTCTCGCTGCGCGGCAAACCGAAGTTCAAACGGAAGTTTATATTTTACTTCTGCGGCCCGCCGTTCACTTTAAATTTCTGAATCTGGCCCGTTGTTCCAAAAGTTTTCCCACCCCTGCTCTACGTGATATTTCAAGAATTTTACATATTATTATTGTAAAATACGCAAATGATGTGTGAGAGTGACGCAGCAATGCTTCAAACATTATTGGTGATACACTCACTGATATATGGTTGGATAATTTATATAGCGCCGTTTTCGTGAAAACTCACCTCAATGGCGCTTTGTAGCTATTAGTTTTTCATGTTAGTAAAAGCTTAAAATCTAGGTTATTGATCTTAAATTAAATTAAAAATAAACATAAAAACGATGTATACAATACTTAGTATATTCTATTTAATTGAATCTAATGCCATAAAACGTTGAGAAGTGTCACGGAGCAGTTAATTACAGTGTTATTAAGTTGGTTTCATTACATTATATTCAAATTCAAATTTAGGAGGTGTTATTGTGTGAAATATTAAACAGGTGTGTCTTAAGTTGTTTTTTAAACGTGTTTATATTGTCTATTTGTCTGAGTCGGTATGGAAGTTTATTCCATGAGGATGGACCAGCAACAGCGAACGCACGATCACCAAAGTTTGATTTGTGCACTCGGTTAACTTCGTTTAGTTTACCGATTGCTGAGCTTTGAGCTGAACGGAGGGATTTCTGTCTGTTGTTTGAGGTGAGCGGAGTGCACATTTCGGATAGGTATTGCGGGGCCAGACAGTGATGTAGGTACTTACTGTATAATATTGTCGTAAATATATTATGTTGTAAATATTATTTTAAAAAAGCCGACTGCAAAAACAGCTCGGTACAATGGGAACATGTAAACTGAAAAAAAAAAACGATTATAGCAATACGACAACGCCTTGAAACTATGCAACTAACGAGAAACGACTATTTTCCGTTAGCATCGACGGACCCAATAAACAGGCGGAGAACATTCCAGAAAGCAGCATCGAGAGACATTTATTATAAGCGGCTGATCGAGGGCGCATCAACCAGTTTCGATTTTAACACTCTCTTGTTCTTATTTATGTGTTTAATATTTGTATAGTTATATTGTAAACTTAGTAAAAATATATAGTGTTGTTGAATTTTTTGAGTATCTTTCATTTCCCATATTCTGCAAATCGAACCTGGTACCTTTATTTTAAAACAACCCTATTTATCATTTGATTAATTTAATATTTGAATGAATGAAATAAAATATCTATAATATTACTTAGTTAATATAGCGTTTCGGTATATTATGTTGTTTTGATTTAGTTCGAACCTGCATACCGGGGGTCAAACCCGAGTAAAGTTCGTTTGAATTGATTAACTAAAAATGTAACGATCACAAACACACCGCATACAACATAATTAGGTATGTGACATGATAAAAATGCACTAAAAATATTTATTTACATACATCAAATCACTTTTTGAAGTCAGCGCCAAATACAAACAAACCTACTAATCCGTCGAATCGACTTCAAAAAGTTATTTGATATAAATCTTTATATATAATTCTTACGTACGTGTGTATGTCACTGAACTCCTCCTAAACGGCTGAACCGATTTTAATGAATCTTTTTGTGTGTATTTATGTGAGTCCATGAATGGTTTAGATTCACAAAAAGTTTATACATTAATATAATAGAATAATAATAAAAATATCAATCGTTATAAACATTTTCGGAATATGCATTTTGAATAATGGCGACATTGCTTTCGATATGTCATAATATTATGCAATGTTGGTTATGGCTTTGAAACAATGTTTTTCTCAACGCTGTCTGCGGTATTTAATTTCATATTTTTAATATTTAATGAAATCATTTGTACATTTTCTGGTGTCCCATCAGGGCCGGGTAATCGAAACTATAACAGGTAACAAATACACGGACTGATATGTGGTTATACACGCATGTGTCGTGCTTCCTTTTATAAGCTAATCCACATCTATTTTTATGTTTGTCAAACCAGCTAATAACAGGCAAGCCAACGTTCGTGCAGGACAACGTCTGTCGGGTCCGCTAGTATAATATATTTTTCAACCTGTGTATTTTTTAGTCATTTGTATTGTGTTTGATGTAAAATTAACGTGATTTTTGATAAAATATAGCAATCATTTTATTCTTTTTAGTGCATTTATATCGCTTTTATTTTTACTCCTCACTAACCCAAGGGGATATAATGAGGAGCTATGTTCTCGTAATTTATAAGGCTATTTTTTTATTGCAGATTATCAACTAGTATCATGCCGAGATTGTATTCTGAAAGTTTCATCACAATGTATCAGTGTATGTGCTATGTGTTGTGTGCTGCGTACTGTGTGCTATGTACGGCGTGTTTATTTAACTTTATCAATTATAGACTAAAGTACGCATTCGATTATTTTTTAATTTTGCAAATATGTATATCTAATACTCGCTTAGACCCCATTAGATTTTGAAGGATATTTAAATAGAGCATCTCATTTTTTTAAACGTCAAATATTTTAAAGTAACTCCAAGCTCAGGAAACTAAAAATATGAAATTTTCATTTTCAAATTGGTAAGAAGGCAAAAAGTCCGTAATGTGTTGTACTTCGGCCATATTCTGAGAGGTGAAAAGTATGCCATCCTTCAGCTCGTCATGAAGGGGAAGTTTGAGGGTCGTAGAGGGGTCGGAAGAAAACAGCTTTCCTGGCTGCGAAACATCCGCGAATGGACCGGTATAAGAACTGTGGAGGAGCTGTTTCGCACTGCACAGGACAGGGAGGCTTTCTCTATGGTGGTCGTCAACGTCGGGGGGACCTGATATGACACAAGAAGAAGAAGAAGAAGAAGGCATATCACTTTCATAAAATGGCATTGGAGAAATATCAACTTTTCATAATAAAATATTTAAATAAAAAAATATTGATCAAACTCATTTTCCATACAAAATTTGAATAACTTGGTAGGGAGGAGTATAACGTTGGCCACAACCCACTCGTTTTGTATATGTTCTTTTTTTTAAATAACTTTTATTTTTCCCTTTTCAGTGATGTTGAAGATACATTTTACAGTGGTTCCTACTTACGTAACAAATCTTTGACGCTCCTAATTAGATACAAGTAACTTCAAAACTTACACCATATGAAATAAAAAATATAATTCAAATACGATTATGTTCTTATTATCTTTGATTTGATTTGCAAACCATTATGCTATCAGCGGGCCCAAGTTTGAGTTGATAATAATATATTAAAATAATAGTCTGTAAAGCGAGCGCCATCTACACTCTACAGTATTAACTGTAAGCAATATTTATGTAATGTTAATTTGGTTCAATACTTTGATAGATAATGTTTCCACAGACCGTGGGTAGATGGTGTTTTGCCAACTCACAACAACATGATATATTACACCACATATATATTGGTCTACCTAACATACATAACATACCTAAATCTTGTTTACATCTTCTATTCTCTAACACACTAAATCATTAATCAATAACTACTTCACTAATATTTGTAAATATGTTTTAGAGTCAGTGTGTTTACACAAAAAATTCTAACATATTATGTATGTATGCTAAATTATGACTTCGAAACTGTTCAAGACTTCAAACACCTGGGTTCCACAATCAACGAAGATAATGAGGACACAACAGAAATAAAAAAAAACAGAGTAACAACAGGAAACGGAGCATTCTTCTCTCTTCAGCCGGTGTTCAAATCAAGAAGTTTCCATAGGAAAACAAAAATCACAGTGTAAAAGACAATCATCAGAACAGTTGTGACATATGGATGTGAAACATGGACACTTACAGCCAGATCTGCTGAAATGCTAGACACGTTTGAAAGACGAGTGCCTAGTAGAATCCTAGAACCTGTGCCTGAAGGTGACGCATGGAGGATTAGATATAATAATGAGCTGTATGCCATTTATAAGACTCCAAGGCTCTCCGTGCATGTCAGATTGAGAAGATTGAGATGGGCCGGACATGTACAGAGAATGCCACCACAGTGAATACCAAGTCCTGTGTGAACATCCAGGTGGAACAAGAAAGGTTGGAAGACCGCAGCTGCGATGGGAGGACGAAATTGGAAGGGATGCTTCCCAACTATTGCAAGTGCCGGGCAGTTGGAGAGTTGCTGCGGACGACAGAAGAAGCTGGAGGCGAAGACTGACGGAGGCCAAGGCTCGATATGGGCTGTAGCGCCATGAAAGAAAAAGACTTATTAATTTCTTTATGACAGCTATTGACAGCTCATCACATCATGGTAACGTGAGCTGTGGTATATTCTAAGGTCTAGCTGCATTGTACCTGATACTACCAATTTTACAAGAGGTTAAACATTCCTCGGTTTGATAGGATTAAGATATTGCCTTGTGCCAATATACCCTGCCATCACATTTTGTGGTATTTGTAGATTTATCGACATGACTTATCCACAGTTAAAAAATGAAAAAAACAGAAAATCCCCAGGTATCGATGAAATCCCCCATGAAGTAATTAAATATGGAGGTGTTACTGTGATCATAGAAATTACAAAACTATTTAATAAAATACTTGAACAATCTGAGGTGCCAAACGAATGGAGACTGAGTATAACTATTCCAATATTTAAAAAAGGAACGAAAACCAACCCGGAAAACTACAGGGGAATATCCTTACTATGCGCCACTCATAAACTATTCACAAACATCTTAAGGACCAAACTAGAAGAATTCATGCCAAACAGAGATGAACAGCAAGGATTTAGAAGAAATCGATCAACAACCGACGCTATATTTGTGCTTAGACAGATAAAGGAAAAATCAATTGAATATAATAATTCTGCCTATATGTGTTTTGTAGACCTAACTAAGGCCTTCGACAGAGTGCGCTTAGAAGACGTTATAGATATCATGACTCAAAAGGATGTGCTAAAACCAATTATAGAATCAATCCACAAACTGAACACACACAATAAAATGAGGATTAAGGTGGACAATGTGTTGTCAAAAGAAATACCAGCTGCAGTTGGCATACGACAAGGAGACAGTTTAAGCCCATTCTTATTCAACATCATCATGGACAAGATTATAGAAGACATCAAATCATTGGAATTGGGTTACTTTCTCGGAAATAAGAGAATTGAAATTGTATGCTATGTAGACGACGTGGTCCTCATAGCTGATTGTGAAGATGACCTCCAAAGACTCTTGCACAAATTCCACATATCGCCGCAACAATACAACATGAAAATCTCCATAGAAAAAACAAAGAACATGGTAACTTCAAAACGGCCTGTACGTTGCAAAATCGTAGTCTACAAAAAGACAATAGAACAAGTTATGCGATTCAAGTACCTGGGTGCTGAAATATCAAGCAGCAGTGACCTTAACGAATAAGTCAGGGAACAAACGAATAAGGCTGCTGTTGTACCGGGGTGCTTGCGAACAGTTATATGGAGAAACTCTCCGCCCCATCGCAGGTTTAACCATCCGAGACAGAGTACGAAACTCCGAGATTCGGAGGATCTGCGATGCCGAGGATGTCGTGAGAAGGGGTAGAAACAGAAGACGTTACTGGAGAGATCACGTCGAAAGAGCGGATTCAGTGAGAGTGGTGAAAATAGCGGCAGGCGAGATACCGTCAACCAGCAGACCCACTGGACGACCGCCAAAGAGATGGAAGGACAGCTGGACATCCGCGCCCCAGGAGTGAATCCGAGAATAAACAGTACCCAGTACTAGAACAAGCAGAAGAAGACTTATCCATAAGACTTGACGTGCTTTTTAAGAAGTGTAAAATTCATGTTTCAATATCACAATTTTAAAATGATTATTTTCCGTACAATGAACGGGATTAAATAAAATAGGAAAGAAGAGCATAGTCATGATTAACGTTTTAGTTGAAATCCGAAGATTAAGATACTACACTAAAATATTATATGGATTTGTAAACATTAAGAGTAGCTTTTAAGGTTGTGATTTATTTAAGTGTTAGGTAGGCTCTATGTATAAATACGAACATATTATGTATGTAGAACATGGCTTCTCTACACTTTTTAATACACTTAATAATACACTTTTTCGCAACGATTTCCTATTTTCCAACTGTCGATTTGTTCAAGAGAATTTATTTCTCTAAATTCTCTTGAACACGGTATTGAATTACGGTATCGAACCAAGATACGCGAGATATGTATGCAGGGTCTATATTTTTCACGGTTTTTCTAATTATGAAGTCTTAGAGGCTTCGCAGCATATAATATGTTCTGTATAATATGGATTTATTCAGAATTCAGAAAAGAACATTTACTGTGTCTGTGTGTCCGTTACCCCCTTATAACTTTTGATCCGCTTAATTTACAGAGCCCAAAATTTAAAACTATATAGATAATTACAGGTCTACAAAACTTTTATAGGGGTTATCAACTTTTGAATTTTTAGTATATTTTTCCATATAAATATCTCAAAAAACATATAAGCTAGAACCCTGAATATTGATATTTTTTATTTTTATTTTATTTTATTTTACATATTTTTTATTAACACAAACAACATTAGATAGTTTGATTACATGGATTAAAAATATATATGATACATCAATTATCTAAATCTAATGTCAATTACATGTGTCAAATACATTTTTGTTTGTGTGTGTAGTGTAAGTAGTTTGTAAGTAGTTTTTGTGTGTGTATGTGTGTGAGTGTGTGTGTGTGTGTGTGTGTGTGTGTGTGTGTGTGTGTGTGTGTGTGTGTGTGTGTGTGTGTGTGTGTGTGTGTGTGTGTGTGTGTGTGTGTGTGTGTGTGTGTGTGTGTGTGTGTGTGTGTGTGTGTGTGTGTGTGTGTGTGTGTGTGTGTGTGTGTGTGTGTGTGTGTGAGGGTGTGTGTGTGTGTGTGTGTGTGTGTAAAAGAGAGTATGTGGACTTAAGAGTGATGGGCCATGGTTAGCTATCGTTTTCTAAGTTATCTATTTGGGATATTATCCGTCGATATTCGTTTGGGAAGTCGTAAAAAATGTCCAAGTTTAAAATATCCACATACCTTGTGTTCGGTAAATGTGGCAACACTTCCAACCTTTTCCGATCCCTGAAATATTGTTACCTACATAGGAACAAAAAACAATCGTCAATACTCTCTCGTCGTGTGTGAACGCATTGCACTGTGACAGAAAGTTATATAGTCGACTCAAGAGAAAATATACATATTTTCTACCTTTTCGCATCAATCATCGAAACTACGCGCCGTGCGCTATTTTGAATTCCTGAACCGTGTTCAGAGGAAGTTTTAAAGTGTAATTCAGTGTTGTGTCATAGAGGTTGGTGTAGTGCCCTCCGTGAAGACACTACACAAGACGAAGGAAGAAGGCTGCCAAGGTAGGTGCAATATTTTCCCTTCTCTCTATACGCAACACCTTGTGTAAGCATCCATGGCCCTATTGATTGGTGAATTTATTTCAGAATTTGTTTTATAACATTTGCATTTAAATAATAGTCTATGTCTTGTACGTCTTATAGGTATATTAAAGTCAATAAGTGTGAGTATATCGGTGGAGTCTATATGGTTATTTAAAACATTGTAAAGAAAATTAAAATCAGTCATTGTTCGTCGGTTCGCTAAACTTTGAATATTATTAACCGTTGTATTATTGTTGTATTTATAGTTGAGTTGTTTCAAAAATTTGCGTTGGATATTTTCAATATTTTTTATATGGATTTTATACAGCGGGTTCCAAATGAATGATGCAAACTACAGTGTACTTCTGACTAGTGAGAAATATAATATTCTTAAGGTTTGCGGATTTTTAAAAGATTTACCTTTTCTTAATATGAATCAAAGTAGTTTTGTAATAACAGTGTTTATATGTTGAGTAAAGGTAAGTTTAGCATCAAGTTGCACTCCAAGGTCTTTACATTCATTTTTATGTTTTATGTTTACATTATCTAGAGTATAATTGTGGTAAATTTTATTCCTTTTTCTTGTGTACGATATGAAAAAACATTTAGAAGCATTAAGAGACAGGTAGTTATTTTCACAGTAAATCATAAGTCTGTCTATATCTGATTGGAGAGCGCAAAAATCAGCAACCGAAATAATTTCTTTGTATATTTTCATATCATCTGGAAACACAGAGAATTTGCAATGTTTGAAGCATTTCCCAATGTCATTTATGTACACAAGGAAAAACAATGGACCGAGATGAGAGCCCTGGGGTACACCTGATGTAAAATTAACTGTCAATGAGGAAAACTCTTTAACAACAGTTGTTTGGTATCGTTGGCTTAAGTAAGAATGGAGTATATCAAATAGGTTTCCACAAATGCCCATATGAAGTAGTTTTTTAAATAGAGTATTATGATTTACACGGTCGAACGCCTTGGAGTAGTCAGTATATACACAATCAGTTTGAATATTTTTATCCATCGTTTCGTGTACGAATTGTGTGAAGACGGTTAAATTCGAGATAGTGGATCTTTATAAATGTAGAAAAATACAAATTTCCAAATTTCTTCAAATGAGTTTCCCAAAAATTTATTTATTCATTTTGTATAGCTTTCCGGGCAAGAAAAAGGCAGGTACTAGGCATGTAAAAAATAGTTTAATACCTATCCAATAACAAGTAGCCGCTTTCAGGATACTTACGAAATTAATTTTCTCACAGATCCAGACTGAAAACACACTTAAAAACTGTGTCTCCACCGGGTATTGAAGCCGGGACGTTTGAATCAACAGTCAGATATCTAACCAACGAAGACCGAAAAATTATGCATAAATAGTTGTGCTATGCTATTGAAAAAAGTCGGTTGAGGCAACTAGGGTGGGGTTCGAACTCTTCATCACAGGATTACTAAGCCAGTGTACCATGCTGGTTCTACACTATCCCATCTAAACTATCTGAGTCTCAACATCATTATATTATGAGGGTCTTCTTCTTCTTAGGTATCCCTCCTTTGTCCAGTATTGGACATAGGCCCCTCCTTAGACCTCCAAATCTCCCTATCCTGGGCAGACCGAATCCATCCAACTCTAGCATCTTGTCTTATATCGTCAGACCACCTTGTTTGATGCCGTCCAACACTTTTTTGACCGTTCTAAGTCGCCATTCCAGCTCTTTCTTAGTCCATAGGGAGTCTGTGGTTTGGGCGACATGCCCTGCCTAGCTCCACCCTGGTTGTCTGTGTGTTCGGTACGGTATAGTTGTCGCCAAATAACTTGAACTTTAAGCCGAGGAGGGGGGCGATTTGCTCGTAAACCAACGAAGCAAAAAGACACAAATTTGCGCTCTGCGCAACCGTATGCTCGTTCAAGATGTTTGGCGAAAATTATATTTACTTTTTGGCGTGAATACAAATCACCCGTCTTGTCCCTTCACCCTTCCCTTCCATTTATCTGCTTTGTTCCGTTCCTACTACATACCAACTAGTACTTGTTCGCACTCGACCTTGAGCGGAATTCGTTGCCGTTGTCGCCGATACAAGTGCCCGTTATAGGAAACATTTTATGTGTCGTGCTGTGCCCCTGCATATAGACTAAACATCTTTCGGTTGGACTGGGTGAGCAATCGAGGCGAGGACTTCTTCTTTACTGGTAGTTGATTTCCTTTCTCGATCCATTTCATTTTATCCTATTATTTACCTCGTCGCCGTGAATATGGCGCCGTGACAAGGTGCAATTATTAATTTTAGGTTACAGTCCACTCATCTTTTAGCCCGAGTTGCAATCGTCAATTTCGGCGCTAACACTATGAGAGTATATACAAATAATATATCTGAGAATTTGGGTCAAAACACGAGTAGGTACCTAAATATATCATTTTGATAACTAGTTGTAAATATGTAACCCATTTCATATGTCGCTATAAATTATCGACAAAATCGACACTTTGAAAGTTTTCAATATATATTCCCAATAATATATGTTATGTTGTATGTCATTAAGTGGTTATAAATTATAATCTTACCCCAAAATGTGTCACGTTTTGTATATTTAAGGGATGAGTTATGTTTAATGATGTTTACTTATATTATATTCTTCTTGATAGGTTGACAATCTCTTAATTCTACATTTCTATTAGATTCGTAAAAAAAAATATTGAAAACGAAATCAACCGATATCCATGGAAAGCGAATCAGCTCAAGACATCAATATATTATAATAAGTCAACCGGACTTATATGTAGTTTGGACTGTAGAGAGGATACAATTTTTAAACGTAAAGATCTAGTTATTGAGAAGGATGTGTATCGAAAACTAATTAGTTGTAAGTCTGTGTACTTTATAAATATATGATATCAATATTTTTTTTTTTTAACATGTCTACGTAGGGGACGCCAGCTATTAGGATTTGGGTCCATTTTACTCTTCCGAAGAAGCGCACTACGTAGCGTTGGGAGGGGTTTACAATCTATAAAAGAGTTTATTAATTCGGATTTTAAAAAGACCCGGGTTGTACGAAGATGGAAACACAGAATTCGGAAGATCGTTCCACAGTCGGGCTGCTGTATTAATAAAGAAGTTCGAGAAGCGACTTGTTCGTATATGTTGAAGGTCCACTGTGAATGGATGCTGCGATTGAGTGAAACGAGTGACTCTGTTGCGAGTGGGTGGAGGAGGGACCAAAGATGCAAGTTCTTCTGAGCAATTCCCGTGGTAGTATCTATAGAATAAACTTAAAATACCGACTCTGCGTCTGTGTTCTAGTGATTGCAATCCATCAGTCAGTGATGGATCATCAATCAGACGTATAGCACGCCTTTGGACAGCGTCGAGGGTATTCAGTAGGTATTGGGGGGCGCCACTCCAGAGGTGACTGCCATATTCAATAATCGGACGTATTTGCGCTTTGTAGAGTATACAGATCTGGGTCTTAGTAAAATATCTGCGCGCTCTATATAGTACGCTCAATTATTTGGAGGCGAGTTTCACCTTAGCTTCGATGAAGTCAATCGGACTTATATGTAGTTTGGAATGTAGAGGGAGACAGTTTTTTAAACGCAAATGATTATGGAGAAGGAATAAACGGATGTGTATCGAAAACTAATTAGTTCTAAGTCCGTGTACTTTGATATCAATAATATGAAGTCAATTGGACTTATATGTAGTTTGGACTGTAGATAGGACACAAAAAGGTTACGGAGTTCGCAATACATATGCCACACACATCATAACGAAACTCATACTGTGTTATTTATAAACGTGGTTCAAATATTGAACTATGGTTGAACCCCAATTGATCACTTTTCTTATTTATAACCATGAATCAAGAGTTGAACCGTGATTCAAATTAAATGTCGAATTGAACCGGCGACGGGGGTAATTTTACACTGATTCAACTTGAAATTTCACATTTTCGAACAAGTTATGATCCGTTTAAGGCTGGTTTGTTTCAACAAAAGCATCGGTAATAGTATAGTAAAAATACTTTGATTTCATGAATTGTTCAAAATTGCGTCGTTTAAGGACATTAGATTTCAATGAAACAATCAAAAGTTTTGAACAATTTTATGATATCAAAGTATTTCAACTATGCCTTTACTTTAATCTTTGTTCGAGAAACACAGCCTAACTAATTTTGACAGGCTTTTTTAATGTAAGATATGAGTAAAACATATAAAAAACGATTTGATCCATTTGAGTATCGATTAGCATTGAATTGAAACAAAAATATCAAATGCCAAAATGTGCAATAGCTAGATCTTGACAGAACTCTCCACGCACAAATTACGTGCCGCGCATACTGTTTTGAGGTCATGACAACCAACTTAACAAAACTAAATTCGACGCTGTCGTATGAAATAGAGCTCAAAATCGAGTTCAAATGGACAGCGGTTAAAATATTTTAGTAAATAAGGTTTCAGTTAAACGTGGAATAAGACTTTGAACCGGGTTCAATTGAATCGTGATTCAACCTAGATTCAAGGATTTTTTCCAACTGTCGATTTGTTCAGGAGAACTTTTCACGGCTTTTCCAACTTTGAAGTCAAAAAACACCAACTTAGTGGCTTCGCAGCATATATGTTCCATACACGGATTTACTCAGAATTCGGAGTAGAACATTTCGTGTGTCTGTGTGTGTGTGTGTGTGTGTGTGTGTGTGTGTGTCTGTGTGTGCGTCCGTCCCCCCCTTATAACTTTTGATCCGCTCAATTTACAAAGCCCAAAATTTCAGAATATATAAACAGTTTTATACTCAGAATTTTGAATTTTTGTTTCAGTCAGGGGTTATCAACTTTTGAATTTTTAATTTATTTTTCCATATATCTCAGAAACCATAAAAGCTAAAACGCTGAAAATCGGTATAAGCATAGAAAAATACAAAATCTCAAATTTATTTATTCAAAAAAAATCCAGGGTTTCTCAAACATTTTTTATTAAGAAAAATGTTTTTTTTTATGATAAATTTATGAGTTAAACTGCCTATATTTTAATTTTTTTTTAAAAATATCGAAAAAAGCCGAAACACCCCAAATAGATAATTTAATTTTCTATAAAAAATATTATAATAGTATTAGCACATCTCAAACTTTTTTTAACAATTTTTATAAAAATTGTTAAAAAAAGCTTCATACAATTTGTAGGGCAGTCGCCTATACACAATATGTAAGAAGACTTAATAGTTTGAAAGGTACTTAATCTCCAAACATACATACAGAACCATCATGCTGTTTTCATATTCCGAGTAGGAAAACAGGACTGACCTCCATACTGTCCTATCTTGACATACATACCAACATGTGTTAAAATTTTCAATAATTTGGATTTATGGGTTTATAGTTTGATTCTTATTCTTCAACTATACATACTATCGCTATCGACAGTTGGATCTCATGTGTTACATGCAACTAGTTATAAATGTAAAATTCTCTCTTGACAGAGAGTAATTTTCTTGATTAGTGGGATATTTGTTTTTTCAATAAACTTGTTTTATAACAATTAACTTTATTTGCAATTTTCAAGACTTAATGTTAAGTACTATATTATACAAGTTAGAATTTAAGTTGTTTACTAGAGGAGGTTTCAATCTAAAATGCCTTTCTATTGTTCTTTATTTCTTAATTACAGCGTTTTATTGTTCCCCATTCAATATTATTTATTCATTTTCATTATTCACCCTAGCATAGAAACAACAGTAAAATAATCAATAAATAATATTATTTTTTCCAGTTGGGCGACATCTGTCTAAATACTCTTTTATTTCTTTGACAACACATTTCAATATAATCACTCAAATGGTTCTGAACCAAACTAAACAACTATCAATTTATGACAGCTTCCACAGATGTCACTTTTCATAAAGGTTGTAATTTTTTAATTAATTATAAAATAACAATATTTTACAATAAATAACACTGATAGTATGCACTCTCTACATGATACCCGTTGAGAAACTGATGACACATGACTATCTACTGTACCATAGCAGTGGAAAGTAAAAATATATTAACATAATTAATACTTACTAATGATTATTTTCGCTTTAGAAAGGATTAGAAAAGAAAAAGTATGTATGTACATTGGTTAAGACACGATGGTAATGAGGAAAGAATTAAATTTATATTAAAGTTATGTACAAGTTTAAACTTGGTTATATATTAGTCTTTTAACTTTGTACATAAATCCAAGAGTAATCTTTCTTAAGATGTGAGAACCTTACTTGGTACAGGGAGTAAGATCTCTCCTTCCATTCTACTATAGTATTAGGGGTGGGAAACTTCAGTCTTGTTTCTGTAAAGACTAATTGTAAGTTCCTTAATGCCAAAACTATATTATGATTTACATAAATATATTATGATTTACATGTACCTGAGTATATTAGATCGGTCTGATATAAGGCTCATAATCGTCTATTATATTTTGCACATTGTTAAGCGTAGTCATTTGAGTATAACAGTAGGTGTGTCATTAAATTTTGTACCAAGTAAATGTAGACATGTATTGTTTGCAGTTGTATGAATAGTAAACAACACATTAAGTATGTGGCATAAGGTAAAAATATTGCATTTATTCTGATTCCCCAAGTGGATTTTTTGCCCATAAATAATATGTAGTATTTTATGATATGTGTAAGTTAGTATACATTTGGTTTTGTTTTGCTTTTTGGTTATATTTTTCAAGTAATAATTTTATGAGAAAATTTCAATACATTGATAGAAATGAATTTGGAATATTATAGTAGAACCTGAGACCCAAGGCACCTAAAGGGCTTAAATCTGTCATCAGCTGGTTTACGTGATCACTTTATGCGCTTGCTCAACGTTCATCAATTATGCCTTATTATTGGGTTCTTATGGGTACAAGCAAGTAAACAAACCAAAAATGAACTTATTATTCTGGTCTGATAGAGGTGATATTATCTGTGCGTAATGACAGGTGTGAGCCCCATATGTGTCTTAAGTATTTATGTTTATTTAAATTGGCTGCAGGGATGTTTGTGTTTAATCAATCAAAACCAATATATCAGATACCTACTTCCCATTTGTATTACCTATCCTCATTTTTCTGACATACTATTATTTGACAAGCACATTGATTACATTGTATCCAAAGCGTCTAGGATCCTCGGCATTATCCTACGTACATGCAGGCATTTTAACAATATATCTATATTGAAAACATTATACTTTACATATGTGCGCAGCATTCTGGAATATTCTTCACAAGTCTGGAATCCTAGGTACTCTACCTACATACATAGAATAGAAAAAATTCAGAATAGATTCCTAAAGTACCTAGATTTTCGTTCCTTCCGAACTCATCTTAGCTACTCTGATTCTTCTGAGTTCTTTAAACTTAGCACATTGGAAGACCGCAGAAATATTTCCGACGCCGTCTACTTACATATATAAAATCGCCAACTCCATCGTGGATTGCCCGGAACTGCTTGAACGATTAGCTCTTCGAGTTCCCACCCGAGCTACCCGATCCCACCACTCATTACACCTGCCTCGCTGTAATACAGGCGCTAAACAGCATGCATTCATATATCGAGCATCACACTTCTTCAATGAGCACTTAAACGAATTTGATTTATTCAACTCCTCAATAACTAATATCAAATCAAAACTTCTCTTACAATAATTATTCATATAAACTAATCCCTCTCCTTCTGTACTCCCTCTCTTCCCTCCCTATTCCCTCTACTTCAATAATACTTACTTCCTACTTCTTACATAATATAATTTTACCTGTATACTTGTGGAAACATGTCATTGGCATAGTTGTTATTATTTTATTGTTAATCACTTATATTGTAAATTAAGCTGTTTGTTTCCCGAATATAAATAAATAAATAAATAAATAAATAAATAAATAAAAAATAAATAAATAAATAAATAAATAAATAAATAAATAAATAAATAAATAAATAAATAAATAAATAAATAAATAAAAAATAAATAAATAAATAAATAAATAAATAAATAAATAAATAAAAAATAAATAAATAAATAAATAAATAAATAAATAAATAAATACCAAAACTCTGCATACTAATACGGCACCGTGCGCCGTGCGCATTTACCTTTTTACCTATCACGTTTGCGGCTTTTCGCAAGTGAATAACCGGTAGAAATTACAGACGAGAAGGACAGACGCAACCCTACGCGAGAAAGAGAAGACAGAAGACTGCTGGTACAGTAATTCCACTATCCGTAAACTTTTCCATTTTTCCAATCTGTTTCTTCTGTCGTTATCGCACAACTTGAGTCAAAAATCTAACTTCGGAGTTTAAGTAGGTACGCACCAAATTTACAAAAATCAGTACCTACTAAACGTATGATTAATAGGGTAAAATCAAAACTGTTTCATAATATGAAACATAGAAACAGTATTTATTTGAGAAATACTGTAATCATTTTGATTTTCCAACTGTCGATTTGTTCAGGAGAACTTTGTTCTCTTAACATATCGACAATGTATCAAGCCAGGATACGCGAGAATTGTATGGAGAGGTCTACTTTTTTCACGGCTTTTCCAACTTTGGAGTCAAAAAACACCATCTTAGAGGCTTCGCAGCATATATGTTCCATACACAGATTTACTCAGAATTCGGAGTAGAACATTTCGTGTGTCTGTGTGTGTGTCTGTGTGTGTGTCTGTGTGTCCCCCCCCCCTTATAACTTTTGATCCGCTCAATTTACAGAACCTTAAAATTTCAGAATATATAAACAGTTACAGGCCTACAAAACTTTTATACTCGGAATTTTGAATTTTTGTTTCAGTCAGGGGTTATCAACTTTTGAATTTTTAATTTATTTTTCCATATATCTCAGAAACCATAAAAGCTAAAACGCTGAAAATTGGTATAAGCATAGAAAAATACAAAATCTCAAATAAATTAATTCAAAAAAATTCCAGAGTTTCTCAAACATTTTTTATTAAGAAAAATATTTTTTTTTATGATAAATTTATGAGTTAAACTGCCTATATTTTCATTTTTTTTAAAAATATCGAAAAAAGCCGAAACACCCCAACTAGATAATTTAATTTTCTATAAAAAAATATTAGCATGGTATTAGCACATCTCAAACTTTTTTTAACAATTTTTATAAAAATTGAATGTAGTGACGACATTGCTTCATACAATTTGTAGGGCAGTCGCCTATACACAATATGTAAGAAGACTTAATAGTTTGATAGGTACTTAATCTCCAAACATACATACAGAACCATCATGCTGTTTTCATATTCCGGGTAGGAAAACAGGACTGACCTCCATACTGTCCTATCTTGACATACATACCAACATGTGTTAAAATTTTCAATAATTTGGATATATGGGTTTATATTTTGATTCTTATTCTTCAACTATACATACTATCGCTATCGACAGTTGGATCTCATGTGTTACATGCAACTAGTTGTATTATTTATCTATGTTTATATTAAGTATAACTAATAAAAAAAAATAGAAAAAGAAATCGAATATTTTTATTATTGCATATGCGCAAACATTGGATTTTTTTCCCTGTCGGGAGTCAAAGGTATTTTTAAACAGATTTTTAATTATCTCAATATAGACGAAGTTGGAATATTTACTGTAGGAGAACCGGGAAATCAAGGCACCTACAGGGCTTACGACCTGTCATAGACCTAGCCAATGACAGGTACAAGTAGGTAAATAAGACAAAAATGACCTTATAAGTCTGGCGCAATTCAGGGGTGACCTCAGGTATAAGAATTGTTGCTCCCATTATTTACAAAAAACCAATTCTCTCAATAGATGGCGTTACAACAAAAATAAATAAAAAATAATAAGAACGTTGTTCATAATTTCACACATAGATGGCTGTAGTAAAAATTCCTTATTTTCAAGCGAAAAGAATTTCAGTATTACAATATATAGAACTTTCAAAATTGAATTGATAGGGATCTCATTAAAAAGGCATAATTGGTGAACGTTGCGCAAGCGCATAAAGTGATCACGTAAACCAGCCGATGACAGGTCGTAAGCCCTGTAGGTGCCCTGATTTCCCGGTTCTCCTACAGTAAATATTCCAACTTCGTCTCTATTGAGATAATTAAAAATCTGAAAAAGAAATGTTTCTGGTGGGACGCAGGAAAGACTGGTCTTAGTTTTATATTTCCACATCACTATTTATGTAGAATTAGATATGTGAAATGTAATTTTAGTGAAATAATAAGAAGACTTATGATACATATTATACTAATGGTACCTACAACATAATATGTATGAACTAAAATTAAACTCAATTAAAGAATTAAATTCGACATACAATACCAACAGTTACGAAATTTAAGATAAACTTTTTCCTAATGTAGTAAATCGTATTTATAAGGTGATTTCTGCGTACCTATATAATCCTTTCAATGAATGAATCAACAAGAGACAAATTCAATACTGATCACATCATCATAATCATTGGCTCCATATTCCTGGTGGGACCTGATCTCAAAAAGAAGTCTTCACCATTCCGATCTCTCAGCGGCTCTATGTCTCCAATTGACCAAGCCCAAAGAGTCCAGCCCCCAATCCAGTTCAGTCCAGTCCATCTGAGTCTCCCAATCCTAATAAATCCCGTGAAGTCTTCATCATCATACAGCTGAAATTCATTTTTAAAGACTGATAACAGACTCCAAAATAAAAAAAAAAAATCATTAAATAATAATAATAAGAACTTTCTTTGCACCCAACGCAAGTGACGAGTTTATTGCCACATGGCAATTTTTTCCAACTAACCAGTTATCATACCATCACGGCATATTCCACAATGTGGGGTGACCATCCAAAAAGTGCGGGTGTTCATTTTTTTATAAAGGAAAGCACGACATATTCGTGCTTGACCACACACCAGTCTCTTCTAATCTAAAAAGGTACTACATTCAGAATGGGTGGTATTGCTGGACTATGTGAGATGTTATTTTGCCTGTTGTATTTTTGATACCAGGATCTTAGGAATACGGGAAATTGATTAGTTAAAAAAGTAGCAGTAGGTACTATTCTAAGCCGATGCTTAGCATAAATCATATTTTTTCTTTAATGGCTCTATAACTTCCTCCTCCAACCGCTCCTGTCACTTACCTACTACAACCCACCAGTTTTGCTCATCTAGAAGTTGGGATACAATATTGTCCTTCCATCGTTGCCTCGGCCTTCCGACATTTAATTTGCCTACTGAGTGCCTAAGACTTACCCGCGACTATGGCATTCCCTGAACGAGGCCGGTCTATCTCAACTTGCTTAGTTTTTATTCTGTATTATGTTTGGGTGCTATATAGAGTTTGGATGCTTTAAAGAGTTTAGGTGCTTTAGATGGTTTGGGCGCTTCAGACAGTTTGGGTACTTTAGATAGTTTGGATGCTTTAGATCGTTTGGGTGCTTTATTAGATGATGTACATATAACTCGTTGAATCCAATCATCCATGTTTGTCCACCACTCACGGATCCCAAGATTTAACCCAGCACTTTCCTTTCAAAGATGTCCAGCATCTCCGCAGATTTGTACTTCTCTATTGAGATATTATGTAAGTTTCTCAAAAATATCTCTATCAATGAATTGGCGATTAATTATTTTGTGGAATTCCATTTATCATTAACATGTATATAATTTTTTTAACAGATTTTTAATTATCTCAATAGAGACGAAGTTGGAATATTTATTGTAGGAGAACCGGGAAATCAAGGCACCTACAGGGCTTACAATCTGTCATCGGCTGGTTTACGTGATCACTTTATGCGCTTGCGCAACGTTCACCAATTATGCCTTTTTAATGAGATCCCTATCAATTCAATTTTGAATTTGAAAGTTCAGTATTACAATATATAGAACTTTCAAAATTGAATTGATAGGGATCTCATTAAAAAGGCATAATTGGTGAACGTTGCGCAAGCGCATAAAGTGATCACGTAAACCAGCCGATGACAGGTCGTAAGCCCTGTAGGTGCCTTGATTTCCCGGTTCTCCTACAATAAATATTCCAACTTCGTCTCTATTGAGATAATTAAAAATCTGTTAAAAAATATCTTTGACTCCCGACAGGGAAAAAAAATCCAATGTTTGCGCATATGCAATAATAAAAATATTCGATGTATATAATTATTTTTTTTTTGATTCTACGTATAATTTTTTAATATATTTTTAATTCACCTTATTAGGGCATTACCCCCTTTTCAGTAACTATTGTAACTAAAATAGGAACGTTCTAATATTGTACATTTTAGATTTACGGTCTTATTTCAGCGTTATAAAATATCAACTTGGACTAAATGGAATAGGAACGTACCTATATTGGCCAGAATGTTCTCAAAAAGTTACTGAATCAGACGTTTTATGAATAATTATAAAATTTTCATCATTTTCATAATTATTCAAAATACGTCTAATCCAGTAACTTTTTAAGAACGTTCCGGTCAATATAGGTACGTTCCTATTCCATTTAGTCCAAGTTGATATTTTATAACGCTGAAATAAGACCGTAAATCTAAAATCTACAATTTTAGTAGGTATGATCCTATTTTAGTTATAATAGTTACTGAATAGGGGGTATTGTCAAAATTATGTTTTGATAAAGTCTTGACAATCCCCTAATAAGGCATAGTTATGACAATCCCTTTATGAGGCATATTCTTGACAATCCCCTAATAAGACATAGTCTTGACAATACCCTAATAAGCCATAGTTCTGACAATCCCTTTATAAGGCAAAGTCTAAATAATGCCTTAATAAGGCATAGTCTCGACAATGTCTAAATAAGGCATAGTCTCGACAATGTCCTAATAAGGCAAAGTCTCGACAATGCCCTTATAAGGCATTATTTCGACAATGCCCTAATAAGGCGAAATAGCTATCAACGTTGAATAATTAAAATATTACGTCGAACGATGTTGAACCATTTTGAGGAATTTTTATTTAATGGAATAAAAGTTATAATAAAAGGTTCTCTCTGCCTACCCCATGAGGGACATGGCGTGATGGTATGTATGTATGTATGTATGAATAAAAGTTATAATTTTAGTGGTGTACACTAAGTTGTGTTTTATTAAATTTAATTAATTAAAATATTGTATATAGAATCAAAAACATATTGATTTTTAATTTAAATCAATGATTATTTCTATCTAGGACAAGATTGTGTATTGTACATATAATATCTACAAATGTATGTAAATTTTGATAGCGTTTTGTCGGAAGTACAGAAAACTTCATTTCGCATAACTCAGAACTGATAACAGAAATACTAACATACATATCTACATTTAAGGGGGACATGGCGTGATATTTTGCATAACTTAATTTTGCAATAGGTATAACAAAATAACTAGAACTGTGTGTAATTTGGCTTCTTCTTTACGAAAATCAATATTGTGAACCCTTTTTACGTTGCAATATAGAGGGTGTTGACATTTACCTAGATATTGGGGGTCTCTATTATGAATGGCGATAAATTGTGGCGTAACTAGGTCATGAAGTGGCGTTAGCTGGTGACTGGTGGCGTACAACTTCCAAACATCAACTACCCACCATACATTGGGGTGTAATGAGAAAGAGAGAGACATACATAATATTGACTCAGTTTGAGGAGACTAGCTTGAGCGTTTTACTCTCCAAGACACTACCATTAAATAGTAGATAAAGAGATGATGAAATAAATAATAACAACAAATTTACTTTGTATACACCACTTTATTTGACAACTACAGTCAACATGTTTCAAGAACGATGTTCTCTTCCTCAGAACACTTAAACTAGCTAAAAATCAGCAAATTAATTCAATATATAATCATGAACACAGCAAACAATAGGTATTAGCAGAAGGAGGGAGAGAATGAAAGGGGTAAGGAGAGTTAGGGAAATAATATGCAAGAAACCATTATATATACAAAAGAAATTAAGCATAAATTTACAAAATATTATATCACAACGGAAATATGTTGATAATATTTTTTAATTAAAGAGTGTTTGTTTAAATGAGTGCTTAAAAATAATAGCAAAAAACTGTAAAATTACTTATGACGGCTCGGCAGATGGATTCAGTGATGGCTACCATTTCGTGACGGATATTTTCTTTCAAATGCGCCAGGGAAGTCAGTTTACTGGCGTATACTTTAGATTTAAGATAACCCCATAGGAATATGCCCATAAGGGTTAAATCAGGACTGTGTGGAGGCCAATTTATGTCACCTCTCCTGGAGATCAATTTGCCTGGGAAAATTTCATGAACTCGTGGCAGAGATGTATTGGACGTGTGTGAGGTTGCTCCGTCCTGCTGGAACCATGTTCTTTGGTTCTTGCCAGTAAAGTTTTGCAGTTCAGGAACCCAGAAGTCGTTTATCATTTCCACATATACATAAACTTTCTTTTAGAGACACCTTGTACATCAAGATTTGATTCATTAGCCACATTGTGGGATATGTTATGATAATATGAATGAATGAAAACTGTCTGTAACATTGAATAAATAAAATAATTCTTTAAAGATACTCCTACTGCGTTCTCTAATTTTTATCTGCTGAGCATCGAACCCAGAATACCGTTACCGGAATCAGATGGCTTAGCACTGCGATCGTTTTTAGAGCTCGCCAAGAGGAAGAATCTGGGTGATGTCACCTCTGTAAAAACCAATTTATGTATAGATATATCTAAAGTAATAAAGCAATCAAAATGTTAGTGTTTGTGTGTGTGTGTGTGTGTATGTGTGTGTGTGTGTGTTTGTCTCACGCCTTCTGAAAAACCAAGAGCATCTAAAAATCTAATTTATGTGCGAACGTGTACCTGTATACCTGATGCAGTGTCACGCTAAAAATAATGCGATAAAAATGCTGAATTTTAAAAATATTTCAATAATTATTTTTTTCATACAAAATTTTCCAAGTCGTATCTGTCAAAAAAGTGTACATTTTGCACGCAAATATCTGTTAGTTTAAAAGTTAGAAGTAGGTATTTACACGAAAAAAATATATTTTCAAGTATAACTTAGCGTTTGAGTGAAAAACATGGTGAATATTTTGTATAATTATAATGTTTAACTTATTTTTAATGTAAGCGTTTTGTACATGAACGCCGCCATTTTAATATCTTTTCATACAATATTTCATTTTCCTACCGAATGAATATGTTCTTGAAAATAATAAACCTTTGAATTAAATGTAATTATGAAATAATAAAATGAAACACAAGACATTACAGCAAGTTTTAAGACATATATTGTAAAAATGTGTTTATTATTAGTAAAGATATAGGCATAATAAAATTGCATAATTTGTAAATAATATTTGATTTTTCTGACAATTTTCATTTTTATGGCATCGAACAAACCAATGTATGTAGGTACCTACATATTCAAAAAATGTCTCAAACCATTTGATATTTTTTACGTATTGGAATGGTTACTATGGTAACGGAAAGATTCTGATATTCAAATAAAATTTGTTATGAATCGAATTTATTTAGAACATTGTTGTAGGTAGGTACCTACCTATTATTATTTACTTACAAATCAACAATATACTGATTTCCTATCGGAAAATTATTTTATTTATTTATTTATGAATGTATGAATGTATGCAAGCGATGTGCTCCTAAACCGTATGTCCGATTACAATGAAACTTTGGCGAATTGTCGAGCGTGTGCCCGAGGTGGTTTCTGGATTTAAACATTTTTCTTATTCTTCTTCTTCTTCGTGTATTTGGTCATTTTACCAATGAAAGCGGAATATCCTGGGAAAAGAAGGTCCGACTGTCCCTCCATCTCTTCGCAGGTCTTCCAGGACGGTTTCTGGATTTAAACTTTTTTCTTCTTCTTCTTCATCGTGTATTTGGTCATTTTACCTATAAAGGTGGAGTATCCTGGGAAAAGAAGACGGTGCTTACATCTCTTCGCGGTTCTTCCAGGATGGTTTCTGGATTTAAACTTTTCTTACCCGAATGAAGGGACGGGATGTAATTGAAGGGAATGGAGGCACTAAAGGGCCTGAAGGGACGGGAGGTATTAAAGGGCCTGAAGGGACGGGAGGTACTGAAGGGCCTGATTGGAAGGGACGTGATGAGGGATTGAAGGGACGGGATGTACTGAAGGGCCTGATGGGACGGGAGGTACTGAAGGGTCTGAAGCGACGGCTCCTGGAGTCTAATTATTTTTCTTCTTAATTTTATGTAGACCTTTAAGGACAGTTTTAATACAAACTATTTCCTATAGATTAATCTTCTTCTTCTTTTATGAAGACCTTTTGCTCAGTTTTTATACAATCTATTTCCAATAGTCTAATTCTTCTATTTTATGTATTTTTTCTTATTTTATGTAGACCATTGGGATTTTTTAAACAAACTATTTCTTATAGTCTTATACTTATTCTTCTCTTTTTTATTTAGACTTTTGGGTTCGTTTTAAGTCTAATAGTCTATTGTGCAGAAATATTATTAACGATATGCACACTTGATGAAAATACATATGTAAAAACGAATGGGATGTGGGATGTGAAGATGTAACCTGCACTAGAATCTTTTCAATACTTTTGTTTAATCAAATTTAAACCATTTATATCATCCTATTTTAAATAATTTTTAACACCTACATAATATATTTGATTTCGTTGACAATATTTAAAGAAAGGGAGCTGTGGCCATTACTGAATTCTTCACAACGTTTATATTCAAATTATTTACCATAGTTTAAGTCTTCTTCTTCTTCGTTAATGTAGACTTTTGTGTCAATTTTAAGTTCATCAGTCTAATTGTGCAAAAATATAATGCACACTTGATGAAAAAATATAAAACGAATGGGATGTGACCAACACTGGATCTTTTCAGTACATTTGTTTAATCAAATTTTAACCACATCCCAACATCCAAAATTACTAAATATTCAATAGGTAAGTACATATTACAATTTGTTTTCGATGATAATATTTAAAAATGGGGGTTGTGGCCAAACCAATCTCTTTACAATGTTGATAAACAGTCATATTTTAAACCATTTCGAATAGTGAAGAAATTGTATATTATACTTCATTCACACTTTATAGCAATATATAAAAAATAATGGGTTGTGGCCATCACTTGAACATTTTACAATCAAATTCAATCATATTTCAAACCACTTTTCATAGTCCGATTTTGCAAAATAATTGGGTGACAATATTATAAAAACGATTGCTTTTTCCTTCACAATTTTACATTCTTGGCCAACGGCGGGACATAAAAGCTAGTACTCAATATAAAATACAACCAATAAAATCAGTAGACTAGAGTATTTTACGATACTTTTGCAAACATGTGGTCACCAGTATAATCCAACTGTCGATTTGTTCAGGAGAACTTTGTTCTCTTAACATATCGACAATGTATCAAGCCAGAATACGCGAGAATTGTATGGAGAGGTCTACTTTTTTCACGGCTTTTCCAACTTTGAAGTCAAAAAACACCAACTTAGAGGCTTCGCAGCATATATGTTCCATACACGGATTTACTCAGAATTCGGAGTAGAACATTTCGTGTGTCTGTGTGTGTGTGTGTGTGTGTGTGTGTGTGTGTGTGTGTGTGTGTGTGTGTGTGTGTGTGTGTGTGTGTGTGTGTCTGTGTGTCTGTGTGTCTGTGTGTGTCCCCCCCCCCCCCTTATAACTTTTGATCCGCTCAATTTACAGAGCCTAAAATTTCAGAATATATAAACAGTTACAGGCCTACAAAACTTTTATACTCGGAATTTTGAATTTTTGTTTCAGTCAGGGGTTATCAACTTTTGAATTTTTATTTTATTTTTCCATATATCTCAGAAACCATAAACGCTAGAACGCTTAAAATTTGTACAAACATAGACAAATACAAAATCTCAAATTAGTTTTTTCAAAAAAATTCCAGGGTTTCTCAAACATTTTTTATTAAGAAAAGTATTTTTTTTATGATAAATTTATGAGTTTAACTGCCTATATTTCCATTTTTTTTTTAAATATCGAAAAAAGCTGAAACACCCCAACTAGATAATTTAATTTTATATAAAAAATATTAACATTGTAGCAGTACATCTCAATTTTTTTTTAACAATTTTTATAAAAATTGAATTTAGTGACGACATCGCTTCATACAATTTGTATGGTAGTCACCTATACACAATATCAAAGAAGACTTAATAGTTTGATACTTCATCTCTAAACATACAATATACATATACCATCATGCTGTTTTCATATTCCGGGTAGGAAAAAAAGACTGACCTCCATACTATCCTATCTTGACTACCTAGGTACATGTGTTGTATAGAAAACTAAATATCATAAAATAATAAATAATTTGTATTTATGGGTTTGGTACTTATTCTTCAACTATACATACTATCGCTGTCGACAGTTGGATCCCATGTGTTACATGCAACTAGTTTATCTAGTCGAGTTCTACATCTTTAACATATTTATCTTGATTTATGTTGTTTAAAAATATAACATGCACCTACGTATGTATATATCGTTACAGTGTGGAGGTATGTACTCGATGCCTATTTAAGTAGCGATGCTTGTTAGTCAAGATTAATGTTACTCTTCCTAAGTAGCTGTTTCTGCCCCCCCTATACTACCCCACCCCCGACAGCTCACCCAGTCCAACCACCCTACCATACTCATGATTAATTGTTCTATTTAATTATTATTATTACTGAACTGGGGCTTTGAGGGAGGGACTTTAAACAGACCAATGGAATTTTCTTGTTCTCGTATTACCAGATGCGGACCTGCGTTGGCCGTATTCTCGCACGTTATAACGACTTTGTAACGATTCATAATCGATATATGATGCTTTTTTTATTAAGCATTAAGATTTCTGATGAGAGTATGCAAACCGTTCACACAAGTAAAAAAATTTAGCTTACTATATAACACCATTGTTAGAAGTCAATTGGAACATACGTCGATCATCTGGAATCCACAATATAATATTTATATAAACAATATAGAACGAATTCAACAAATATTTTTGTAACATACGAAGTAAAAATTTGGTAATAACTACAAACATGAATTGCAGACTTTACAGACAAAACGAAGGTCCTGAGACTTAATGTACCTTAATGTAATAATAAACTACAATATAGACTGTACAAATCTTCTGAATATTATTAACTTCGATATACCAAACAGACGAACAAAAAAAAAAAAACATTAATGCCGTTCATAATTCGCCATTGCCTACCGATGCCTTACCACATATAATAATTTGAAAAGAATTAGTTCCGTGGAAATATTCTGTATGTCCAGAATCCTTTTCAGGAGCCACGTTAGACAGGAATAATTAATTGTTTTGTTACCAGCAGTGAGTACAATGCAACATGAAATCAAAGATGGGCTGATTAAGTTACAATTACTTATGTTGTTATTCTTATTTATTATATTTGTTTAAAAAAGTATTTTTCCGACAAATGACTTGGTTGCACATATACCAACAAAGCAAAAAAACCTAAATTTGCACTCTGCGCATCATAAGTGATTTTTCAAGAGATTTCCCGAAAACTATACCTGCTTTTATTTCATTTTAGTACTTTCTCTCCCTTTTTTTGGCTCTTCACCCGTTAAGAGTGTTCTCAGCCATACAAGTTAACATATCAAATTGTCTAAATAGAGAGAAACCTAAATTATTTTGTATATTTATTTAACTTCAATCAATTTCGATTTTACGTACAGAGTTAGATTTTAATGTAATTAATTTTTTTATCAAAATGTTCACTTGCCTGGAATTGTAGCTTAACAATGTTCTCACATTTGTTGGCATTGGAACCCCAATCTCTGTGAGGTCGGTAAAAAAGGACGGATACCTATCGTTTATGGGGCATTCAAGAAATCATTGATCCAGTGTCTCATCACTAATCATACACTCGCAGAAATTGCTGTCGCAATGTATTGGAGTGGAGAGGCATAATATGTATGTCCGGACACGATAAGTAACTAATTTTTCGGGAGTCCCATCATTTTAATACTCTAAACATCTTCTTAATCAATGTGAAAGTAGAAACTTTATAATTCATATAATAATTATATTGAGAATACGTTCCTGTGTTGTGGGCGTATTTTCTTTACATTACAGAGTCGGATCGAGGATTTATTACTGTCAACCGCAAATCGTTGCAAAAACTTTGTGTTCGTGTTTTGTATTAACCACTGTTTTTACGACAAATCATACAAAAATACACAGAAAATAAAAAACAAAACGCGATGATTGGATCAGTTTTACCTATTTACGTAACTTGGCGTCCAAATTGGTTAAACCTATTTACGAAACTTAGCGCCCAAATTTATCTGCGAATTCCATGATTCTCCAAAGTACAAGTGAAAGTTTCTGTGCTAAATCAAACAGAGATATTTTTAGTCAAAGTTAATTGAAAGATTTATTCGTGAACTGATAAGCCAACATTGATTTGAATAAAGGCATAAATTCTTTATATACGAGTGAAATTTTATTTTATTTTATTCGGAAACATAACAGCTTTCAGTTACATAATTAGCGTATAAATAAGCCAATTATAATGCTTCACTAAATTATATAAACATTTTTCATATTATTTCATGAAGAGAGCATTAATCAGGTGAATGAGATTTAGGATATGGTGAAGAAATTGGGACATAAAGTGTGAGGATGAAATAAGATAATTTACCCAACCGATACTTGTAGTCGCATTTATTTATTTATCGTTTGGTCGTGTTATATAAGTACATCACATTGATCTGTTCATTAGACACACAACATATAAATTGCAATTGTTTGTCAGAGTTTAAAATTGAGAGTCTTTATGTATGTTATCGCCGCTTCATTTGAGCACATAAAATCAGATGTTTCACCCCCCATATGCCCTAAGAGTACACTCGGACACGACATGACTCAGAGTCTGCTCCTCCGCCCCACAGTCGCACTCGGGAGAATCCAGCCATCCGCATTTAAAAAAGAAATCGGCACATCCACCGTGGCCAGTGCCGATCCTATTTAGTGTTGTCCATAATTTTCGGGGCAGGTCAAAGCCAGGGTTTTTTTTCGTGATATAGGCAAACTGCGAGCCGCTGGGCCCGAGGCCTCCTCCCATCTAGATTTCCAGGTATCGGTGACGTTGAACTCCTCATCGTATAGACTTTTCCCAGTTGTCAATGGGGGCCTGCGAGATTATTTTCGAGTAGTCGCATTGAGAATATGCTTTAGTGCTTGTAAAAACAGACTAAAAATATCAAAATTATCGTAGTTTTGCAGCGTTAAATAAAACTGTTATGATCATAATTTGTTCTTGACAAAGGTGTGTAAAATAGGCTTTTGTGGCGTGATGTTCTAGGTGGGCAGTTAAAGAGCATTCTTTCAACAAGATAAGGACTATCGACCAAATTGTTTTATATTTTGTGAAGAAAGAGGATGTCTGTGTTTTTCTAATGGATGTAATTTGTGCTCCCTTAAGAATTGGACATAAGTGTAATTGTATATTTGATGACGGATGTAAAGGGATTTGATTTTTTTAGGATTTTTTTTCGATACGGTTTATATGTATGTTGTAGTTAGGACTCCGCACAGTTGAAGCGAACTCAATCTTTATAATCAAACATGCATCGTACCAAAACAAAGACAGTTTATAATTCCCCACAAATGAGAAAGTAATTAAAAGCAACATTAAATCAACTGAACTGTTGAAATCGACCACCAATAAAACTCAACTAACTACTCGGCTATAAAACTCGATACACCGAATTAAACCCAACTAAACCGAGTATAATGGACTTCTTTCACAGCTCGGACCATAAAACTGTGGCTAAAGTCACGTACAGAATGAGAACGGGAGACATGTGTCCATTATTATCTGCTCTGATGTACCTATTTTATTAACTCGGTATCTATAAAAATAATTGCACGATAAAATTAATGTTGATAAAAGTACATAGGTAAATAATTAAAACATTTGAAGTATTTAAAACATTATTAAGAATCAATAATAATAATAATAATCCTTTGATATGTTAAGTATCTGGATGGGTGAACTATTCCCAATTGAAAGCTTGATGATGCGTTTGTTGCATTTTATTTTGCTCTTTTAAATAATTTACAATTTACGCATTGATCTGCTAATTCTTTTGAGGAAGTGTATAATGGTAATAATAATAATTGAGTGTTATTATTTGTAGTGCATAATTGTTATTAATATCATTAGTAAATCGGCCAGCGCCGTTAAAAAAAAAATGTAGATCCTAAATGATCTGTACCTACAGTTGCGTGCCCTTACATCACAAATACGCCGTACAATATTTTAATAGGATAACACATTATACATTAAAAGTAATTATTTTATAACCTTGTGTAATGATACCAAGACGAATAAATTATGAATGGTGCACCGGGGGAACGAAGAAGAATTAGAAGGCCGAAACTTCGATGGCTGGACGGAGTAGTGAATAATGCAAAACACGTTGATTATCCAAGTGTTTTATGAAATATCAAAAAAAATTGATTACTTAAAGTTTTTGTGTTACTTGACCCAGTGGAAATCTTTTTTAAATTTATCAAATAATAATTCAAAAATATTTCTCTTCACTTTCTCCTATAGTATGTTGTGTGCCCCTTGTTGTTTTTATTTTTATATAATCTTTTTTTATGTCTGATCTTTATTTTTTTTGTTTATTTTTACTTAATTGTACAATATTGTAAGTTGTACAATGTTTATGTGTTTGTTATTAGTAAAATTTAGTTATTTTTACAGTAGATGTAAGAGTTTTTACTTTTTTAACAACTAAACCAAAAATATATGTACCTACATACCTGTATAAAACCTTGATAATGCTGACCTAAACATTTGGTCTTAACAAATCGATTCTGTGGAGAAGTACCTGCTTTTAAAAAAATCATTTGATTATTTATAATTAAATTTGTCCTTTATTTTCGATTATGTCAATCGTGAAGTAAGTATCTATGTACCTATTTGATCTCTTGAAGGTAATCAAATAATGAAATATGATATGTACATGTCAGTATTATGTATAATATTATGAAGAGTCACAGTTGGGTCGGGCCTGATACAAAACAAACTTATTGTATTTATAATTGTGTTGAAACTTTGCTTTTGCGGATTTCGGCAACAGTGTTTTATCTATATTCGCCAAATTCCTCCGCTAATTTGTTTATGAATAACGAACGAGGCTAATTGAACAAAACGTCTCTTGACATTTCAGTTTTAAAATGTTTATCCAACCGGAATTGACACGGCATAGTGGGTTTCTGCTTAAGGATTTTGGAGAAACTTTATAATTATTATTCAGATTCTAGACCGAGAGCGGAGTACCGCAGGGATCAAACAATGGTCAACTTTTATTTTCGTTATTTAATGACTTAATTCATCGATATCAATTTGGTTCATTACCTGATGACCAATTTTTGGTTTGTGTTTTAAAAAATCCTAATTTAAAAATTTCCCTCATACAGATATATCAATTTATTTGAGAATTGATTTTAATGAATAAATTGCATTTTCCAAATTCCTATATTGTCACTTTTTTCTGATTACCTACAATTTGAATTTTGGATTTTTTGTACTTTTTAGATATCAAATGATTTAGATAACGTCCAAAAACCGAAAAATCACTCGGTATCCCATGTTACAATGTATTTTTCTTTCTTCACAATATCTATCACCGTTAAAACAGCTCGACTATGGAATAACGTTCTAATGCAACCTCGAGTTTGATTTACTATTCATGCTTTCAAAAAAAATCCGAGGTATCATTTCTTCATGAAAACGCTTAATTTTTATCTACCGTTTTAGTAAAATTAAAACGTCTTTGTCAAACAACTACATAATGTATATTTTCATGGGTTTCCTAAACCAAGCATAAATGTTTGTGTTATGAAGGTGAACAAAATAGTTCGAGGAAGGATGGGGTTCTAACTCACCATCTCTGGATTGCTGAAGCCAGCGCACTAGCCGCTCTGGCACGGACACTTCTATAATCTCCTTATCTAATCTTTATCATATCGTTTCATCGTATTTCTCTATTTTCTATCCTATTTTTTCATAATCAGATGATGGTACATACCATTCACCCAATCTTCCTCAAAAAACAGATATGGTGTGATGGAAAATATTGCCATCAGCTTCATACGGACTAGAAACATTAACTCATTCTTAACCAAGTTCCGAGAAACTACGAGTTACTTAAAGAGCCCTGAAAAGAACCATTCTCGGTTTGTCACTAAGAGATAAAATAAGAAGTGAAACTTTGAGGGAGAGATCAAATGTAACTGATATTATACATCGTGTGACGACTCTGAAATTGAAATGGGCGGGATACGTAGCCAGAAGCTCGGACGATAAGTGGACAAAGAGAGTGATGACTTGAAGACTTCGTACGACAAAGATAGGTGTGGGGTGACCGCAGCTGAGGAAGAGGGATAATATACAATGGTTTTCTAGCACGATCTGGATGCAACCTACACTTTTATTTTTACTTTTATAAATAAATCTGATGAATCGGTTACACTAAATCGATTGTTCAATTTATCGGTAAAGAAAGAATTTGACTCAGATCTCAGTGAATAGATTTTAAGGAGACTGTAATAAATTGATACAATTTGAAATAGTATAATAATGTAAGGTTATACTGCTTGAAAGAATTTGTCATTGTTCGCATCCAAGCAATCTACCATATTATACATGATGAACTAACTGCCTTTATATTACCCACACTGGCGACATGACAGACAGACGTATTTACTGTTTTTCATACCCCAGGATTGGGTTCAATCTGAAATTCTTCGCTGAGAATTTCTTCGCTATTGTTTTCGTTGCCAATGGATATTGCAGTCAAATTGAAGCATTCGAGATGTGACTATACAGAAAGCCACAGTAACTATACACAAACCATTTCCTGGGTCAATACAGTCTCCAATGAAAGAGTTTTAAGAGGTTGATAACCACTGTAAAGAGGCGCAAAGCCGCATACTTTGACCACATATTCCGTGGTGATAAATATGCCCTTCAACAACTAAAAATTGAGGGGAAGACAAAGGGAAGACGAAGTATGGCGCGTAAAATAATATTGTGGCTTAAAATCTCAGGCAGTGGTTCGAAATTCCGCGGGTCACTAATTTTTAGCACAGGATCGTTATGAGTTTGATGTGGAGCTAATATTCATCGATGAATTATTCAACGATGATTTTTACTGCGACGAATTGTTCGACGATGATTTTTTCAGTTACGGATTATTTATTTTTATTATACTTACACAAAACAAATATAAACTGACTAGTAACGCCCCACTAGGCAAAAGACTGTTCTGGGACTGTAATTTTACACAGTTGAGTATCTTTATTCAGCTGTAAATTTTCATTTAACTATTCGACGATAATTTTTTCGGCGGTGAATTATTCGACGACAATTTTTCCGGCGACGAATTCGGCGAATATTTTTTCGGCAACGAGTTATTCAACGATGATTTTTCCGGCAACGTATTATTCGGCGATGATTTTTTCGGAGATGAATTTATTATTCAACGATGATTTTTTCGGCGAAGAGTTTAGAGCCACAAAAAAGATGATTCGTTTTTATATGAACCGAAATATAGTTTTGTTGGTGTAGTAAAGTGGGCGGGCAGTCTAATAAAACAGTCAGTCGACCCGAAACAGTTCCGCTGTACCTTTCTTTATTCCGACCAAATGAGGTGGAAAACATTTCACAAAAATATCATTTTTTCAACAAATGTTTCCCCACATCCATTCGGGCGCAGCACAAATGATGGATTTTCTAGAAATAATAATAGCGTTTCGGCGAAAAAAAGAACAACTCAACGGGTCATGGCGAAAAAAATGGCAGAGCTATAGGTACACTATAGTGTTTTGCCAAAAAAAACAAAACAAATATCAATGTTTGTTAGTTCGCGTAACGTTGCTGAAATTAAATATTTACATAGTGTAGTGTTTCCAAAATAAGGTTTGTAATGACTTCATCATAAAAATATGTGACCTGTCGTCAGTCTTATATATGTAGATAGATACTCGTGATTTGATGGCAATTTCGTGACCACCATTTTATTATATTTTATTTTATTTTATGTAGCTTTTCGGGCAAAAAATATCCAACTTACGCTTTGCAGACGACACAACTCTGGTATCCACAAATGAGACGGATATAAATAAATAAATAAACATTTATTGAGACGAAAAAGGAGTTTACATACAAAAACACAGACATATAAAAATAATAAATATACAGAAAAAAAACCTTTCTGACTCAAAAGGACCATGCTTAGCTATGTTGCTGGAAGACAAGCCCCCCAGCAGCTGATTTTCAGCATGATCCTAATTGATTATGTCTAATATTTTATTATTTATACAAGGTCTACTTTATTTATATGCAAAATAAATACAAAAAATGCCCCTAAAATACACATATATAAATAAACACATATACATAAATATACATACACGCACATACATATATACACACATTTATTTATACACACCCACACACATAAATACACATAAATTCTTACATACTTCACACTATGATTGCGAGGCCAGAAGCATCGCTCGACAATTCTCTTTAAAATAATAGAATTTTTCCGCTACTTTTAGCGGTGGAGTCATTCCAACATTTTGTTGCAGCGTATTTGAAACTGCCTTCAAACACTGCCCCTCTATGCCTAGGAATAATCAATAATAAGCCTCTGGCCCTCGTACCATAGTTGTGAACACTTTCAGACCATTCCAATCTTTCAAACAAGTATTTGGGTTTTTTATTTTGAACCACTTTATATATCTGAGAAGAAAGGTGTAGTTTCCGTCGGTTTGCCATGTTCAACATTGCATTTTAAGCCAAATATGGTGAGACATGTGCCCTGCGAGGAATTGAGAAGCAAAATCTGGCGCAAGCGTTTTGGACTCTTTGGATTATCTGTTGATGTTTGGTCAAAAAACATGGTCCATACACTGTATCACAGTAATCAATGACAAGTATCTACCGACGTGACAGCTGTGTGTAAGATTGTGCCGCTATCAATATTCTAAATAATAGTGAATTAAACAGTTTACCAAAGAAAATAAACAACAATCATATAGGAAACAGAAAGTGTCACCAATTGGTGAGTAATTAACATATGAAACTACTCATTACAAAGAATAATACTTTAAAATAAATATTGAAGATTTTGACAGAAAAATATTGTTTGCCAAATTGTGTATTCTCTTGAGTGGACGAGCTACATAATATTAATAATTACTGTCTGCTATACTTGACACGCTCTATCCAATGCAATCGTCGACCGTTGTTTGACTTGGTGTTATAGGCAAAATACTGAATCAGGAATATTGAATAAAAACTTGTCTCTGTTTTACATAAAACAATGAATTGCATAAATTGTACAAAGGAGATAAAAAGTGATGATGCAATTGTTTGCTCAAAGTGTCAAAGCAAATTCCACAATAACTGTGTGGGAATTAGCGACACTAACTTCAAGGGTATGTTAAGAATGAATAAGTTAAAATGGAAATGTCAAAAATGCAAGACTCCTAGCCCAAAAAAAAACCAAAATGAAGATGACAGCAACCCCGAAACTAGTGCCATACAATTGCTAACTACTGTTCAACAGGAAATAACTGAAATGAGAAAATCATTTGATGCAGTTCTCCAAAAGCAGAGAGAGGAACTATGTGAACTAAAAAATGAACTGAGACAGTATATGAAAAAACTGGATGAAGCCAATAAAAAGACTGAGATATGCGAAGAAAAATTAAAAGAAATAAAGGAACATCAAGATAGATCTGAAGCTAAAATTAGTGAATTCCAGAAGGAAAATAGAACATTGAAACAATCAGTGAATAAACTAGAACAAGCGTTTTACTCAACTTCGATAGAAATTCAAGGGTTGCCATATAAAAACAGAGAAGATGTACAACCTCAACTGGAATCTCTTTTAAAATACATGGAATGCGGTGATGTACTGAAGGACTGCATGGAAGTCAGAACATACATAAACGGCCATTCACATAAAAAAATCGTCACAGTAAAGTTCAGCTCCAGTGAAATAAGAGACAAAGTCTTATTTAATAAAAAGAAGAAGGGCAATTTCACTGCCCTGGATATTGGCTGTGACAAAGCCGAGGGCAATATATATGTAAATGAAAAACTCACCAATAACAATAAACATCTCTTCTGGTTGGCCAAGGCAACTAAGGCTTTTGGATATAAGTTTGTCTGGACTAGGCATGGCAATATATTCATAAAGAAGAATGAAGAATCTAATATTATTGTAGTGAGGGACGTCTGTGACATTCCAACTCGGTAATAGTTTTGTAATACCAAGACCCAATTACCTAACGACCAGGATTTGAACAGTGACCAGTTATATCATCAAATAGAAGAAATTAATGATTTATTTGGAGAAAAGAATTTTACAATGATTAACATGAACATTAGAAGCATAAATAAACACTTCGATGAATTGTGTGTACTTCTAAATTGTCTGACTTACAAACCTGATATGATAGTTTTAACCGAAACACAAATGACTACTGAAATTCCATACTACATACCGGGTTACTCTGTTGTATCACGTATCTGCAAACACACAACACATGATGGAATCACTGTATTCTATAACGACCAAATAATAAAAGATACTCTATGTGAAATGCCAGATCTATTATTCTCCAATTCCATAATTGTAAATTTTACTCACTGTAACAAAAGGTATTGCGTATTTGTCAACTACAGATCTCCATCTCTGAGTATCAGAGGGTATATAGAGGAAATAAAATCTTTCTTTGTCCAACATCTGAAAACTAGATATTATAACAACGTTATACTTACGGGCGATATAAATATTAATATATTGCACAACAAAGTTCTAAATATAGACGAAAATGACTATCTGAATGAATTGTATTCTAATGGATTTGTTTCCCTTATAAATACTATAACAAGAATGAACGTTGGTAATACAGGTTCATGTCTAGATCATATCATGGTCAAATCAAAAGATACGGTAGAGCAGGTGGCAGCAGTATTGTCTATTGATATAACTGATCACTTTCCCACCTTCTACGGCCATAACTATGCTGAAAGAAGCAAGGCTTCTAATTTGACTAACAACTGCAATATGAAAATAAACTATACAAAACTTACATTATCGATTACAGAGGAATCCTGGAATAGTGTATATTCCAATAATGATCCCAACATAGCATTAAATGCATTTTATCAATTATTAAACAATTATATTGATTCCAATAGAACTATTAAATCGATTCCAAAAAGTAAACATATTAAAATCCAACCATGGATAACGCGCGGATTAATAGTATCGATTCACCGACGAAATAAATTATATGTTGAATACAAAAAGCACGAAAAGTTCTGTCAGTTGAATAATTTATCAATTGCTCCGTGGATTAAGGAGAACTTTGTTGTATATCGTAATATGTTAAATTTGCTAATCAGAAAACGTAAACGAGAATATTATAACAATGAACTTGATAAGGCAAAGAACGATATAAAGAGAACTTGGAATTTACTCAACGAAATAACATCCAGAAAAACTAGAGAAAATACAGTTATTAATAAAATAATTCATAATAATGAAACTACCAATGAAAAATCTAAGATACCTGATGTACTGAACAATTATTTTACAAATGTAGCCGCAGATCTCATCACCGATATACCTATGACCAACATTATCTCTCCACAAGTTTGCATACAGACAAATTCAAGAACTAATAATACAGGCGTACCAAAGCTGACAAAATTTTATAATATCACAGAAAATGACGTGCTGTCGACAATAAATGAACTAAAATCAAATACAGCTGCAGGTATAGATAATGTAAGTGTAGAAACTCTCAAATCAATAAAACAATATATAGCTGCACCAATTAAATATATAATAAATTTATCTTTGGATAAAGCAATTTTTCCAGATACACTAAAGGTATCCAGCATAACACCAATACATAAGGGCGGCTCCCCATTTTTGGTTAATAATTACAGACCTATTGCCCTCATTCCGCAAATAGCAAAAATTTTTGAAAAAATCATTAAAACACAATTAATGCGATACCTGGAAAAATACAATAAACTATCTAATAATCAATTTGGGTTTAGGTCAAATTTGGGGACTGAAGACGCATTATTTACACTAACAAAATACATAAATGAAAAACTGGATACTGGAAAGAAAGCACTAACAATATTTTTGGATCTAAGAAAGGCATTTGACACTGTTAACCACAATATCCTTTTCCAACGAATGACTAAAATGGGTATAGAAGGCAGGTGTCTCTCTCTAATGCAGAGCTATCTCAATAAAAGGGTACAAAAAACCAAGATTGAAAACACTTATAGCTCGCAGCTTGAAGTCATCCATGGCGTTCCGCAAGGAACAGTTCTTGGACCGACCCTGTTTTTAGTTTATATAAATGACCTTTGTAACGCAAACATCCCCGGTGAATTGTATTCATTTGCTGATGACACATCAATTACTGTAAGTGGTCAAACTTGGCCAGAAACTTATGAAAAAGCAGACAGGTGTTTAAGACATGTAAAATCTTGGCTTGATAAAAGTTTACTGACTCTAAATTGTGAAAAAACATTTTACATGCCATTTTATAGTACCCAAAGAACTGCGCCTAACTGTGACGACTCTCTCGCCATGCGATTTCATAGTTTAAACTGTAATAACGATTGCTATACATGTGCAGAAGTGAAAAAAGTGAATTATACAAAATATTTAGGGATCATTATTGATTCACATTTAAGATGGGATATGCATGTCGATTACCTTTCAAAAAAAATAAGATATCTAGTTTATGTTTTTAAGAGGATGGAAGGTATTGTCAAAACTGATATTATCAAAATGACTTACCATAGCTTAGTACAATCTCTTTTATCTTATGGTATAATTGCTTGGGGAGGAGCTTTGAGTTGCTACACAAGGCCCCTAGAGATTCTTCAAAAGACAATTATTAAAAATATATATCGAAAACCATTAAGGTATCCTACATTACAACTCTTTGAAGATTCCAAACTTTTTGACTTAAGAAAACTCTACCTATTACAGTGTCTAAAATACATACATAAAAGGTCTCATCTTTTTCAAATAAAAACGCAGAATAGAGTCAGTCAACGGCTAAATCATGTGTATAATGTCCCAAATTGCAAAACAAGAAAGACTCAAAGACATGCTATGTTTGTGGCTCCAAGAACATTCAATAGTTTAACAAATCATCTGAAAAATATAAAAAGTCATTTGTCATATGTTAAACAAATAAAATGTTGGTTAAGAGATAAATGTGAAGTACACAAAATATTGTTATGATTTTTATATGAAATTTATATGCATATTTTTTTTATCTATATCTAAAAATATTGTTTTACATGTTAATTTAAAGTGATTTTTTTTTCCTCTCTTTATTTGTGAATTCTTATTATGATATATTTTCCTCCTTATAGTATTTTTATTTTGTTATATCATTCTACTACCTCATATGTTATTATTATTATTTATTAATTTTTTTTTTTTTTAACTGTTTTTTAGTTCAAAATACCTACGTATTTTTTCTTTTCCTCTATGTATTTTTATTTTGTTTTTTCTACTTCTTTTTTACTTGTTTCTTTTAATTAATTCATATTTCATAAAGTTAAGATACATTTTTATTTACTTTCTATATTTTTATTTATTGATTGTTGTGTATTGTTATCCGATATATGTGTGTATTTTTATATTTTCATGAACATATAATTTGTTATTTTATTTAAGTATCTGTTTGTATGATTTTTACGAGTTTATTGGGTGAACGGGGAATAAATGTATTTGACTGCAACATACATAGTTTAGAACCGAGCAACTGACGTTGATTATTGTTGTGAGTCGCCTGATACATTTGTGGGTAGACTGTATTCATGGTGTTGTGGCCAGTACATTTTTGCCTCGTTCAATGTACCTGTTTTTATTTTATTGCATTATTTAGCATTTATTTTATTGCATATAATTTTTTTATCTGGTTTACTTCACTCTTGTTATAATTCATAATATTTTAGATACATTTAATTTTTTTCATTTGTTATGGGCACGTACATACATATTATATAAAGAATATATTTGTTCATAATAATATCAACTGTAAATATATTTCTTCTTTTTCACTTTTAATATTTTATATTATACATATGTTTATATTAAGTAGATATAAAAATCTATTTTTTTATATTTATATTGTATACCCACACACAGGCATTGCCTTTGTGGGAATTTTGGTATTCAGTAATTGTTATTTGTAATTTTCTTTGAATTTTTTTTGTATTTTTTTGTTGTTTATTTAATTTTGTAAAATGTGCCAAAATTAAAATAAATAAATAAAATAAATAAATAAATCGAGAATTGGCAGAACAATGGATTCAATCAACAACTTTCTCAGATTTACATCAAGGTATTTGCGAATTTTATATAAAATTTATAAAAACCAAACTTATGGTGATTGATAGAGCATGTATACTTCCCCCAATAAACTCTCTAAACCATCTTGAGATAGTACATGACTTCACATGTCTGGGTTCCAACATACATATGTGACACCGGTGGTTGTGAAGCGGAAGTGAAAAGACGCATCGCCATGGCAAAGGGAGCACTGGGGAAGCTCACAAGAGTTTGGAAGGACAGGACCACCACGAAAAACACGAAGGCTAGACTCACCAGGGCTCTGATATTCTCGATGTTCCTGTATGGTGTGGAAACATGGACACTTAGGGAGTCAGAGGATCGATTTCTTTCGAAATGTGGTGCTGGAGGCGAATGTTGCGCATCCCATGGACAGCCAAAAGAATACATACACACATACATACATACCATCACGCCATGTCCCTCACGGGGTAGGCAGAGAGAACCGAACGCCACATTTTTCTATCTTGACACACATTCATCGCCTCATCAACATTCATACATCGTCTTATACACGTTCGTCTGTTGTTCACGCTTCTTACATTTCCATCTTTCAGAATATCGTTTACATGGTCGTGCCATTCTTTTCTTGGGCGCCCCCGACATCTTATTCCATTTCTGTCAGCTTTGTATATTTTCTTCGTCAGGCGTTCTTCATTAATTCTCTCCAAGTGGCCAAACCATCTCAATGTGTTAACTTTCATTCTGTTAATTACATCTATCTTCATCTTACATTCTTTCCTTGTATCTTCATTTCGAACTCTGTGAGATGTTATTGTTGCCTGTTGAAGTTTCGATTACCCGACTATTACGGGACACTCGAAAACGATGAAAATAGAAAATAGTGGAAGCACTATTCTATGGCGGTATCTACAAATAATACATATAATGTTTTATACAATGATTATTATTATCACCTACGTACGTTTCACTAAATGAGGCAATTTATCACACTTTTGAATATGTAGCAGTTATACGTGTTCATTTTGCAGATATCTTTGAACTTCCATATATTACTCGAAGAAACATTAAAGTTTTAGAAGGATGTCGTCTGTAGTCATCGACATTTTGTCGTATCAGTATTCCGACAACATCTGCTAATAACGATCACTTATCTACTATAACTGAAACTGTAACTGTAACTGAAACTTTCGACAAAAACTTGGATGGGGAAAGTGTCTTCAAGAATCGCAGATTTACACAAAATTCTGTTTCATATTCACGCGGAGTAGGGAATTTAGAAATCAAATTTCACAATAACTATAGGTATTTCTCGTATCGTTTGAAGTTTTGTAGAACTTCACGTTTTAGCATTTACCACACGTCTCGATCAAGTTTTGGAAATTTTACACGTACGGTCAAAAAAATTTTGGCTGTATTTTTAGAAATTGTAACTATATTGGGATTTTTTTAGATTGTCTTGTGTAGGAAATCAATTATTTTTAAATCTTTATCTTTATTTTACTTTTATTTATTTATTTCTATCCAAAACACAGAGTAGATATAAGATACAAAATAATTATAGGTAATATAAGCATGTAGCTACATACATAGTATTATAGACAATTATTTAATTTCTTACAAATCTTCTTCTCTGTGTGCTGTATCAGGTCCCCCCGACATTGGCGATCACTCTGGAGAATGCCTCTCTGTCCTGCGCCATTCGGACCAGCTCTCCTACCTGCGTTATTCCAGTCCACTGTCGGACATTGCGCAGCCAAGACATCTGCCTTCTCCCTACTCCACGACGACCCTCAATCTTGCCTTGTATTATCAGTTGCAACAATTTATACTTTTCTCCTCGCAGAATGTGGTCCAAATATGATATCTTACGAATTTTTAGATTTGTCAGGAGTTCTCTGCTCGTATGTGCTTGACGCAAAACTTGTACGTTGGATATTAAATCTGTCCACGGTATTCGAAGCATTCTTCGATGAATCCACATTTCAAATGCTTCTATCCGGTTCATTGTATTAACTTTAAGCGTCCAAGTTTCGCAACCATACAACAGGACGGACCAAACATAGCACTTTATCATTCTCTGACGTAGTTTCAAATTAAGGCTGTCATTGCATAACAGTGTTCTTATCTTGTTGAAAGTATTTCGCACTATTTCAATTCTGCGTTTTACCTCAACATCGGGGTCTAAAGATTGTGTAATGACACTGCCAAGATATGTAAATTTTTAAATTTTGTAAATTCTTACAAATAACATTTTATTATTTAACTAGGGCTTACATAGTTTAATCTATCTCTTTTTGTTTGTACCTTTTGTTACTAGCCCCCCACACTAGGCATAGCCTGTGCTAAGGTGAACTAGTTTATTGTTTTTGTCTTTCTTTCTTCTTTCTTTTTCTAGTCCGGCTAAGCGCTACCATTCCAATAAGCAGCGACTGACATCGCGTTGTCATTTGTCATAAAATGATCCCCAGGACTACAGACCACTCCCATCAATGGACACATCAGCAAGTGGCTGTCGTCCTGGGTTGCGCCGCATTCGCATCGGATGTCATCTGATGCAGACATCAGGTACCCCAGCCTTTGCAGGTTTTTTTTACATATGTTGACGCCGACCCTGAGTCAATTGATGGTCTTCCATAGAGCGTATGGTTATTGTCTTTTATGTTGCTTCTTTATTTATATACTAGCTTTTATGTCCCGCCGTTGGCCAAGAATGTAAAATTGTGAAGGAAAAAGCAATCGTTTTTATAATATTGTCACCCAATTATTTTGCAATATCAGACTATGAAAAGTGGTTTGAAATTTGATTGAGTTTAAGTATTGTAAAATGTTCAAGTGATGGCCACAACCCATTATTTTTTATATATTGCTATAAAGTGTGAATGAAGTATAATATTTATACAATTTCTGCTCGCATGGACTATGCGTAATGGTTTTAAATATGACTGTTTATCAACGTTGTAAAGAGATTGGTTTGGCCACAACCCCCATTTTTAAATATTATCATCGAAAACAAATTGTAATGTGTACCTATTGAAAATTTAGTAATTTTGGATGTTGGGATGTGGTTAAAATTTGATTAAACAAACGTAGGTACTGAAAAGATCTAGTATTGGTCACATCCCATTCGTTTTTATATTTTTTCATCAAGTGTGCATTATATTTTTGCTCAATTTGACTGAAAGTCTTCATTAACGAAGAAGAAGAAGACTTGAACTATAGTAAATAGTTTTTAATTTGAATATAAATGTTGTGAAGAGTTCAGTAATGGCCACAACCCCCATTCTTTAAATATTAGGTGTTGAAAAGTATTCAAAATAGGATGATATAAATGGTTTAAATTTAATTAAACAAAAGTATTGAAAAGATTCTAGTGCAGGTTATATCGTTACATCCCATATCCCATTCATTTCATATGTATTTTCATCAAGTGTGCATATCGTTAATAATATTTCTGCACAATAGACTATTAGACTTAAAACTAACCCAAAAGACTAAATAAAAAAGAGAAAAATAAGTATAAGACTATAAGAAATAGTTTGTATAAAAAACTATTCCAATGGTCTACATAAAATAAGTAAAAATACATATACCTAATAGAAGAATTAGACTATTGTAAAATAGATTGTATAAAAGCTCACCCAAAGGTCTACAAAAAAGAAGAAGAAGAATATTTAGACTATTGGAAATAGTTTGTATAAATACTGACCAAAAGGTCTACATAAAAGAAAATGAATAAGACTATTGGAAATAGTTTGTATTAAAACTCTCCCAAAAGTCTACGTACTTAAATGAAGAAGAATAATAATTAGACTAAAGGAAATAATTTTTATAAAAATATGACCCAAATGTATACATAAAAGAAGAAGAAGATGAATTAGACAATAGGAAATAGTTTGTATAAAAACTGCCCTAAAGGTCTACATAAAATTAAGAAGAAAAAGAATTAGACTCCAGGACCCGCCGCTTCAGGCCCTTCAGTACCTCCCGTCCCTTTAATCCCTCATTACGTCCCTTCCCATCAGGCCCTTCAGTACCTTCCGTCCCTTCAGGCAGTTTTATACCTCCCGTCCCTTCAGGCCCTTTAGTGCCTCCCTTCCCTTCATTACATCCCGTCCCATCAGTCGGTTAAGAAAAGTTTAAATCCAGAAACCATCCTGGAAGAACCGCGAAGAGATGAAAGAACCTTCTTTTCCCAGGATGCTCTACTTAATAGGTAAAATGACTAAATACACGAAGAAAAAGAAAAAATTTTAAACCCAGATACCTGCGAAGAGATGGAAGGACAGTTGGACCTTCTTCTCCCAGGATTCTCCAACTTCATAGGTAAAATGACCAAAAATACACGATGAAGAAGAAGAAGAAGAAATAAGTTTAAATCCAGATACCTGCGAAGAGATGGAAGGAAAATTGGACATTCTTCTCCCAGGTTAGTCCACCTTCAAAGGTAAAATGACCAAATAGACGATGAAGAAGAAGAAGAAAAAAGTTTAAATCCAGAAACCTGCGAAGAGATGGAAGGAAAATTGGACCTTCATCTCCCAGGATAGTTCATCCTCATAGGTAAGATGACCAAGTACACGTTGAAGAAAAAGAAGAAAAAAGTTTATATGCAGAACCCGTCCTGGAAGACCTGTGAAGAGATGGAGGGACAGTCGGACCTTCTTTTCCCAGGATACTCCCCCTTCATAGGTAAAACGACCAAATACACGAAGAAGAAGAAGAATAAGAAAAAAGTTTAAATCCAAAAACCATCCTGGGCATACGCTCGACAATTCACCAAAGTTTCATTATAATCGGACAAACGGTTGATAAATAAATAAATAAAATAATTTTCCTATAGGAAATCAGTATAGGTATATTATTGTTGATTTGTAAGTAAATAGTATTATGTAGGTACCTACCTACAACAACCTTCTAAATAAATTCGATTCCTAACAAATTTTATTTGAATATCACATTCTTTCTGTAGCCATGGAAACGATTCGAACACGTAAGTACATAATATCGAATGGTTCGGATACATTTTTTGAATATGTAGGTACCTACATTGGTTTGTTCGATGCCATAAAAATGAAAATTGTCAGAAAAATCAAATATTATTAACAAATTATGCAATTTTATTATGCCTATATCTTTACTAATAAATAACACATTTTTACAATATATGTCTTAAAACTTGCCGTAATGTCTTGTGTTTCATTTTATTATTTCATAATTACATTTATTTCAAAGGTTTATTATTTTCAAGAACATATTCATTCGGTGGGAAAATGAAATATTGTATGAAAAGATATTAAAATGGCGGCGTTTATGTACAAAAGGCTTACTTTAAAAATAAGTTAAACATTATAATTATACCAAATATTCACCATGTTTTTCACTTAAACGCTAAGTTACACTACAAAATATATTTTTTTTGTGTAAATACCTACTTCTAACTTTTAAACTAACAGATATTTGCGTGCAAAATGTACACTTTTTTGACAGATACGACTTGGAAAATTTTGTATGAAAAAAATAATTATTGAAATATTTTTAAAATTCAGCATTTTTATCGCATTATTTTTAGCGTGACACTGCATCAGGTATACAGGTACACGTTCGCACATAAATTAGATTTTTAGATGCTCTTGGTTTTTCAGAAGGCGTGAGACAAACACACACACACACACACACACACACACACACACACACACACACACACACACACAAACACTAACATTTTGATTGCTTTATTACTTTAGATTTACATATAATACAAGTACCTACACATACATACACATGCATTTATATATACGCGTTTATTTTTCGTAAATTCGCCTCTTTTATTTTTATTTATTTTATTTTATTTTATTTTATTTATATAATTTATGTACATGTGTACAAAGGCAGGTTTATTGCCATAAGGCAATTTCTTCCAACCAACCCGAGCAACGTGAAGTCTCTTAGTTAAATTGGTAGGTACAGTACTAATTAAGTGAGAAATAAATTGATAAAAAATAACATAAAAGAGTGAGAAATATAAAAAAAATTACAAAGAGAAAAAAAAATGAAAAGAGAGTTTAAAAATAAAATAATAATAAAAATAACACCTCACATAGCAATGAGGAAAAGGAGGTTACGGAAGGATATAGAAGGAATTTAGGAACTATTTGACAAATAAAGTTTTAATCATCATATTATTAAAGTTATACAAACATACCTACCATCACGCCATGTTTCTCACAGGGTCGGCAGAGAGAAACCAATGCCACACATTCATCGCCTCGTCAACATTCATACATCGTTTTAAACATTTTCTTCTGTTGTTCACGCTTCTAACATTTCCGTCATTCAAAATACCGTTCATATGGACGACATGGACGTGCCATCCCTTTCTTGGGTGGCCCCGACCTCTCATTCCATTCCTGTCTCAACGTATATTTTCTTTATCAGGCGTTCCTCATTTATGCTTCAAACCATCTCAATGGTATTTACTTTAATTTATCTTTATCTAACATTTCTGACCCTGTCATACTTAAATATCAATTAATATTAATCACTTTTTTACTGTTGTGAGGCACCGGCTTAGAATAGTGCTTCCACACTTTTATATTATCATCGTTTTTGGGTGTTACGTAAGTACCGGGTGATTGAAAATACAACAGGCAACAATAACATCTTAACAAAGGGCAGCAATGCGAGGTTCATCGCCCATTCCGAATGAAATGCCTCTTTAGGTGAGACGAGACTGGTGTGTGGGGACACACTCATGTGTCGTGCTTTATCGCACATCCGTCGCTGGTTAACCCACATTGTGAGGTATGCCGTGATGGTATGAATGAAGATGAATCTTTTATTTTTCATTTCATGATTACATGAGAGGTTTCTATGATAGCTAATATCCAGAGCTTTTCATTAAATACGGATTTTAATAGTTTTACTGTTCAGTTTTACAATAAAAAGTAATTACTTATCGAATATATTTTTTTTAATTGCATATACGCAAACATTGCATTTTTTTTCCCTGTCGGGAGTCAAATGTTATTTTTATTGACAATAAAATCTCAAAGCCAAAAATGAAATAATATTTCTGACGCAGTTCAGAGGTGACATCTGTGCGAGACACCGTCACGTCCGTCACCTCATTTACAAGGACTGTTGCTTTCATTGTTTACAAATAAATCAACTTGTCGATAGATGGCGTTACAAAAAGGTTTCTTCGTTACCTCATAGATGGCAATAGTATAATCTCGTATTATTCAAGTGAAATGTTAACACTTATTCAAATATATAGAACTTTCAAAAATTTCATTCAAAAGAGAACTCAATAAAGGCATAATTGGTTAAAGTTGCGCAAGTGCATAAAATGATCACGTAAACCAGACGATGACAGGTCGTAAGCCCTGTAGGTGCCTGAGTTCCTGGTTCTTCTAGAGTATCCCAAATTCGTCTATATTGAGATGTTATTGTCAATAAAAAAAATTAATTGCTTATGTCTGGTTCCACTTAGGTACTTACAATTTTGCTTGTAATAAAAGTATTCCCCAATAACGAGTCTTGAATTGTTGGTACAAGAAATGAATTCAACAAACAATTTAATAACATTTCAGACTGTATAATTTAACAACTGATCTAAAATTTAACGGCTCTCACATAACGGTTATATACATTTTTTTTTATTTTATTCAGCTATGATTTCCTCGATGGGAGAAATTACGAATAAAATAATTGTATGTGCTTGGGCTTTAAGTTACTCGTGAAAAATAAAATAGAAAAATAAGTAAAAACGAAATCGATTTTATTTCGAAGATTATCTTTGTGGATTCAGATATGAATTGTATCAAGGGTTTCAGATGGGTGGTGGCAGAGCAGTTAGTGCGCTGGGTTAGTACAAGCAATAGCACAATCATTTATGTAACCTTATCTTTAACAAGTTGGATAGTAGTATTAAATAATTGACTACAACTAGATCCTTCAGGGCTGCAGTCATAAACTGGATAATGATATCAGGTAGGCACTATGCGGAGGTGGTCATTGGTCATCCGCCAGTCACTTCTGACCAGGCACATGTCATATTTATGTTCACCTTTTTTTTCCTGTCAATACTATTTGTACCTATTTGATTTTTCAATATTTTAAACAATTTTTTTTTGTGTATTTGTATCATTCATTTTATATTTTATATGTTACTCTTGTTTACCTATATCTTCTTTTATGACTTGTAAAAATATGAAAATTACAGCTGAATAAAGATACTCAACTCTGTGGAATATTGTGGAATACAGGACATCGTTCGATGGAGTAGATCCAGAGGGAGATCGCGATCCACTTCCACGCCGGCGACGCTATAGAGCCCATTGGCCCTGTTCGCCACCGGACGCAGCCGCAACATCGGACAAACACAAAATATCCACCATCCATCGGGTTCAACCACTGCCCCCGAGAATCCAACCTCAAACGGCGGGGCAACCGCTCAAGATCGGCAGCCGGGGCAAGCCCCTAGCACAACCGATCGAACGGAAGGGCTTGCCCCCGCACCCCTCGGTCCTCGTGTTAGCGTCCGAAAGCTTGGCGGTCTAACACCGGGGGCATCCGACGCAATCATCACCTGTCAGATTTGACGTCACAGATGTCAACACAGGATGTCTGACCCGACGTCTGCGCCGGCGGTGTGCCCGGACCAAACAACATTCGCCACAGTTGACGAGTCACTGCCGAGCGAGTAGATCCAGAAGAAGACATTGGAAGGACCACGTAGCCATGATGGACAGTGATAGACTCGCATATATAGCAGCGAACGAAATTACTTCTGACCGCCGCCGCCTACCCGGTAGACCACCCAAGAGATGGAAGGATAGCTGGACTTCGTCATCCCAGGAGGCATAGTTTCTGAAGAACAGACCAGAACTAGGTTTACTAAATGAAGAAGAAGAAGAAGAAGAAGAAGAACTGTGTAAAATAACAGTCCCAGAACAGGCTTTTGCCTAGTGGGGCGTTATTAGTTAGTTTTAAGGTATATGTTGTATTTGTTTTTGTGTAATAATAATGATAAATAAATAAGATAAATAAATAAAATGTTCATATACTTATGTACTTGTTACAAGGATTCCTTCTTAAAAAAATAGAGAAATTAAAAAAAAAACAATTTTGTAGTTGTAGTATGATCAAATGCTACGTATGGTTGGTCTTGCTTTAATGGTCTTGCTTTGTTGGCTTAAGACTCTCTAGGTCTGTGCCTTTAGCCGCCTGGGGGCCTAGCCAAGATGACAAGTTAAAAGTTAAAGTTTGGAGAAACGTTCGTGAGTTGGTCCGGCGTGACTTAATCAAACGTCAAATCCCATACAAAAAAAAATAACGCACGAACCAACCAACCAACGTTTCTCCAAACGTTAACTTTTAACTTGTCATCTTGGCTAGGCCCGGAGTAGTTCCATCCGTTGCCTTGTTCGTACTTACATCCATTCATACATGTTTGTTGTTCAATCTTCTTACATTTTCCTCTATCAGAATGTCGTTCACATGTTCGAGCCATCCTTTTCTTGACGGTCTCAACCTTTCATTTCATCTTTATCTGCTTTGTATGTTTTCTTCGTCAGGCGTTCCTCATTCAATCCCCTCACGTGGTCAAAACATCTCAATGTGTTCACTATCATTCTATTGATCATCTTTGCTAATCTCCTCATTTCTTATCCTATCCTGTTATTTTCTTAATTTTATTTACTTTCTTTAAATCCATCATAGGTACTATGGTAAGTACTGCTCTCAATTGAACAAAGGGATGTCCTCAGAGTATTATTAGGTATATATCTTTTGGTCGAAATTATAATTTTCTGTTTCAAGCTCCTTTAATGTTAACAATCTTCCCGAATGCCTTAAAAAATCAAATTAATTTCCATTTTTCAAAAAACAACTCAAAATTTATATACTCGCCTGATATGATATAATTTAATTTGTATTTCTTTTGTTTTTTCTTCAATATTAATATGATAAAAATATTTTGATTGTGTGGCCACCCTGGCATTTATATCCATGTACCTCGCATTAATTGTAGCAGTTGAGTGTGCCTATTTTTGCTGTGCAATAATATTTATTGTCACAATATTGATTTAAGGTACCCAACTGCGTATTAGTAAATATTATATTTTTGTGTGATGGGTGCATGGATGTAGATGTAATGTATCAATATATTTTTTTTTTTTATTAACAAATTTGTTTCAGGTTAAAATAAAACAAAACTTCAGTTTTAAGTTCCACTGTAATAATTTAATAGGACACTAACTAGTATCGGTCATCCAGTGACCATCTTCAGAGTGTGACAAGACAGTGATTATTGAAGCTTATATGTTGATAATCAATAATCACTGTCTTGTCACACTCTGAAGATGGTCACTGGATGACCGATACTAGTTAGTGTCCTATTAAATTATTACAGTGGAACTTAAAACTGAAGTTTTGTTTTATTTTAACCTGAAACAAATTTGTTAATAAATTTACTATGGAGTTCCATCAAGAATTGTCCGTTGAGAAGTTAAATAAAGTATCAATATATTATTGTAAATCTCCAACCTCTAAATAGGCGTAATCCTAGTTATTAACATCGAGATGGTATTGAATAAATAAATAAATAAAATATAAATATTATATTACTTACTTATAAATCAGCCTTCCAGAAGAGATGTTATATGAGGTAAAATCAAGTTTAGGCCACTGAAACAAAAAAAAGGTTTAAATGAACACATGCGTTGCATACATTTACAAACCATATATTATAAAAGGTTTTAAAGATTTAATGGATGCTTATGTATATGTATTTGTATAATCATTCAAAAATTTCATTGAAAATAGAGATAAATTACTTCATAGAATACAGAGCTTAAAGTCATTTTTCGTTCATGAAATATAAAAAAAGAGTGAATAAGAACAAAATATACATCCTCATACATTCCCTAAACTAAGCAGTAGTTCTTGTACTATAGGTGAACGAAATCCGTCGTAGCGGGATTCGAACTCGCGACCACAGGATTACAAACCCAGCGCGCTATCCGCTCCGCCACCACTGTAAAAAGGATTTTCAAAAGCTGTTGCTACACGTATTTAAAATAATCAATTGAGGCCAGAAACCAATTCTGATATTTTGAGATTTTTTAAGTGTACACATAATATTTGTTTGATAAATTGTTTTGTATAGATTTTTACTCCTCATTAACCCAAGGGGATATTGGGAAGTTATGATTTCGCATTGTTTATTGCAGATTATCAACTAGTATCATGCTGAGATTGAATTCTGAAAATTTTATCACAATTGGATGGGTGGATGGCAGAGCGGTTAGCGCGCTGGGTTTGTAATCCAGTGGTCGCGAGTTCGAATCCTGCCTCGACCGATCTCGTTCACCTATAGGACAAGCATTTATGCTTAGTTTAGGGAACGTAGGAAGATGTATATGTACTTGTTCAACAAGGACATATTCATTTTAAAAAAAAAAAAAAAAAAAAAAAAAAAAAAAAAAAAAAAAAAAAAAAAAAAAAAAAAAAAAAAAAAAAAAAAAAAAAAAAAAAAATGTATCTGTGTGTGTGTGTGCTATGTACAGCGTGTTTATTTTACTTTCTCGATTATATACTACAATACTCATTCGATTCTTTTCAAATTGTGCAAATTTGTATATCTAATACTTGGCCCCCTTAGATTTTGAATGATATTTGAAAAGTGCTTCTCATTTTTTTCAAACGTCAAATATTTCAAAGTGACCTCAAGCTCTGGAAACTTAAAAAAATTTTAAATTTTTATTTTCAAATTGGTAAAACGGCACTGTCATAAAATGGCATTGAAGAAATATCAAATTTTCATAAAATATTTAAATAAAAAAATATATTATAAATAAAAAATATACAAAATTTGAATACTTTGTGGAGTGACTTGTTAGTGAGGAGTATAGCGTTGGCCACAACCAACTCGTTTATCATAAGATGACAACCTCTTAAAGCAATTAAACATCGATTAAGATTTTTGTCTTTTAAGTCAATTACTGTTCGAATGACATATCCTCAATCAAAACACATTCAATTTTGTTAATCCGCTTTCGAATCACACAACGCAAATTGAGAATTTTCAATTTAAATTCTAATACCTATTTGATATTTTAAAATTTGTACACCTTAAGCAAAAAAAGATAAGAGTAGCAAATTTGATCGGTACTGTTTTGCAAACATTCAAACCAAATATAATATTCAAATATGAAATTTCTTTGCTTATTATCGGCGACGGCAGTAGGGATTGGCAATGGTCGGACCAAAGTGTCGCAACATTTGGTCATGATAGATAATATTATAATGATCATTTTTCCGCTTACTGAAATCTTAGTCGCTGGTCTAAGATACGTCATCGTCGTGACATTAATTTATTTTCACAACTGTACAGTATAATTATTAACGACAGTATCACAGGATATTTTCATGCCAAATAATTTTTTCAAAATTTTTTACCTTTATCTGTCAAAACATCTTTATGCCAATCAATAAATAAGCGTAAAAAGGTCTTTGATTTGATATTTTTATTTAAAATAGTGATCTGCATTGAGGATTCTGCGTAGATCTGTTGGAGAAAATTGCCTTTCGTTGCCCTTTTACGCAGTACTAGATCGAATGAATTATTTGCTATTCTTATGACTTTGTAAGACTAATTATGCGCAGAACTCTTTTGTCAAACGTAGTTGTAAATTGTATAATTCTGTCATTTAGTCTAAAATCGATATTCTAAATAACGATTCTAAAATGTTGTGTGAAAAAAAAACTTCTTAACTTATGTGTGGGTACGTGTTAACTGTTTTTTTCTTTTTTTCTTGACTGGTCAACTGGTTATAATTTTATAATTTTTGTTTTTTTTTATGTTTTATATCTATCTTGTTTATGTTATTTTTCTTCATAAATTATCTTATTGTTAACCATTTATGGAAACTTTGCTGGTTCGTTTGATTATTATTTTGTAGCATTACAATATATTTATAAAACTGTATGTTTCCTTAATAAATAAATAAAATAATATGACTCCATTTACTTGATTACGCAGATGTATGTTATTTAGACGCGAATCAGTATAAAGTATGATTTATTGATACGACGTTCATTAACAGACACATTGGTTGGTGGGAACCCCTTGACATACACCTTTAAAGTTTAATAAATTGTTTATGTTACCGGTTTTGTGCAACACATAGGCGTGGTGTCATTACTGTAACATTTACTGCCTCTGAGATCTGGTCAAATTTGAACGACTGAACCTCAAGAGTGTCTGTAGGAGACTCTCCACCTTTCTATAGTACTTTGGTCATGAGGGAGATCGCGATACCACTTCCACGCCGGTGATGCTATAGAACTCATTGGCCCTGTTCACCCTCGGACGCAGCCGCAACGTCGGACAACACAAATATCCACTATCTATCGGGTTCAACCACTGCCCCCGAGAATCCAACCTCAAACGGCGGGGCAACCGCTCAAGATCGGCAGCCGGGGCAAGCCCCTAGCACAACCGATCGAACGGAAGGGCTTGTAGCGGGTGCAACCAGCCGAGTTGACCACCCACTTCAAGGAGTAGGGGGACGTCAGCCGGCTATTTAAGGCGACGCACATCACGTCTCAGTGGTTCAGTTTAACCAAGGCCAGCGATAGGCAGTCACTCTGCCCGACTCACATTTCGATTATAATTACGCGCATTCAGCGATCTATATTATTTAAAATATTTAAATAGTCCATTATTGAAGTATCAACATTGATTTTTAATTAGAGTCACACAATCAAATAAATACGTAAGTCCAATTCTAACTATTTTAATACCTGTCCATAATATTAATTAATTCATATTCTTCTGATAAATATATAAATGTTTTATGGTGTGGCGTGGGTACCTCGCTCTGTTGTGTAATGCTCTTTAATTAGCTTGCAACTAATTACCGAGCTGCGCACAGCAGGATCGAATACACACGCGACATCATTTCGCGTTGGATTTGAGGAACAGGCGACAGGTTACTACCTAGTGCCTGTCTAGACCGGAGCACCCTTCTGTAAAGTAATAAATTAATATTTAAAACCAAATACCAACCCAGCGCGAAAGGCTTGCCCCCGCACCCCTCGGTCCTCGTGTTGGCGTCCGAAAGCTTGGCTAACACCGGGGGCATCCGACGCAATCATCATCTGTCAGATTTGACGTCACAATTGTCAACACAGGATGTCTGACCCGACGTCTGCGCCGGCGGTGTGCCCGAACCAAAAAACATTTGCCACAGTTGACGAGTCACTGCCGAGCGAGACAAAAGCGTTCATCCTGCTCTTCTCTAAGTGAGAATTGACGAGGGCACAACAGCGTCGGCCGCCCACCCCCGCCTTTACTGCCTAGGCCCTTAGAGCCGCAACCTGAGCGAAAAGCTATACGTACAATTTTGAGAATCGAATAACATGAGAAGTAATGATTAGATGTCTTCTGATTAATAGGTAATCACCGCTAAGTTGATACAACATCAACTTGCATAAAAAAAGAAGGGAAGTAAACAGTCGTATCCATCAAGCGAAACTCCCCGGGTCAAACAATATCAAATGAAAAGATTTATTTTCCATTATTTTTACATATTCCAAAAACAAAAAAGTAGGTAGCCATTAAAAAAAACTTATAATCAACGTATGTACTTTGTACAATTGTTCCTATTTGCAAATTAACTGCCTCACAAGACGAGTCTATTCTGAGGCAGTACTTTTAAAATATTATTTATTTCTGTTAATTCTTTTGTAAGAATTAACAGAAATAATTATCAAAATAAAATAAAACAGAGAAATATACAACCTCTCAGTTATTTCCCGAAAAGATCTAGTAAGTATTTTGCTATACGGTTGTGAGACAAGGTGCATAGGTGAGAGAGACCGTAAAATATTGGAGACCTTCCAGATGTGGACCTACCAACAATTGGTTGAAATATCTTGGAAGGACCAAATTACAAATGACGAGGTTCTCTACAAAATTAAGGAAACCAGGCACATGTTAAATATATCAAAAAGGCGTGCAAATCGGATTGGTCATGTGTTGCGACACGAGGATCTCCTGCACGTCATATTGGAGGGAATGGTTGAGGGAAAACTGGCAACCTACTACACAAAGCTTAAGGAATGGCTGCGCGGAGCTGAGGAAGAGATTCATCGCACTGCTGCCAGGCAATCCCCAAGATTGACGACAGAGAAGAAAAACAAAAGTTTATAAATATCGATTCAGTCAGGACCGTGCGGTGTATCCAAATACAAATAACATGACATACATATTCTTGTGTTGTACATCACTATAAGGGTGTTTACCCAAAGTATGATAGGCACAAAAATCGTCAATTTTATCACTGTCTTCCTGATTATACATTCAGATACGTGCACTGAATTAATTTCTTATATAAAAATTCATCCAAAGATCAACATACCAACACAGCGTGCTCTTTTTTTAATTTTCAAGCCACATTTTCAGTTTTAATAATATATGAACAAAACAACACATTTTTTTTGAGACACACGAAGTACAAATTTAATAATAACTACAAACATGAATTGGAGACTCTAATTTTATTTTATTAAGCATAGATACAGACAAGAAAAAATGCCCAAATATTTCAATGTATGTATAATAGGTAGATACAATACGTATGTTGTGGGTAAATATTTACTACCTACACTACACTATCATTGTGCAGTGTCTATTTTACATATATTACATATATTATACTGCGGGTGGTAATTACACAGTTAGTTTAGAGCCGCAGATTTAAAATTAAAGATTAATTGGATACAAAATTATTAAAATGAAACCAATATATAATTATTCAACTTATTTAGTTTGTTGACTACGACTAGTTTCGTGCTGAGCACGTTTACGATTAGTCACTACTCGTAAATGTGCTTTGCACGAAACTAGTCGTAGTCAACAAACTAAATAAGTGGAATAATTATATATTGGTTATAATTATATATTGGTTTATATATTGGAATTTTCTGTCAATAAATTAAATATAATGTATACAAAGTATTTAACACAAATTAAATACGAGTACCTATTTAAATATTACGAACTCGGAAATTATGCGCTTCTTGAATGTCTGTATGGGATGTGAGAAGATATTGATTTAATGCATCAGATTATCGGGCGCCCCTGGAAACGACACCATGTCGGCCAATCCTTCCACCACCGGAGAATCAAAATCAAAAGATCCCACTTGGAGAGCACTAAAAAGATTGAGAACTGGGGTGTCGCGCTGCAATAGTAACCTCAAAAAATGGGGCTACAAGGATGACGATACCTGCGAATGCGGGGACATACAGGACCACCAACACCTTATGATATGTCCGAAAGTCGGAGAGACATGCCCGCGGGAGGACCTAATTGCCGCAAATGACAGGGCCGTACATGTGGCCAACTACTGGAAGTTCTTTATTTGATGAATCCGGACACGGAAAGTAAGTAAGTATCAGATTAAGTGAGTTGTATGATCTGATGACATAATAAACTACAATATTGACAGCACAGACCTGAATATTATTAAGTTCAACATACCAAACAGATGAACAAGACACACCTTTCTTTTTAGATAAAAACACCACACCACACCACATAAGGCATTCTTTTAATTTAATTTAATTTAATTTAATTTAATTTTATTTCATTTCATTTCATTTCATTTCATTTCATTTCATTTCATTTCATTTCATTTCATTTCATTTCATTTCATTTCATTTCATTTCATTTCATTTCATTTCATTTCATTTCATTTCATTTCATTTCATTTCATTTCATTTCATTTCATTTCATTTCATTTATTTTATTTAATTTTATTTTATTTTATTTTATTTTATTTTATTTTATTTTATTTTATTTTATTTTATTTTATTTTATTTTATTTTATTTTATTTTATTTTATTTTATTTTATTTTATTTTATTTTATTTTATTTTATTTTATTTTATTTTATTTTATTTTATTTTATTTTATTTTATTTTATTTTATTTTATTTTATTTTATTTTATTTTATTTTATTTTATTTTATTTTATTTTATTTTATTTTATTTTATTTTATTTTATTTTATTTTATTTTATTTTATTTTATTTTATTTTATTTTATTTTATTTTATTTTATTTTATTTTATTTTATTTTATTTTATTTTATTTTATTTTATTTTATTTTATTTTATTTTATTTTATTTTATTTTATTTTATTTTATTTTATTTTATTTTATTTTATTTTATTTTATTTTATTTTATTTTATTTTATTTTATTTTATTTTATTTTATTTTATTTTATTTTATTTTATTTTATTTTATTTTATTTTATTTTATTTTATTTTATTTTATTTTATTTTATTTTATTTTATTTTATTTTATTTTATTGATTTTAAAGAACCAACAGTTTACAATATGAATTTACAATAGGTATAATTATATTTTAGATAAAAAAAACACTGACGGTGCTTAGAATTCACCATCACGGCATATTCTACAGTATGGGTCACCAGCGACAGGTGCGCGAGTGAGCAATAACTAGTAAAGTCAAAGAAGACACGTTCGTGTGATGACGCACACCAGTCTCGTCTCACCTAAAAAGAGGCACTACATTCAGATTGTGTGGTGAACCTCATTGCTGAATAATGTGAGATAATATTTTGCCTGTTATAATTTCCATTACCCGGCTCTCGTGGGACCTTCGAAAAAAAATGAAAATATATATGTATGTAGAAAAGAGTGGAAGCACTATTGTAAGCCGGTGTCTCAAAAGCAAAGATCGAGATTTTTTTTTTTTTAAGAATATGTCCTTGTAAAAAATAGGTTCATGTTACTGTACATCTTCATACGTTCCCAAAATTAAGTATAAGATGGTGCTAAAGGTGAACGAAATGGGCAGGATTCGAACTCTCGAACTCTGGATAGGATTGGATTGGTGGCAGCGCACTAAACGCTCTGCCACCATCCATATAAATAAAAATATTTCAACAAAATCGGTATAATCTGGTATCGAACATCTGTTACATTGAATTGGTAGTTCTGATCAAATCTTTCATATTAATATACATAATTGGGACCAGGTTCATGTATTACAGTACCATACCAAGAATGTGTAGACAGTATAACGATATGACAAGGGAGTGTCCTGATCTTGACGTGTGACGCGGATTCGCTCTCTGCTTTTAAGAAAAAAAGTTAACTCGCGCATGTTTGGTTTAAGAAGGTCTCAGTGATATTTATATAAGCTATTTGATTGTAATCTTTTTGAATTGTCTTTTTTCTAACTCATATAACTTTTTTTAACTTCTTATGTAGGTACTTTTTTAACAGATTTTTAATTATCTCAATAGAGACGAAGTTGGAATATTTACTATGTAGGAGAACCGGGAAATCAAGGCACCTACAGGGCTTACGAGATCACTTTATGCGCTTGCGCAACGTTCACCAATTATGCCTTTCGAATGAGATCCCTATCAATTCAATTTCGAAAGTTCTATATATTGTAATACTGAAATTCTTTTCGCTTGAAAATAAGGAATTTTTTTACTACAGCCATCTATGTGTGAAATTATGAACAACATTCTTATTATTTTTTATTTATTTTTGTTGTAACGCCATCTATTGAGAGAATTGGTTTTTTGTTTGTTGTCTTATGTACTGTGGCGCCGCTGTATAACGACCACAGAAGCACCTACTTATCTCTGCGCAGCTGCAACGCGCACACGCAAACCCTGACTGTCGGGAAGCCAACGGTAATAGATCCTGCCCGCTTTATTCGCGCGCCAATCGACGTGAATAAGTGAATTTATATCTGTAAACTATTTACTCGTCAATAAAAGAGTAAAACAAAGTCAGCTTTTAATATGAAACCCATCATCACTCAATTACTATTTCAATTAATTAACTGATTATTAAATTACAAATATCTTATATAGTTGGTGTATGTTGTTGGGAGGTAATTTGAACACGCAACATTAAATCGCAACCTTTTGATATATTAAATACATAATAAAATAAACCAAATCCCTATTTTTTAATTCGACTTATGTAGGTAACTTGTGTAACTTCTATAACTTTTTTTTTTAATTATGTAACTATTTTTTTCTTCTTCTTTATTTACTTAACTTTTGTAACCGAATTTTATCTAATTTGTGTAACTTACGTGTGTGATTGAATAAGAGCTCATGTAATTTTGTGTGCATCCATAATTTGGATGTCCAGCACTCACAATAATAACCAATATCATTTTCTTTTTATGAAAATTGTAAGCAATGTATATGTCTGTCAATGTACCCTTTTAATAAATTAAAAATAAATTAAAACTCTGCAAGGTTTTGATGGCAATATATCAAGTAGAATGAGCAAATACATACGTATGTACATCTGTACCAATTATTTAAAAATTTGACATTGTTTTCTTTTAACAATGTAATCTTTTGACAGGTAAATTTTTATTCAAAACCCTCGCGAACCATTCATACATAATATGTTTAAAACGTTCAAACATCTGCTGTTTTATATAATAACAGGGTCCGAAATTACAGACGAACTGTGTATACCAAAATGGCGAACATTAAATTGTAAAATCCATTGTGCCTGGAAAAACAAACAAATTAGATACCTACATTATATCATGTTAAATGTAAATGCGAAACACGCTTTCGTCTACCTTTTAATACAATTAACATATTATGTACCTAGTGGGTATTTTAAAATAATATCTTTATTCAAAACATTCCTTCATAATGATATTTGATGAAAGGGCGTTTTCAAAAAACTATTTATAATTATTTAAATTATTTGTTAAATATACTGCAGAGCTACTCGTGAAGTTTATTAAACTAATATTAACTAATTTGTAAAATATACTGCAGGGCTACTCATGAAGTTTATTAAGCTAAGTTTAAATTATTTGTAAAATATACTGAAGGGCTACTCATGAAGTTTATTAAGCTAAGTTTAAATTATTTGTTAAATATACTGCAGAGCTACTCGTGAAGTTTATTAAACTAATATTAACTTATTTGTAAAATATACTGCAGGGCTACTCATGAAGTTTATTAAGCTAAGTTTAAATTATTTGTTAAATATACTGCAGAGCTACTCGTGAAGTTTATTAAACTAATATTAACTTATTTGTAAAATATACTGCAGGGCTACTCATGAAGTTTATTAAGCTAAGTTTAAATTATTTGTTAAATATACTGCAGAGCTACTCGTGAAGTTTATTAAACTAATATTAACTAATTTGTAAAATATACTGCAGGGCTACTCATGAAGTTTATTAAGCTAAGTTTAAATTATTTGTAAAATATACTGAAGGGCTACTCATGAAGTTTATTAAGCTAAGTTTAAATTATTTGTTAAATATACTGCAGAGCTACTCGTGAAGTTTATTAAACTAATATTAACTTATTTGTAAAATATACTGCAGGGCTACTCATGAAGTTTATTAAGCAAAGTTTAAATTATTTGTAAAATATACTGAAGGGCTACTCATGAAGTTTATTAAGCTAAGTTTAAATTATTTGTTAAATATACTGCAGAGCTACACGTGAAGTTTATTAAACTAATATTAACTTATTTGTAAAATATACTGCAGGGCTACTCATGAAGTTTATTAAGCAAAGTTTAAATTATTTGTAAAATATACTGAAGGGCTACTCATGAAGTTTATTAAGCTAATATTCAGACTGTGAGGCACCGGCTTAGAATAGTGCTTCCACTCTTTTCTATTATTATTTTCGAGTGTCCCGTAAGAGCCGGGTAATCGAAAATACAACAGGCAACAATAACATCTCACATAGTTCAGCAATGAGGTTCACCACCCATTCTGAATGTAGTGCCTTTTAGGTGAGACGAGACTGGTGTGTGGGTATACACAGATGTGTTGTGCTCCCTTTTCTAAGGCAATCACACCCGCGCACCTTTCGCTGGTTACCCCACTCTGTGGGATATGCCGTGATGGTATAAATGAATGAAAGATTCAGACTTAAGGATTCTTTTAGATTAAAATAATTAATTAATTATGCACTGAATTATTTTTTTTTGTTATTAGTAACAAAATTTCATGTTTATTTATTAATTTAATATAGCTTTTCGGGCAACTAACAGGTACTATGTCAAATTTTTAAATTTAACATGCACCCAATACTAAGTTTCCACATTCTGGAGACTTATCGTCTCACAGAACCAGACTGAAAACACAATTCCATCGGAAATCGAACACGGGACCTTTGGATCAGCAGTCAGATACCTAACCAACTGAGCCACAAAGGCTGGACATTATTATTAACGGCATGTTATAATTAACCTATCTATAGTGACTACAACTATAGTGACTCACCCCTATAGTGACTCACCTCTGGAGTGGCGCCCCCCAATACCTACTGAATACCCTCGACGCTGTCCAAAGGCGTGCTATACGTCTGATTGATGATCCATCACTGACTGATGGATTGCAATCACTAGAACACAGACGCAGAGTCGGTATTTTAAGTTTATTCTATAGATACTACCACGGGAATTGCTCAGAAGAACTTGCATCTTTGGTCCCTCCTCCACCCACTCGCAACAGAGTCACTCGCTTTACTCAATCGCAGCACCCATTCACAGTGGACCTTCAACAACATATACGAACAAGTCGCTTCTCGAACTCCTTTATTAATACAACAGCCCGACTGTGAAACGATCTTCCGAATTCTGTGTTTCCACCTTCGTACAACCCGGGTCTTTTTAAAATCCGAATTAATAAACTCTTTTCTAGATTGCAAACCCCTCCCAACGCTACGTAGTGCGCTTCTTCGGAAGAGTAAAATGGACCCAAATCCTAATAGCTGGCGTCCCCTACGTGGACATGTTAAAAAAAAAACAAAACATTTGGTATTGTGCAACTAAATATTTTGTGTACACAGCAAAACAGTATTGTCATAAAAAGATAAACCTTTATTAGGTACTAATAACAAAGGTTTGGCTAAAACGCGGGCGGCCAGTTAATAATATTTTTTTCAGTGTGTTAATTAAAAGATTAGATCCCTCTTCTGTAACAAATAACTCAAAATGAACCTCTGACAGAGGATTATTACATAAATTGTATGTGTGGTCAGTGTTGGTATATGGACGTGAAACTTATTGGACGCTGAAGTATAACACCATGAACACGTTGAAAGATTTTGAGATGTGGCTACATCGCAGAATGATCAAAATCCCTTGGACAGATCTGGTTTCAAACTCAAAAGTACAGACCTGGTTACAATCTCAAACAAGGAAACTTCTGTGTACAACAAAGTTCCGCAAATGAGGGGAGAAAAATACCACTTGCTTCAGTCAATACTGTAGTGCAAGATAGATGGTCGCTCCAGGATTGGAAGGAGACCGGGAATCGACGGGCTTCAGAACTGTGGAGCATATATTCCAGGCAGCACTGGACATTATAAGGATTCGTCAGAGTGTCGAGGGTTCCTGACAGGCTACCAGAAGAAGAAGAATTAATAATTATAATAATAATAGAAACTTTTATTTAGACGTAAAAAAAATATAAAAATTAATACATCTAGTATAAACAAAAAAAAAACAAAAATTATGCATTTTTTTTGAAACATTAATTAATTCTGGTACAGGTACAGGGTATGACACTAAATTATTTAAAACAATGTAAAGTATGGAGAAAATTAATAATTTTCAACTATGTGCTCAGCACCTAGCCTACGAAAGGTGGCAAGACTTGTGGTTTGTTTTATTTTTGGTGGCAAACTATTATATATTTTAAGACCTTTATGGTATAAACTGTTTTGTGTGCATCTTAATCTCGTTTTTGGAAGTCTATAATCCTGACATTCTCTCGTAGGGTACGTGTGAACATTGGAATTGAAAAATATATCCCTCTGCATATATTTTGGAAGCATATTATTTTTTAGTTTGAAAATCAAAGCTAATGTGTTGTATATTTATAATGTATTGCTTTACTGTCATTAATTTTATAATCATTATAATCTAAAGAATCAGTTGTCATCTGTCCTTGAAAGAAGCTGCCGCTTCGAATCCGGTCGTATCGAATGAGTTATTCGTATTTAAAAACATTGTGAATTCCTCATAATAATTAAAAAAAAAGTGTGGCAGAACATCCCTATGATGTCCCCACATCTCTACTGCCATGTCATTGCTACCAAAACAAGCGGAGGTTATAAATAGTTATCCCCACCTTTGCAATTCATTCGGAATTGCTTCAGTCGCCGCGGCCTGACGTATCGCGGATTCTCCTCTACATTCTTATAACGAGTGAGTTGAATACAATAATTATTAAACTAATACATACTATGTAAAACATTAAGTTAAATAAATAAGTATCAGAGTGAGTACTATCTTTTATTATATGAATTATCAGTTGCCCCAATTGATATGAGTTTTTAACAATACCTTTTGAACACACAAATATTCATTCTTATAAATATTCCTTGATATAATTCATCACAATAATATAATAACTAAATAACCACCTCCCTATAAAATTTAATAGAAACTTTTGAAATTGGTTATTAATTTTTTTATGATATTTGAAATTTCATTTTAATTAATCACAAAATTTTACTACGCATAGCAAATTAATTTTAACGAGTCTTAAAAAAACATTTAAAATGGATGTATTAACACGGTACTTCATTAAAAAATACGGATTAAATTAAATTTAATGAAGGTATTAGTGGAATGGTTGTAAAGTCAGCACTAAACAACAATTAAAAATAAATTGAAATTTACAAAATACCCTTTATTACGATACTTCTCGATTTCTCAAAACTAGTAGGTATATGTAATTTATTGAATGTATTTTAAAATGATTTACATATATGTGCCTTCACATCGAGTTCGAGATCAATCCAATTTTTGAATGTTCTATATATTTTAATCATTAAAATCTGTTCATTTAAAAATAAGCTGTATAAAACATTGCCAACTATGGAAGCGACGAAGAAACTATTTTGTAACGCCACCTATTGAGAAATTGGTTTGTTAACAATGAAAGCAAGTCCTTACACATGAGGTGACAATGTTTTCGCTAAAATGTCAGTATAAGAAGGCATAATTTGCGTACGTTGCGCAATCGCATAAAGTGATCACCAGCCGATGAGAGGCCGTAAGACGTGTAGGTGCCTTGAGTAATTTAATACATATCTGTAATTGGCTTGATATGTGTTATGTTTTTAAGAAATTTATGAAATAGAGCGCTGTTGAGATGAAATAAAATAGAATAATAAAATAAATATATATGTGTCAATGGCAAAGCGGTTAGCACGCTGGGCTAGCAATCATGTGGTCACGAGTTCGAATCCTGCCTCGACCGATTTCGTTCACCTATAGCACAAGCATTTATGCTTATTTTAGGTAACGTAGGAAGATGTATAATATGTAGGTACTTGTTTAACAAGGACATATTCATTTTATGTAAATAAAATAAAAAAAAACATCTTCATATAATAAACCATCTTCGTCTCTATTGAGATGTTAAAGAATTGTCATAAAATATCATTGACTCCCGACAGAGAAAAATCCAATGTTTGCGTATATTCTTCTTCTTCTCGTGTCATGTCAGGTCCCCCCGATGTTGATGACCACCTTAGAGAAAGCTTCACTGTCCTGTGCGGTGCGAAACAGCTCCTCCACATTTCTCACACCAGTCCATTCCCGGATGTTTCGAAACCAGGAAACCTGCCTTCTTCCGACCCCTCTACGACCCTCAATCCCACCCTTCATAAAACTTCTATAAAAATATTCGATTTATATGTCATAGGAAAAAGTAAACAAACACTTTTTATTTTTATTTTATTTATATTTTTTATTTTTTTGTTTATTCTGAGGGGGGTCAAGCTGGCCAGTTACACCCTTATTCTAATTAGGTAGATAAGATTATATGGAGTCCGGATCTAGATGAAAACCTCTCGATTGACGGGAATCGAACCGGCCAACCGAGAGACTACATCGTGAGCCCAGATATCCTGCATGGCCAAACCTGTACCTCTTATTATGTGAAACTGAAGGTTTTCACACAATATCTAAAATAACTCCGATATTACATAAAACAAGAAGGTTGCTGAAGGGTGTATTAAATAATAAAAGATCAATAACTTCCATGGTTTATTTTAACGAAGACACAAAATTAAAATATAATATTAATTACTAAATTATTTATACGTTTATATAAATTATAATCTATAACAATTATTCGAGGATGAAATCAACTATCGACGAGTTGACAAACGCGCAGCGTAACAGGTATCGAAGGAGAGACCCCGAGCTGCGGCGTGCGCGCGTTCAAATATCGCGAAGTGCGTCATTGTTTCCTGGAGGGAGGTGTAGTGATGTGCGGGAACGTCCGCCACAATTCATTGTTGGCGCAGATTACAGATACTTCCTATTTGTACCTATCCTCATCTTCCTGACATACATACTCATCATACCTACATCCATACCTGAACGTGGCAACAATCATCCCGCCTCTGTTCGCGCGCGAGCCAGCCACGTTCTTCAGTCTCGAGAATATGCGTCTCCCTGCATACAAGCGCCGCCGTGCGCAATACATATAAAACGATATAAATACGTTCGCGGCTTTCGCACGTATTTTACAGACAATAATTGTGAATATAATTTGTTGAATCAGTGACGAGAAGGAAGAACAACGCGACAGAGGAAAGAAAGAAAACAGCTGGGACAGTAAGTCTACTCCTTTCATTTTCCGTCTTGTCCATTCTGTTCTTTGCCGATATCGCATACATTCATTTTCTTTTTACCTTTTGTTATTACTTTTATTATTTTTTGTCTTGGTTACTTTTTTTGATATTGTTTATAAATTCATCTTGTTTATTTTTCTTTTTCATATGTATGTATAAAAATGTAGTAGTAATCCAGTTAATAAATAAATAAAGTTAAAGTTACTGATGTATAATTCAGGGGGGGGGAGTCTAGTCGAAATCAAAACCTTCGTAATTACCCATATCATGGATATAATTATCATATGGAGTCTATGACATCTAAAGATATTATAAAACTCCTTATAATAATTATATCCATGATATGGGTAATCGTGAGGGTTTTGATATCGCCGGTTGGACCAGACTTGTCTGAATTTTATTAAGATTAGTTTTCGTAGGGCACATATTATTGATTCAACGTTTATGAAAGGCCGGGTCTTAATCAATCAACTATCTTAACTAGGTCTTTATTCTTGGTTTTAGTAACTTCTTCTTATCAGTTTCAATCCTGGCATTGCTTTGCAACATCTATGGCTGCCTCTCTTCTTCTCCACTCTGCCCTGTCCTCTGTCAGCCTCTTCATCTCCACGTAGCTACTACAGCACATGTCGTCGATCACCTGGTCCATGTATGGCCTAGGTTGCGGCTCTAAGGGCCTAGGCAGTAAAGGCGGGGGTGGGCGGCCGACGCTGTTGTGCCCTCGTCAATTCTGTACTTAGGGAAGAGCAGGACGGACGCCTCTAGTCTCGCTCGGCAGTTACTCGTCAAACTGTGGCGAATTTTGTTGTGTGGTTCGGGCACACCGCCGGCGCAGACGTCGGGTCAGACATCCCGTGTTGACAACTAGACGTCAAATCTGATAGGTGATGATTGCGTCGGATGCCCCCGGTGTTAGCCCGCGGAACCTTCGGACGCCAACACGAGGACCGAGGGGTCGGGGTACAAGCCCTTCCGCCTTGAAACGGAGTGTTCTTAGCGGCCGATTTTGAGACCAATCGGAGGCCCTGACGTGTGTGGTTGGATTCTCGGGGGCAGTGGTTGAACCCGATGGATGGTGGATATTTTGTGTTTGTCCGATGTTGCGGCTGCGTCCGGTGGCGAACAGGGCCAATGGGCTCTATAGCGTCGCCGGCGTGGAAGTGGATCGCGGTCTCCCTCGATGGTCCATGTAGCTATTTCTTGGTCGGCTTCTATGAGCAGAATCAGGTGCCTCATGTTATGGCCAATCCAGTTGGATCGTCGTTGATGCATACAGGCGTTCTTTTTCCTTCTGTCCTACGGTCCATGTCTCACAGCCATATAGCAAGACACTCCAGACAAAGGTCTTAATGAGTTTTTTCCTTATTCTTAGGTCGATATTGGTGGATTCGATAATTTTAGATTTTTTACTATATGCTATCTCATAATAAAAAATCTAAACTAATTTAGTACCTAACTATCGTAATATTAATTGAGACTGTTTTAAAACCGCTGTTATTTCTAAATATTTGAGAATACCTGCAATTCAGCTTCTTAGTGATTTGAGAGGAAATAAAGAATTAGCAGAAGGCATCCAATATCCGACGGAAAGGATTGAGGATATGGAACTACTGCCACTGGGATAAGAGAGAGAGAGAAAAGAAAATAAGAGGAAAATAAAAGAAATTGGAAGAAAAAAAAATACCTCTGTGCAATAATATCTCATTCGTGGCTGCATTAAAAGGAATTGCTTTAAAGCAATATAATCCTTACACGGCGCTAGCGTTAAAAAAATAAATAACCACAAGAGATCGTGATATTTCGTATTCTGATGTTATATTTTAGATTTAATGAAAATAAAATATAATCTTACCTTCTTACTTATAAACGTAAACTATCTATAGTACCTGGTAATGGAGCGTGATTAACGAAAAAGTTTACTTATAAACTGTGACTATCTTTATTACACCTTTATTTCATAGACGTCAAGTTAGGACAGGTCGAAAGGTTGTTTAACGCTTGACTAATGCGTCATATTTATGTTAGGTATCTACGGAATATTATTTCATTTACAGACACTTTGGTAAATACAAGAATAGATAGTGAAAAAGGGGCAGAATTAACTGTTTATTGATAGTTTTTGTCAGTCTTCGTAGCTCAGTATGAGTCATTTAGATTCAAGACTGCACCGATAACTAATTTTTACATATAAAGGGGTGTCTGTTAATGATATAACGTCATTCTAGCAGGTCTATGCGTTTTTTTTCTCATCTGCGATGAAGAATGCAATTTAGATCAAGTAGGTAGTGTATTTTTTTTCTCTTTTGCCAGTCTGCCCAAGAAATTCAGTCGCCATCCTAAGGCACGAGGTTTAGGAGGAAATAGAAAGTGAGACCATTGCATTATGAATTTTTTTTATATGTTTTATAATTCCAAATACCAATAATAACATTATTTTAAGAAAGCAATATAACAAACCAATTTCTCAGGAGATGGCGTTACAAAAAGGTTTCTTCGTTCATAGATGTCATTAGTAATAATATATTGTATGTACAGTTGTTGGATGTAGTAAAGTTCTGCTTCTTGTGTTTAATGTCAGTGTGTGTTGTGGTAAGTATTTTGATTGGTCGTTATGCATTGTTTTAATATACAAGTGTCGTATGTCCATCAGCACTGCAAAATCTTTAAAAGGTTGATTAGAGGGATATCTGTATGGTTTACGTGAAATAACTTTTTGAGCCACTGTGATTGCATGAAGATTGGTTTTTGCCATGCCACCCCAACCAACTATACCGTATGACAAAATAGACTGCCCCAGTGCGAGATACAAAGATTTTAGTATTTTTATGTCAAAGAGCTCTCTGAGACCCATATTTAAAATTGAAATTTCATAAATGAGTTTGTTTGAAATAAAAAATATTTATATCAGTTGGTATTGGCGGTTAAATAAATGAAAGGGAAAGGCAAAACATAAAGTTTGTGGAAATCAGATAATTTGGAATTTTGATTTCTCGAGGTGAAATAAAACTGCCTGAGAAAAGTACGTAGGTACCTACCTATATATTTATGTATTTACTTTTGGGTCGTAAATTTTTTATTGGAAAACTCAGCTGGGGGAAGTTTCCTATCTTCACTGTACAGTACAGTGAATCGCGTGAAGAAGTAATATCCATAAAATTCTTCATAAGTAAATTCATCAACGCCATAAAATGGTTTGAAAATTATTGTGTTACAAAAATTAATAATTCGATAAATTTTAAGAAAGTTAGCAGTTAGTAAATCAAAGTTATTTTTTTGTACATAGTTGGTTACTGAATATTATTGTTTTATATGATTTTGTGCTGTGAAGCACCGGCTAAGAACAGTGCTTACACTCTTTTCTGTAATTTCTTATCACTCTTTCCTTTACATGCTTTCCATTAAGCAGTATAATACAAGGTTTCGTAATACCAATATATTCAATGATACATATCCACAATATCGCAGGAGTATATCGGAAATGACACAGTGGTACGAGGAATATCTCTCCCCACTACCCCCAATTCCTACATATCCCTGGATCACTTCTGTATGTTTCTGGTATTAAATTACTTATGGTATTCGTTTTTAATTTTTTTCTTTTTTGTATTTCATATACCTAAAAGCCAAAGTGTACAATTCTTGTGTTTTGCCAGTGACAACACAGGTCTTAAAACAATGTCACTTACTGCCAGAAGTCTCCACAAACTTTAGTGTACTCAACGAGCAATGGAAAGACAAATGTTGGGCGTATCCTTGAGAGACCGAATAAGAAACGAGGAAATAAGCCGGTCAAAGGACACAGACATTGCAGAAAGAGTGGGAAGGCTAAAATGACAATGGGCAGGTCATGTGGCAAGACAGAGAGATAATAGATGGACCCCCAGAATTCTGAATTAGAGACCCTATCATAATAGAAGAGGTGTAGGGAGACCACAGAGGAGATGGACTGACGATATGGTCCAACTGGTGGGACATGGGTGGAAGCAGAGTGCCCAGAAGAGAGAGAAATGGAAAACCCAGCAGTGGAGTGAAAGGGGGTGAAAAGAAGAAGATTTTATATACATATAATGGTGTGTATTAAGCAAATTAAATCGTTGCTCTGTAAAAAGAGAAATTTATTATTAAAATAATTATAAAATACAATAAAAGTAATAATAACATAAACATAAATAAATAATAATGATAACAAATATAATTTTACCTGTAAAAAGAGAAGCGACATTAAATGCTTTTAGTTCCTCCTTTTTAGAATCTTAACTGTCACTTTAAAACAAATATAAAACTAAAACTTTAAAATAGAACCAATTGAAATAAAAATGAAATAAGTACTTCTAGGTGACATCTATGTAAGTTTACATACATATCTTGTTTCAATATCTTACATATTAATTTCAATCCTAATCTGCTATTTACATATTAAATATGTCTTTAGAAATTTAATTTTTATAATAAATAAAATGTAATTTATGATGATGAGGGAACTGTTTTGGTAAATATTTAACTTTCATAGTTGTATTTTGTAATTTTTCGCGTAAGAGCCGGGTTATCGAAAATACAACAAGCAAAAATATCATCTCAGATTGTTCAGCAATGAGGTTAAACAACGACCCATTCTGAATGTAGTGCATTTAGAGAGAGGCGAGACTGGTGTGTGGGTATACACGTAAGTGTCATTTTTAATTTCATAAGGTAGGTACCTAATACACACCCGCACCTGTCGTTGGTTATCCCGTTTTTTTTACGCAATAACTTTGTATGAGCCACTTACTTGCACTTACATTGTTAAGAAAAATGTTGACTGAGAACACTCTTTAAGGGTGAAAAGCAATAAAAAAAATGTTCCATTTGTTATACTACAAATGCATGCTTTTTGCTTCTTCGGGTCACCGGTCAGCTAGAAAAATTCCCATATGGCATTTATATTAAAAGATAAAACGGAAATAAGTGGAAAATGGAAATCAGAGAGTTTGACTTTATGATATTTGGACGTTATCTTTTCCATAATTTCCCAATTATATATATATATATATATATATATATATATATATATATATATATATATATATATATATATATATATATATATATATATATATATATATATATATATATATATATATATATATATATATATATATATATATATATATATATATATATATATATATATATATATATATATATATATATATATATATATATATATATATATATATATATATATATATATATATATATATATATATATATATATATATGTTTAAATATAAATTTTCGCGGATTGTAGAGATATATGTATAGCTACTTTTCCGGGCTATCCGCTCGTTTTCGTCCTGAAAAGGACGGTTTTGCCGACGTTTCAACCGAATATCATCGGTCATTATCGAGGCTGGTCGGTTCGCAAACGTAGACACGGTGCGACTGACACCGCGTTGCATTTCGCGTTCCTATTTGTGTATCGTGTTGGTGTATTGGCGTGTGATGCGGCGTGTGGGAGGGGTGGCGGTGTGAGCATGAGTAACCGTCGATTCGCGCTCTGTTGTTAGTGGTGGTGTGGTGAGGGTGTCTTCCCTGCAGCTCGGTGACCGTGCTGTATATCGTTCGTCGTATGACGTCACGCTGGTATGTGCGCGTGTCGATCGCCGTACAGCTAGAACGTAAGTTTTTACGCCGTACAGCGCCGTAAAAACTTACATCGGTCGCACAAACAGAAAAGTATCAGCACGCGTAGCCGAACACCGCTTAGACGTAAAACAAAATAAATCGACGTCAACACTGGCGAATCATGTGATGACAGAAGGCCACAAAATAGACTTCGATGCAGCAAAGACTCTTGTCCGTTTAAATAACGAGATTAATAGAGTATATAGAGAAGCCATCGAAATAGAAAAACGGCCCTTCGCAATGAACACAAGAGATGATTCTCGTCGTCTACCAGTGGCGTGGAAACCAGTACTTAATTCATATTCAAGTGACCGCGCATGGTTAAACGAATCAACGCCAATGACGCCAGTGCATACCGCTACAACTGTTCCCCCGCCCTCTGCCCTCCCGCACCTAGCTGTACGGCGATCGACACGCGCACATACCAGCGTGACGTCATACGACGAACGATATACAGCACGGTCACCGAGCTGCAGGGAAGACACCCTCACCACACCACCACTAACAACAGAGCGCGAATCGACGGTTACTCATGCTCACACCGCCACCCCTCCCACACGCCGCATCACACGCCAATACACCAACACGATACACAAATAGGAACGCGAAATGCAACGCGGTGTCAGTCGCACCGTGTCTACGTTTGCGAACCGACCAGCCTCGATAATGACCGATGATATTCGGTTGAAACGTCGGCAAAACCGTCCTTTTCAGGACGAAAACGAGCGGATAGCCCGGAAAAGTAGCTATACATATATATATATATATATATATATATATATATATATATATATATATATATATATATATATATATATATATATATATATATATATATATATATATATATATATATATATATATATATATATATATATATATATATATATATATATATATATATATATATATATATATATATATATATATATATATATATATATATATATATATATATATATATATATATATATATATATATATATATATATATATATATATATATATATATATATATATATATATATATATATATATATATATATATATATATATATATATATATATATATATATATATATATATGTTATGTTATATTTGATGTTTTCACGGGTGAAATATGTTATAATATTTTTATCTCGGTTTTCCCGTGTCAGTAGGTCTTGACTAAGACCATTTGTCTTCCGACGTTTCGCCTGAATATCACCAGGCATTTTCAAGGACTTAACGAAAAGCACTATACAATAAACAAAGACTATATAATAAACAAAGCATTAAAGAGTCCAAAAACAGTGAAAGAAAAATCCAATGAAACACCATTATCAACAGCCCGACTACCATATATCAAAGGCGTCACCGATAAAATCAGCCGTCTATTAAACAAAAATAACATACGTACCGTTTTCAGCACAACAAATAAAATATCAACCTTTCTAAGAAACCCGAAAGACATCATTCCACTTGAAGCTCATGGAGTATATGAAATACCGTGCGGATCGTGCAATAAGACTTATGTAGGAAGAACCAATCGAAAAGTTGAAGCACGAATAGCGGAGCACAGAGTCGACATGAGAAACAAAAAACTTACATCCTCACTTGTACAACACTCGCTCACAGAAGGACATACAATAGATTTTGACCATTCAAAAATAATAGCAAGTTTAAACAGTGAACCTCTCAGAATTTACAGGGAAGCTATAGAAATATATAAGAGAAGGGATATAATGAACAATCGGGACGACGGAGTTCGTTTGCCTAGTACCTGGAAGAACATTTTATATGACAAACAATACAATAATAATATTAATAATACCATAGCGAAAATAACCCCAAAACACAACAATAATAATATTAATGTCACAACTAAAATTAACAATAAATCACAACACAAAAATAATGATAAAATATTATTACCAACAAACACGACAGCAGGTGGGCGTGTCACAAGGAGCCAATCACGTCGCGCTAACAATATTTGACATAAGCGGCCATCTTGTACGCTACGAGTCACTTGACGGTGAGCTTTCAGTTTGAGTAGACTTGTGTCGCGCGCGTGCTTTTCGTTAAGTCCTTGAAAATGCCTGGTGATATTCAGGCGAAACGTCGGAAGACAAATGGTCTTAGTCAAGACCTACTGACACGGGAAAACCGAGATAAAAATATTATAATATATATATATATATATATATATATATATATATATATATATATATATATATATATATATACATATATATATATATATATATATATATATATATATATATATATATATATATATATATATATATATATATATATATATATATATATATATATATATATATATATATATATATATATATATATATATATATATATATATATATATATATATATATATATATATATATATATATATATATATATATATATATATATATATATATATATATATATATATATATATATATATATATATATATATATATATATATATATATATATATATATATATATATATATATATATATATATATATATATATATATATATATATATATATATATATATATATATATATATATATATATATATATATATATATATATATATATATATATATATATATATATATATATATATATATATATATATATATATATATATATATATATATATATATATATATATATATATATATATATATATATATATATATATATATATATATATATATATATATATATTCCACAACAAATTTATTTGACTTTGATCAACTGTTGATTATGGCCTTGTAAGCCGAAACAGTCGTCGAAAGTCAAATCAATTCGTTGTGGAATATAATATGTGTCGTTAATGTTTGGAAAATAACTTTTTGGCGACATTATAAATTATTTATAATATACACTTAACGTAGTTTACACCACTTAACTATGAGTACTAACTTCTACCGGTTTCAAAAACTTACATAGTACGTAAGTACGTACGTTTAGTACGTAAGTCTTCCTGACGAAGAAAACATTTAAAGTTTTTGAAACCGGTAGAAGTTAGTACTCATAGTTAAGTGGTGTAAACTATGTTAAGTGTATATTATAAATATAATATAATATGTGTTCATAGTTAGCATAATTATTATAAAATTCTACAGTTTGGAAGCCTTGTCAATCAACAGATTGTAAACTGCTGACCAAATTGATTATTATTATATATTTTTATACAAGGTTTTATGATACTGATATATTCAACATCACATATCCGCAATATCGCAGGAGTATATCGGTAATGACGCAGTGATATGAGGCATATTGTAATACGTAACTCCCATAGAATACCCTTCCCACTCCCCCCAATTCCTACATATCCCATTTGTATGTTTTAAGATAAATAAAAATAAAATACAAAGTACCCACAAATAAAAATTAAATTTGCTAAAAACAAAATAGGATAGACAGGAAAAGAAAGAATTATAAATCATCATAAGCACGACAGCCCCGCGTGAGCCATCTTGGTCTTCTTCTTCCAATCTGATTTTGATATCGTCTTCCAATCTGATTTTGTGTCCAGCCCATCTCAGGCGACCCAACTTGATTGAACTTATCACATCATGTTATAAATAAATAAATAAATTTTTATTGAATGTAGGTACCGAACTATGTAACATAAAATAATGCGTTGTGAAGTTCTGTGTTGAAATTGATTTCAGTTATAGGGGTTTGGAATGTTGTGTAAGTAGTTAAATTTTATGTAATGGTCTTCTGGTCAGAGTCGTGCGAGCGTCCAGTGGGTGCCCAGCTGTTTGGGGGGTAGATGTATGAAGAGATAGGAGGGTGAAGTCTCTATTGGTTCTCTGTTGGGATCGAACCGTGAAATTTATAAATAGAAAATCGATACAAAAGTCTTATTTCCCGAGAGGGTAAAGGAATATATTTCGAGGGCAGAATAAACCTGACTTTACTGCCGTAACATAACAATAACAATTCTAGCTGAAACTAATTTTAAGCGATATAGTTCAATACTTTCACCATTTTGTGATTAGGTATACCATTTTTAAAGAGACTTCTAAAGGAGCTCGACTACCTCCGAAGGGTTTTTTTCGCCTTATTTACCTCGGCTTGGAACCTGGTAGAGAAATATTCAAAGAAGAGTTGCGGTAGGTATAACGATCGGCTAATATCATGATGAGAGATTATATAGTAAAATTTTGGGTATTTTACTTGGTGGTTAGATCTTTCTTTACATTATAAGATGTCTACCGATAGTTGTAATAAGAGTAAACAAAGCACTTAACCCAGTAATGTCGTTACCTGGAATTAATATGCAGTTTGTGGGAAAATCCAATCTTTAAAAGATGACAAGCTAACCAAAGTAAATTTTATTAGTATTTTTCTATCCTTCTTCACGGAGTAGATATATGGACTCTGATAGTCAGATAGAATAAGGATTGGAACTCTTGATATGTGGTGTTGGCGGAAAACGAAGCGAATAGCAAACACTGCTACGAGAATCGATGATGAAATCTTTTTCTTTTCCTCCGCAATGGTCCCACATGATGGTGTGATCTACTTTCTGCGTCTTACGCTTCCACTGTCCTCGGTTCTGTGGTTCCTCTACGTTGCTTAGCATATTCTGCATCACCAATTCTTTCCATCTGCTGTTTTAGTCTCCCTCTGGATCTTTTGACCTCTGGCACATTTAAATTTTGGGCTATATTCCCTTTATATTCCAGTGGTCTTCTACATGTAAGTCAGTACCCTCTCATTCTTTTGCTTAGTTTCTCGAATTTATCACGTACTCCTAAGCTTATTTTATCTAGCCTAGTCTCCTATTATCTTGACGGCACGATACTTACCAACTTGATAGAGTAACTTTGTTAAGTCAGCTACAGGATCTGCAATCACGGAAGCCCTTTAATCTGCTCAAGACCGTTCATGATGATGACGGACCATCCAGCGAACGATTAAGTGTAGGCACCACGAGGAGAAGGAAAAAGCTGAAGCATCCATCGATCTATCCGAAAATAAAAAAAGAATCTTCTGAATTGACTAGTGGATATCCTTCAATGGTGTTGATTTATTAACTGTATAGAGGGAGATGTCAAATGACGGGCAAATATTTATTTAGCAAATTATGACAGAAAACGTTCGCGAAATTAAATCAGAAAACTTTTCGAGAAGTTTCGGCAACGGAGAAGATGAACGAAGAATATTCCTCGCTGTGATCGTTGTCTTTTACAAAAAGGTACCAATACCCATCTCGTCCTGTCTTAATACAAAAGTTTGACAAATGAAATTGAATTGAGCGAAAGTTAAACATGATCAGAATGTTTTCATTGATAGTTTATCAGAGAAAGAAACAAGAGTGGAAGTTTGTGGAAGACACACTGAAAAGATTATGATATAGGTAAATATGATATCTGGAACTCCATTATATTTATTAGAGATAATATATTATGACTTTTGAAAGTATTATTGGCCAGAAAAATAATATACAAACCTTTCTATAAGAAATTGCTGGATTTTTGTATGTTATGTTGATTCAGACGCTTATTGAGATTTTTTAAATACCTAAATATAATAGAATATTTTCATTGTTTTCATATACGCAAACTTAGATTTTTACATCTCACTAACCAATGCGGATAAAGAATTGGATTTATACTCCTCCCTAACCCATGGGGATAGAGTGGGAAGTTATGAATTCGCAATTTTCAAGGCTATTTTGTTTATTTCAGATTATCAACTAGTATCATGCTGAGATTGTATTCAAAAAATTTCATCACAATGTATACTGTGTGTGCTGTGTACATTGTGCTATTTGCTATGTGCTATATGCGGTGTGTGTCTAGGGTTGGAATAAATAAATAACGATAAACTCGACACTGTATCTAGGACGGTTGACGCATGAATGCTGTTCGATCGCTTTGTACGGACGGCGATGGGCTGTACTTCGTCAATCTTCGGGAATTGTCGAGGATGTACATATTGCAGTTATTATCCAGGAGCGGAGCTACATTAAACTATCAGTATCTTTACGACAGACGACAAAAAAAAACAGTACGTATAAGTTTATTTATTTATTTATTATGAGAAAAAACATCACACATACACTTTTTTTTTTTTATTTATTTATTTTATTTTGGGAAACAAAACAGCTGTTACATATTTTACATTTTAAAAAAAATAATAATCAGGAAAGTAAGCCAATTACATTGTTCCACAGATTAATATACATAACAAAGACAATTCAGTACAAAGTCAAAGACAAAAGTGTGGTGTAAGTGTACAATTGTGATGTGTGTGTATGTGTGTGTGTATTTTATGAAGCGAGGGTGGGACATGAAGAAAGGTAGGAGAAGGAGGAAAGGGTGAGTTGTCATATTAATATAGTATTGGACATACCAAAAATTATACAATTTGGTACATAAAGTATTCATTATAATATTGATGATAGTTGTTTTTTTAATGACTGTAGGCTATTGTTAAAAATATCTGGCTTATGATTAAGGTTATTGTACATATTGCAGCTGCGGTTAATAAAGGTGTTGTTTGTTTTATAAATAATAAATTTGATTTATATGTGCAATCACAATATTTCCCATGGAGAAGTTACAGTGAAAACTTAGACGTGCTTAGAGAAAGGTAGATATAATAGTAATAAAATATAAAACATCTATAAATATTGAAAAACATATTATTTTTTATTTTATTTTTATTTTTTTATTTTTTATTTCTTTGGAAACTTAACAGCTATACATTTATAATACTTAATTTCAAATGAGAATACAAAATAAATAGCCAATTATAAAGTTTCACATATTTAAATTATTATACATTATTAATGTTGGGTAGTCATTGTAAGATGGTGAGTGTATGTGGGGGAAAGGGAAGGGTAATGGATATAGGAAAGCGTTGATAAGGAAGGGATGAATGTTTAAGGAAAGTAGGTTTGATTTTTAACCAGTAATATTACCAATTACTGCGCGTAATTGGCGTTTCAAGTAGGTATTAAGTAGAGTTAGGAATACATAAGAATGACATTTCAAAAAAATCGTTCACATAACATCATTTCCTCAACAGTGCATTCCAGCTATACCCAGGTCCTAAGAGGTTGTGTCAGTGATCTTTTTTACAATTTCCCAATTTTGTTGCAATAAAAATGTCAATATGGTCATCGTTATTTTAGATGGAATTTGTATTTGAAGCATACTATGTAATTGAATTCAATCGAATATATTATGGCATATTTTATATAGGTTATATTCTTGTCAAATCACGGTCTGCCTCTTCGATCTGCTGAACGTACCACACTAGCTATTGCCATTCATTCTACTGAATTTTTCAGTTCCTCTTTTGAAGTACAATCAGCAAGACTATGGAACACTTTAAGTAATGATATAACGACGTCTCAATCGATTCAACTTTTGAAAACAAAACTCAAGCTGTTTTACCTGTCTAATAATTCTTTACTGACACCCCATATCTATCCTACCTCCCCTCCCTCTACCTCTACCTCTATTTCCTTCCTTCCTTTGTTGCTGTCAATTTACTCTAAATATTATTTTCGTTTGTTGTAAATTTAATGTACATACCGATTTACTATTTATGACCTCACGTTGCTTTTTTTTTTTTTTTATATATATATAAGGCAACCCACCCTATAAGGAGGGTGATTTGTGCCATGACGAAACGAATATGTGTATATTTAAAAGGAAATCAATTTGTTATATGAGAATATCTCTTAAAGATTTATTGCATTTAAATTAAGAAATTTTGATATAATTGAGTGAACTTTAGTCGAATTTAGGGAGAGAAGATGCGACATATTTACAGGCAGAGGGACACGCAGCTTGGCATAAAAGTCGAATTTATCGTGTATTGGACACTCCATGAAAACGTGATCCAACGTTTCCACCTCTCCACAATCACACAAAGGACTGTCCCTTATGTGTATTTTGTAAAGGTGGTTTGCGATCATGCAGTGACCAATTCTCATTCTGCAAAGAAATTACCTTGTGGCAATAAACCCGCCATTGTTCACATTATAATGTACATGAAGTTAAATAAATAAAATATATGTTATTATGGGATATTAATTATATAAAAGTTATAGAGGACTCTGTTTGTTTGTATGTAGGTATGTACCAATATACTTGTTGGCTGTCTAAAAAGCTACAAAATAGAAATAGTGAAATATATCAAAAGAAATGTTGCCATGTGCCTACATAATATATATTATGTGAAATAGCGATGATTTGTATGAAATGTAGGTAAGTATTAACAATATATTTGAGATTGGTTTGCCTGTGTATAGTATAGTTATGTGACGTTAGTGAGAGGCAGGTGTTTCAAGGAATAAATTTATTATTTGGCGGCAAGTTTGTATGAAAAGCCGATAACTCGGCAATATAAAGCCTTCATTCATACCATGCTTCATGCATATGCTAAAACCTGTTTGCTACGGTCGTTTCACAATACAAATGGGAACGGGACAGACTTCCGCACAAATTATCCGAAAGAAAAAGCAGAATGCTAAGAATATCGTGGACTGACATGGTCAGTAACACTACTACAGTATTGCGTAGAGCCAACACCAACACAGAATTATTCACCAATGTTAAGCTCCATAAAGTGAGGAAAATAACATCGTCCTTGAAACATGTTGACTTTTGTCAAATAAAGTGGTGTAGGTATACAAAGTAAATTTGTTGTTATTATTTATTCCCTTTTAATCCTTTCCTAGATCCTTTTGATTCAGATTCACCATCATTCATGCATGTTTATTAGTTTTGTATAATTTGTGTTACATATTCTGGTCTTTATGAGGGTAATTTATTGTATTATTTAATGTATTTTGTAATTGTGATTGTTTGTGACAGTAAATAAAGAAATTCTTAAGGGGCATATAAACCTACACACCCAAATTTCAAATCAAATTAGTCAAATACGTTAAACGGCGTGTTTCTAGAAAAAATAGTATAAGTGTTTTCAAAATTTCTCTAGTGAATGTTCGTCACACAATATTAAAATTCAGCCTAAATTACCCTAAAAAGAACATTAAAAATATACCTTTTTAGAGTTTTTTTATTACTCCATAACTATGTGTCGTACAGAAATAAACCCTTAAGAGTTTGCTTAAAGAGTGCATAAAATCAAAGTGAATGGCCGGTAAAGTTTTTTCATTTCAGCTAAATTTTGTTCTTGAAATGCTAAAAATCAACAAATTTTGGGTTTCCGATAATTTAAATCACGAAAAAAACTTTTTTAGCGCACGTGATAGTTTGTACTACGAAGTTACGCTTACTTAAGCGTAACTTCATAGTACATTAGGCGGTTTTGGTATATCATGTTTTCAGTCACTAGATTTAGCGTTATATGTCCTCATAACGAAGCTCCGTAGCAAACAAGAAAAAAATGATCATTCGTTACCACACAATGTGGGGTAACCAGCGACAGATGTGCAAAACCTTATAACAGGAAGCACGATAACTTATCTCTCGGCACAGCCGAAAACGGCTCTACAGAGAGGGGATGTCCCCGTGTGTGACGAAGTCTTACTTTTTCTTCTAGAGAGGTAGGTGAATTTTTTTTCGAGTAAACGCTGCTGGAGAAGTTTCTCTTTGACTGGGGTGGCTAGAGGTAAATATTGGTACGATTTCCTCTCAATTTTGTATGTGAAAAGAGGTTCTTTGTATCAAAAAAGGTAACGATTGATGAACCACGTACTCTGATGTAATATTATGGAGATTATTTTTATCTCAGCCACCTTCAGGTTGAGAAAATAATATGCTCCATATACGACCTCTGAGTCCATACTTTAGCCTAGAATAACACAATAAATTTTGTGTTTATCGATAATTTGTTTTGAAAACAAAGTTACCTTCGTCTTTAAAACCATGGAAAATATGAAATTTCTATATAAAATAATATATAACATACCTCCCTGACCTTCTTGAGCTTATCTGCTTCAGAGTTCAATACTTTAACAGTAGGTAAAATGATACCTTTTCAATAACACCTATTCATAATTATATTGGTAAGAACGAATTGATTCAAAAAATTTGTACAAAATATAATAGGTACTTTCCTTATTCATGTACATAGATATTTTTGATTTAAAATTGACTTTTTTAAACATAATTGTAAGGATATTTATATTTAATCACGAGAGCATTTTCGATGTCAACATCTCCTTACTTCATCCTTTCCTCAAACTCCTAGCCCCTCTCCCAACATCTTTCCTTCAACCCTTTTTTAATTATTTGCGTTTATATGTTTATTATTTCTTACCTACATATTAAGTGAAAACCTGTTATTTCTTTCCTTGTTTATATTACCTAATATTTACAAACATATACATAAATACCATTACGCCATGTCCCTTACAGGGTAGGCAGAGAGAACCGAACGCCACTCACTTCTATCTTGACATACATTCATCGCCTCGACAACATTCATACATCGTTTTATACATGTTCGTCTGTTGTTCACGCTTCTAACATTTCCGTCTTTCAAAATATCGTTCACATGGACGTGCCATCCCTTTCTTGGGCGTCCCTAACCTCTCATTCCATTCCTGTCCGTAATGTATGTTTTTTTCGTCAGGCGTTCCTCATTCATTCTCCCCATGTGGCCAAACCATCTAAATGTGTTCACTTTCATTCTATTAATAACATTTTTATTTATCCTACATTCTTTCCTTACGTCCTCTTTTCTGACCTTGTCATACATCGTTCTATTACAGATTCTTCTTAGCGACTTAATATTTATATCTATTTTTTTATAAAAAAAAACTGTTGGTTTTCTAATCAAAAAATAAATAAATATTAAATTGTATTTATAACTTGCTGGGAGGCACCGCATTAGAATATTACTTTATTTATTAGGTATATCGCATTATTTAATTTAAAGAAACTCATTGCATAGTCTATGCTCTCCTGATACTTATTTATTTTGCGACCAGTGCGCCACCAGCAGCATTACTAGAATCACACAGCGAGGCACCGGCTTAAAATAGTGCATCCACTCTTTTCTATAATCATTGCTTTTGAGTGTCCTCTAAGAGCCGGGTTATTGAAAATACAACAGGCAACAATAACATCTCATATAATTTAATTAAGCAAATAGGTACAGTCAAAGCCTGAAATTTTACATAATATGGAAATATGTATAAGGTTATATACCGATTTCAGAAATGACTCCGGTCGATTTGTTGCTACGGATATATACCAACTGAATGTTTTAAAATTTGGACTTATTATTTTCAGTTCTTCTTCTTATTCTTTCGTGTCAGCAACGCATTTAAATAATTTTCTGCCAGTGCCTAGCAACGTCAATAGCACAATCATTGCCCACCATAAGATGGTGCATGGTGCAGTTTACTGGACTTGAGGGGCAGCTGCACAGATGTGCGGTGGTCTGCTGCTCTCCACAGTCACATGTCGTTGGTATTCCCTGTTGCAGGAAGCCCCATGTATCCAGCGTTCTCCCAACGCCCGTCCTCAGTCTGTTTAGTGACTTCCACGTACGCCACTCCACGTTGTGGCCCGGGGGAAGACTCTCCTTAGGGCAGACGAAGTTATAGGGGGCTTCTTCTGCCATAGACGGAGCCATTCCTGCACAGGGTGAGATGTAAGTGGCTGCGTTGATGTCAGGAAACTTTTGCGTGATCTTAGTTTTATTTCAGGGGTTTTCAGTTGAGTTAATATTTGATACAGCACCGGTCGCTGAAAATCGCTGAAATTCAACGATTCATCGTTCAGGGATTGTCAACATTCAAAAGAAAATACATTTCATTGACTATATAATATTCTAAACTGTATTCTACTGAAAAAAAAATATTATTCTTAATGAGTTTATTAGTATACTTAGTGAAGAGTTAAGAGTTGGCCCTAACACAGTAGCTTTATGGTATGCACGAGTGAATTTTGCGGAGTGCGATAATGGTACAAATAAAATTTATTCATTAAACCAATCATGTGATTTACATAAATACTTACTGTGAAGAAGTATCAGGGTAGCATACTTAAGCAGGGTTATGAATATTACATAACCATCATAGGTACCTATTTTCTTTTTGTTTCATCTCATTCTGCAACAGCTGTATGTGAGTGCCTCCCTGCATACCTTTTATATTTTCCACCTCTTGAATTTCCATGCACTCCTGGTAATTGAAATGTACATTATTATGAAAATTTTTCATTTCACAACAATGAGATTTAATTTTTAAACTTTAAATAATCGTGTTTTAAAATGGAAAAGCAGGCAGGCGCTTTATAGCGTTCGTAAATGTACGCTTTTTTCTGCCGTACTAAAAAATCTAAAACATGGCTAGTTGCTGAAATTGTTTTTCACAAAAATGCAATTTAGCATTTTTATCTTGCGTCTGATGCTGAAAACTCAATTATGAACGATGTTCATGGGGATTTTCATAAAATATATTTTACATTCGAGTTTTTTAAATAAATTGACTTGAAAAATATTTGGTCATTTATTTTTATTTATTTTTATTCGGAAAACAAACAGGATACAATGTTATAAGTATAAATATAATATGATGACTTAAACAGTAAGGTAAGTTCATTGTACCCCAATAATATGTTTTCACATAAGATATAAAATGAACTTTTTTTATTAAATAATCGTAAGTTAAAAAGTAATTAATTTACATAATACTTGTATGTAGCATATATTAAGTAAGTGGATATGTGTTATATATTATGTATGTGTGTTATATATTATAACAATATTGTGTGTATATTTATGCGAGATACATTTTGATAAAATATGCTACTAAACAATTAAAAATTTATGCTACTATGCAAATAAAAACATATGCAACCATTAAAATGTTGTGGCGATATCGTAACCAATGATGTTTATCCTAGGTGCGATTATTGCTAGTTGAAAAAAACCATTAAAATATAAAATTTTGCCTCTATGCAAATAATTCTGTTTGGTAAATATTCTGGATGGTTGGAAAAAAATGCCTAGTGGCAATAAATCCCCCAGTGTACAATTATTTGTTTGTATTATGTACAAGAAGATTTATAAATAAATAAATAAATAAATAAATCAATAAATAAATAAATAAATAAATAAATAAATAAATAAATAAATAAATAAATAAATAAATAAATAAATAAATAAATAAATAAATAAAAAAAAAAATAATAAATAAATTAACTAATTAATTTATAAATACTTAAATAAATAAATTGATAAATGAATAAATTAATAAATAAATACATAAATAAATAAATAAATAAATAAATCAATCAATAAATAAATAAATAAATAAATAAATAAAAAAAAAAAAAATTAACTAATTAATTAATAAATACTTAAATAAATAAATAAATAAATAGATAAATAGATAAATAAATAAATAAATAAAAAAAAAAAAAAAAAAAATTATAAATACATAAATAAATAAATAAATAAATAAATAAATCAATCAATAAATAAATATATAAATAAATAAAAAAAAAAAATTAACTCATTAATTAATAAATACTTAAATAAATAGATAAATGAATAAATAAATAGATAAATACATAAATAAATAAATAAATAAATGCATCCATAAAAACGAAAAATTATGCTTCTAAAAAAATATGCAACCAAAAAAAATAAAATTTATGCTACTATACAAATATATGCAACCATAAAAATAAATTATGCAACCATAAAAAATATTCGTAAAAAACTGTTATAAATAGGTTCGTAGAATGCACTATGATGGAGTTGCACTATTCACATCATGGAGCATATTATGTATGTAGGTACACATGGAGCAGACGTGAAGATCTTGCGAAATGCGAATAGTGCTTTCATTAAATGTTCATATTCTACAGCGCAGACACTTGGCCTAGATATTTAGTAAAGGTTTATGTTATAGAGGGTGGGTACAGAGAATAGGAGACCATGCGACCAAGCTGAAGTATGCCAACCCACACACACACACACACACACACACACACACACACACACACACACACACACACACACACACACACACACACACACACATATACAGGCAGATATGTACATGCGGACTTTTTAGTAAAAATCAGGGAGGAAAAATCTTTTATATTCTTCACAGTGACACTATTTAATATTTTTTTAAATCTATTTTATAACAGGAGTTAAATTTAAGAATTTAACTAGGTGCTGGATACAGAGAGAAGGGAATATTGCACCTACCTGTTGGCGAATTTCTTCCTTCGTCTGGGAGTTCTTCACGGAAGGCACTCACTAACCTCTGGTATTACAACACAAAATTGATGGTGAAAGACATCACTTCCAAACACGGTTTGTTACGGGTATGTTAAAAGGGGCGGACGGCGCGTAGTTTTTAGTTGATCAATACGAAGGGTATCGAAACTAATTTTGTAGACGATTGTATACAGCTGACTACTCATATAGGTAGCAATATATTAGGAGAGGAAAAGGTTTGGAGTGTTGCCACATTTACCGAACATTGGGTCTAGCGACGTCTAGCGAAAAGTTAACTTGCAGTAAAGTCAAACTTACTCGAATATTTTTATTATTGCATATGCGCAAACATTGGATTTTTTTCCCTGTCGGGAGTCAAAGATATTTTATAACAGATTTTTTAATTATCTCAATAGAGACGAAGTTGGAATATTTATTGTAGGGGAACCGGGAAATCAAGTTAGATATAAGAATTATTGTAGCTTTCATTATTTACAAAAAAAAACCAATTCTCTCAATAGATGGCGTTACAACAAAATAAATTAAAAATAATAAGATTGTTGTTCATAATTTCACCCATTGATGGCTGTAGTAAAAATTCCTTATTTTCAAGCGAAAAGAATTTCAGTATTACAATATATAGAACTTTCAAAAATTGAATTGATAGGGATCTCATTAAAAAGGCATAATTGGTGAACGTTGCGCAAGCGCATAAAGTGATCACGTAAACCAGCCGATGACAGGTCGTAAGCCCTGTAGGTGCCTTGATTTCCCGGTTATCCTACAATAAATATTCCAACTTCGTCTCTATTGAGATAATTAAAAAATCTGTTAAAAAATGTCAAACTTACTGTTTATCAATTGCCTTTATTTCCAGCAAAGGCAATTTTCCATTTTTTTCCGTTTTCTCTTTTAATTTTACTGCCACAAGGAAATCTTCTAGCTGACCAGTTATCCGAAGAAGCAAAAGCTTCCACCTAGTGTGCATTTGTTGAATTACAAAGGGAACATTCGTTTTTTGATAGCTTTTCACCCTTAAACAGTGTTTTCAGCCAACATTTTTCTAAAGAATATACATAAAACCTAGTAAGTGCATGGCGTATGTAAAGTAATTGTGTATAAAATAAACTGGGGTAACTAACGATAGGCGTGCGGTTTTGCATTCGGTACCTTATAAAAAGAAGCATGACACATATGTGTAAACCCACACACCAGTCTCGCCTCTCCTGAAAGGGGCTACATTCAGAATGGTTGGTTGTTTAATCATTTATGAAAAATATTAAGCTCCGTAAACTGTTGTACTTCGGCCATATTCTGAGAGGTGAAAAGTATGCCATCCTTCAGCTCGTCATAAAGGGGAAGATAGAGTGTCGTAGAGGGGTCGGAAGAAGACAGCTTTTCTAGCTGCGAAACATCCGCGAATGGACCGGTATAAGAATTGTGGAGGAGCTGTTTCGCACTGCACAGGACAGGGAGGCTTTTTCTATGGTGGTCATCAACGTCGGGGAGACCTGATATGACACAAGAAGAAGAAGAAGAAGATGATAAATATGAATTGTTATTTTGCCTGTTGTTTTTTTTTTATTATCCGGCTCTTACGGGATACCTGAAAACTATGACAATAGAAAAGAGTGGAAGCCACTATTCTTAGCCGGTACCACACAGTCAAAATAACATCTCACGTAGTTAAGCAATGAGGTTCACCGCCCATTCTGAATGTAGCGCCTTTTTAGGTGAGACGAGATTGTCTGTATGGGGATACCTGCACGCTTGTGTAGTATTTTCATTTATAAGGTAACGTACCCTACATTGTGTGATATGCTGTGATGGTATGAATGAACGCTATGACCACATTATGAGACGATCGATGAAGCAAACTTTTGACCTCGAGACTACAGCCAGAAGACCAGGCAGACCAACAGCCACATTTGCGAGAAACGGATCTGAATCCTGGGGGGCAAGTCAAAACATCTTTAGATATCATAGAACTCCATATGATAATTATATCCATGATATGGGTAATCACGAGGATTTTGATTTCGCCGGTTGGACCAGACTTGCCACACTAATCTCTAGCACAGGCGAGTTTGGCGTGATGGAATCAAAAGATGATTTTTACTTTCAGACCAAGGACCGCTGCTTTACGACGACTTGTGTAGGTAAGTGAAATAACCATTAGACGTTATACGTAAAGTACACATGGGTTGGGTAACTTAAAAAAAAACTTTTAATGGAAATGTGTTTTATGCTATCGCACGACATATATTTTTTTTATAAATAATGACCAAAACATACGTTCTTGTTTTACCTTGTGTTGATAAAGAAACATTATCTTATTACTCTCCACTTCTACGGAACAGTGGTGAGTAAAGAGTATTTTTTCATATTACGTAATTTCACAGGAGTTACCCTCCGAGGTAAGGAGTTTGGAAATAAGAACAGTGATGTTGAAGATGTGCGATGGGAAAATGTAAGAACGATGTTTGGTATCGAATGATGGTCAAATCAAAATACCTTTTAATTCCCGTCAAAATCCTTCCACAACTGCACTATTTACTCTAGCGGTCAAAATCGTAACAAGGACTTGCCATTATTTATTCGTCGCATCAATTCGTCGTTTGAATAATATAGTTTCGTTTTAAATATACATCATCATCATCATCGTCATCGTGTCATCGTATTATGTAGTTATTTATTATGTTATACATATGTGAGAAGCCGTTGAGGATAACATATACATGGGACACAAAATAAAATTGAGAAAGGATAATCAATAAGCAGAGATACCCAGACGAATTGGACTAGGTTAGGCAGCCTTCGGTAAACTCGGTCACATCCTGAAAAACAAAGATGTTCCGATAAATTTGAAAAGAAAGGTCTTTGAAACATGTATCCTCCCAGTGGTAACATATGGATTGGAAACAATGACACTAACTGCAAACGTAATATACAAATTGAAATATACGCAACGAGCTATGGAACGGCAAATGTTAGGAGTGAGCCTCCGGGATAAAATAAGAAATGAAGAAATCAGACGCCAAACAAAAGTCGTTGACATAGCAGACCGTGTTGCAAAGTTGAAATGGCAGTGGGCAGGACATGTTGCAAGACAGGGTACCGAGAGGTGGACACCCAGAATACTAAAATGGACACCGTGGGAAAATAAAAGACCGGTAGGGCGACCACAAAAAAGATGGGTCGACGTTATTATTCCGGTTGCGGGAAACGGTTGGCTGGAGGAAGCACAAGACAAAGAGAGATGGAGTTCATTAGAGGAGGCTTACATCCAGCAGTGGAGACATGGCTGACAAAGAAGAAAGGAGAAGAAGAGAGGAGAGGATATTAAGTAAGAGAACGAGATTAAAAGGTTAGTACCGCTCCTTAGTCAAATACCGTATGACATGCGTTACATTGAAAACAATTCAATCCACAACTTCGATATGATACAGTCCATTATTCCTTCAGCCCGATTAGCAATCGGCAATCAGCGCTCATAAAGACATCGGAGATATCTCGCGGGGAATACGAGTTCAGACCAAGTGGTAAGAATAGTATCAGATGAATATCCTGCAGGTAGCAGACAACTCAGACGATGGAATGAGAGCTTCCAGGAGCAGGTTCCGAAAATAACAGCACCTAGTCTAAGCTGAAGCAGATGAAGGTTATTTATATAAATAAAAGACTAAGCTCATAAAAAAAACATGTAAGAGGACGTTTCGTTGTGATGTTTTTGTATTTATAATAATAATAATAATAATATACACTTCCTTGCACCCTGCATAAGTGGCGAGTTTTTTTCCAATTTCTTCTAAATTAATCAGTGTTTCCAGCCCATAGAAGCAATATTAGCGTGAAGAATAAATTTAAATAAATTTCTCCTCTGCTGGGGATCGAACCCAGGACGCCCGCACAGAAACCAAACCGTTTTACGACCTGTGCGACGGCGGTCAGGCGTATGACGTTCAATTGAATTTCGTGTCCTCTGTACCTACAACCCAAACTATTTAATAATAAAAACATTTTTAGTAAAAAATAATATATAAATAATGACTTGTTATTCTTCAATTTATTTCAATTGTACTTAATAGGAAAAAAAAGTGTCAAACTTGAAATTGGGATTCATCCCTAATCAAGCTTGAATTATTTTACTGTTCAAAGTAACACGCTTTTTCCCTATATTGATTTTTTTTGGATAAAACTCGTTTTTAATTAAACACCCAACAAAAGAATCGATCAACACCTTTCAATAGAGCCAGATAAAAAACTTGTGATTAAATGTTTTCCAAGATTTAATTGACGTTTCGTTTTGAATAGTTTCTACGTTACAAAAGTGAAAAAGAGGGCCCATCCAACTTCAATTCGTCCCTGATACATATGTACGATACAACGTTATAGGATTTTGATTCGGAAAAATCGAATAACATTGTTAGAGCAGAATTGCCAAATGCAACTCGAGCTAAGAGATTAGTGGATTTTATATTTTAAATAATTGCACTTTGTCACGACGCGTTATTCACGGCGATAAGGTAAATAACAGGATAAGAAGAAATGGATCGAGAACCAGTACGGAATAAATCCTCGTCTTGATCGCTCACCCAGTCGAATGAAAGATGCGAAGTCGTTGCAAGAACACAGCACTACACATTGAATGTTTCCTTTCTGCGAAGTCGTTGCAAGAACACAGCACTACACATTGAATGTTTCCTTTCTGCGAAGTCGTTGCAAGAACACGGCACTACACATTGAATGTTAAGGATGATTCACGGCGATATTGAGCAATAAGCGCGACATAACGTAGTCCGAATGTCATGCGTTCGAGGTCGACGGCAAGCAAGTACTAGTTGGAGTGTGGTAGGAACGAAACAGAGCAGTTACAGGAAAAATGAAGGATCAAGACAGGTGATTTGTATTCACACTACAGAACAATCATAATTTCCTATGTCTGTATGTTCTTCTGCATAAAGTTGCTCAAATCGACTTTTAACTTATCAGGCACACATATAGTACCGAGAGATATAATGTTACGATTAAACGCTGTGGAGATACATACACAAATACATATCATCACGGCAAATCCCACAATGTGGGATTATCAGCGACAGGTGTGCGGGTTTGCATCACCTTATAAAAGGAAGCACGACACATGCCTGTATGCTCATCTCAACTTTAATGGCACAAAGTACATTCAGAATGGGTGGTAAATGTCATTGCTGAACTTTGTGAATGTTATTTAGCCTGTTGTATTTTCGATTACTCGGCTCTTACGGGAAACCCGACAGAAACAGGTTTCTAAAATAATGACGGTAAAGTCTCCGTTTCCTAGTTTACTATTCATTGCGAGAAGGTACTCTATACTCTCTCTACACCATTTGTTAGCAAAAAAAGGATTTCAATTGCCGATTTCTTCCAACGCAATTGGGTCGATGATTACCCATTAAGCGAAAAACATAGAAAAATATTTCATGAAAGAATTCGCCAATTTTAAATGAAAGGGACAAAGATTTTCCTTAAGATTTGATGAGTGGACATCACAGATATATCTTAGCGAGCAGCATAAAGAGATTCATTTTAATCTTGGTTTAATCAGAATTCACAGATCCAGTACTCTAAATCCTTGCAGTGGATTGGTGTCAGAATTATTCTTACTTTCTAAATGTTTAAAGTTTTATTGAGTTTCAAATACCACTCCAAAAAAGTAGTTTTTTTTAAATACTTAATTTCTTTGAATATTCAAAAATTGATGGATTTGCTGGATCCAGCTGCGTTGATATTAATCTAGCAAATATCTTGCTGGATCGAAAAGGCTGCTGGATTGCAATACCATACATTATATAACATTATAATACTCTCATGTTGGCAACATTTTATGTTTGAAATTTAAATTAGTTACATACCTACTAAGATTTCTCTTATTTAACCTAAGTATTATTAGTTATTATAGGTACAATATCACTGGGTTAACCATTTGTTTTATGGAGCATTTTAACCTTTTAATATATTAACTTCCGAGTCCTGCAATTAACCTGTCAGATTTGTACTTGTTAAGGTACCTAATTTATTTACTAATTCACAATTTCAATTATATATTTATTCAAAATAGGATCAGCGACAAGGAAAAAATATTCAACATCAACAAAAAAAATTGAAAAGAGTGGAAGCACTATTCTTAGCCGGTGCCTCATAGCAAATCATCTCTGATATAAGATCTTAAGTTTAGATTCCTTTTGTTTTAGCAATTAATATATAGGTATTTTACCTTGAGACCTATTGTGTTGACGATCTTACATGGAACTGGCGAAGCATTATATTTTATGACAGTACCATAATTTATATTAAATTGTACCTAACCATTCTTGTCTATTCAACGTTTAAAATACCTATATAAGTGATTCTTAATTATGGTGAAAATTATATATATATATATAATGAAGGTTGAAATTAAACGTTCATTCATTCATACAATAATGTAACATCCAACAATGGGGTAAATATCGATAGGGTGTAGGTATGTATCGCGGAACGTACGGAAAAAAAACATGTCGAATTGATAATATTGATTAAATAACTTAATATTCGCCCGATTCAATAACTTTTTAAGAACGCTCCGACATAAATGGGTGCGTTCCTAAGTTGGTATTTCATAACGCTGAAATAGGTACGTTCCTATTAAGATGGTGACTGCTGCCAACGTACCTATTTTTTTAATTTGAATTTGCATCATTACTACAAAACGAATCATTTTGAAAAAAATAACCTAGTTATTTTGGATATTAATAAAGAAAAATATATCTTAACTTTTTAACTATGTTCTGTACATATTCTTGTAGGAAAATAATAAGCATAACCCGATTTTTGACATTTATCTTAAATTTCTAAAAAAACTATAAGGTACAGAGCATTATATTTTTTTGTAAATTAAAGAAGATCAAAATATATGGAAAAATACGATGTAACGATGCATTAATGCATCAGGTTTAGTTAATAAACCAAAAAACTTTTATTTCGCAATGGCGCTGAATGGAAAATAAATGTTTTTTAGGTTTATTTACTAAACCTGAAGCATTAATGCAACGTCACATCATATTTTTCTAAATATTTTTGTCTTCTTTAATTTAAAAAAAAACATGTTGAACTACGCCTTATATTTTATTAAAAATATAAGATAAACGTTAAAAATGGGGATATGCCATTATTTTTCTACAATAATTTATGCAGAACATTATCAAAAAGTTAAGGTATAAGGAAATGGAGGTTAAGGTAGGGGAGGGAGGATGGATATGGGGTGTTAGTTAAGAATTATTAGACGTCGTAGTATCATTACTTAAGGTGTTCCATATTCTTGCTGATTGTACTTCAAAAGAGGAACTGAGAAATTTAGTAGAATGAATGGTAATAGCTAGTGTGGTACGTTCGGCAGATGGAAGAGGCAGACCGTGATTTGACAAGAAAATAACCTTATTCTTGAGATATTGAGATATTATTTATTATAAAACATCAGTTGCGTACGAAAAAAAAATAAAAAAGGGAAAATTTACACGTTTTATGTTGAAAATAAAAACCAAAGAATATTAGTGCAGATCAATTGAAATATTAGGTTAGGCGCTTGCGTAGTCTGCGCCATAGACAATTTGAGTTCCAATTATCATCTACGGTGCAGTAATTTTGTAGATTTTAGTTTTGGGAACAACGTCAGTTACATAATGCGAAATTACGTTCAAATAACTGTAATTCCAAAACGTTCCTATTTTAGTTCAAAAAGTTATCAAATTTGACGTACAGGTTAAGGAAGTATAAAATATTTCTTCGTTTAGTAAAAGACTGCGATTAAATTGTCTGTAAATCTCTGATGTTCATTCAATCATACCATCACGACACATAATTTTTATAGCGCCGTTTAATGGTAAAAGAACATTTCAAGGGCGCTTTTGTTTATTTGTTGACTGCGATACATAGTTGTCTTAAGAGGCTATAGTAGGCTATATAGTATATTTTGATAATAATTTCCCCAGTACCTACCCTCAAAAGATACGTCTTTGAAACAAAGAAAATTTTTATTTTCATCTTTATTCTATTGCAGGAGTTTTTTGAAAGTTGAATTTGTTTGTTATTTTTTTTGTAAAATTAGATTTAGTAAAACCCATTTTTATTTTTTTACTGTAAGAAACTAAAAGGCTTATGAAGTAGATTTTTACTTCAATCAAAAGAGAATATGAAAATCTACCGGCTGAGTTTTTTAATATTATAATATTTTAATAACTATTCTTGCTATTTAAAAATCTTTTAAATTTTTACCTTTTCTTCACGAAAAAAGGTTGTGTTTCACATATTGCTTCGTGTTTTATACATAAGAAGGTAATTTAGCGTTCATGGGCCTTAAGCAATTTACTGAAGGTCCCAAAACTCTGCTCGATAATAATAAAAAAATAGTGGAAGCACCATTCTATGCCGGTGTCTTACATGTTTCTCAAAGAAATGCAATAAATACACGAGGTTAAAGTTGGGACATGGTATATGAAATGATTAAGAAAAGGTGCCTAATTGAAAGCAGATATTGAGGAGAAAAGAAGGCTCTTCTTTTGTAATTTAGAGGTCAATTTAAAGAGATTGACCTATCAAATGTAACGAGGGATTGATTAAACCTATTAAGGGGGATAATAAAAACCAAATGGAGATCCTCTGATGAACATTATTGAATAATATTTTTTAATTACCACCCACCCGCTAATTTAATTCAACTTCACGTTTTTAACTCAGCCATCCAACATAGAGATAATATCTGACTGTTTTTTCGTCAATTAAAAATTTCTAAGTAGGTACTGAATTTCAAGAAATATTTCAAAAGATGAAACGTTTCCACCTTGTTTTCTTATACACCAAGAGCCAGCGACAGTACAAATTTACGTCGTAGTATAAAGGCTGTTTTTTTCTGTAAAAGGGTACCACAGCAGATAACAACGATTCGATAAAAAATACTCTGCGTAGTAGTGGCTTTCGGAGATAACAATCTTCAAATTGTACTGTCGGGGGGTTTTCATAAACCAAAGTGTTAATGGAAGGTGTGATTTATTAGTCTCCCGCAGAAAATAATCACGATTTATACTATAGCGGACGTGTTCAAATATTAATTTTCAACAGTATGAAGGCTGTTATATCCGAAACCCACCACTACTCAGGGTTCATACTATGTATTCATTCGTTGTTAGCTGCTGTGGTATCCTTCTACAGAAACAAAATTGCCCGAGAACCTACATGAAATAAAATACCCCTATACAAAACGACCTAAGTCTAGAATCGCGGGAACTTACACTATAGTAAATATTATATGAGAATCGGGAAATTAAGACATCTACATCGCTTATAATATTAAAACTTCGTCTTAATTGATGACATTGTATTCTGAAAGTTTCATCACAATGTATTTGTTTGAATGTTCTTGTGTACCTACTATGTGATATGTGCTGTGTGCTATATGATATGTTCGGCGTGTTTATTCTACTTCATCGATTATAAACTAAAGTCCTTATTCGATTCTTTTCAAATTTTGAAAATATTTATATCTAATACTCGCTTAGACTCCATTAGATTTTGAAGGATATCTGATCAGTGCTTCTCTGTTTTCTTAACTTCGAAATATTTCAAAATGAAGCCTGTCTCCAGAGTTTGACAGTTATTTATTGGACGTGTGTTACATTTAATAATTGACATAGTAGGTTACCCGTTATTTACCCGAGAGGCTATCAAAAATAAATAAAATATAAAGAATAAAATTGATCAAATATATATATTATTGCTTATAGAATATTTTCTAGTTTTGATCTTAAGTCGTTGCTATTTAAGTGTCTATGTGACATCGGATGAAAATATCCCGCAAAATCACTGCTGTATTAACGTCAGACATATTATTATCAACTTGGAGATTTAGAGATGTAAGCTTTCGTTTTTGCGCCATCAATTACAATTTGCAATGTGACATTTTTAAAAATATATATTTCATAATGTGACTCTAACATCCAAATTTAGCGGGCCACAAATGAGGCGAAATGTCAACAAAAAAACATAACGAAGACATCATTTATGATGGAAGACCCTACCGAGGAGACATCTAGCGGCGGACGGACGAAGTGAAAAAACCCACGGTTTCTCAGAAAAAGACTTTTTCTAAAGCCATTAATTTCACATTACTCAAATACATATTTATGAGAAAAAACGAGCCATTCATTCTTTGCGATGTTGGGCAATATCGGCCTCTGAAAAGAAAAAGGAATTTATTTCTTAAAAATAATAATAATAATATTATTATTTGACTTGAAACTGAAATCGCTCAGCTGTTTGCCAAAAAATATCCTTTTTACTCTCCACTACTAAGAAAAAGTAGAGTTATGATTTTTTACATAAATTTTATAGTATTGAAAAAGGGAATAGTAGACTTATGATTTTTAACATAAATTTTAAAGAATTGGAAAAGGAAAAAGGAGAGTTATGATTTTTTACATAAATTTTATAGTATTTTATAGTATTGGAAATAAATAGTAGATTTATGATTTCTACATAAATTTTATAGTATTTTATAGTATTGGAAAAGAAAAAAGTAGAGTTATGATTATTAATATAAATTTTATAGAATTTGAAAAAGAAAAAGTAGAGTTATGATTTTTAACATAAATTTTATAGAATTGGAAAAGGAAAAAGGAGAGTTATGATTTTTTACATAAATTTTATAGTATTTTATAGTATTGTAAAGGAAATAGTAGATTTATGATTTTTACATAAATTTTATAGTATTTTATAGTATTGGAAAAGAAAAAAGTAGAGTTATGATTTTTAACATAAATTTTATAGTATTTTATACTATTGGAAAAGGAAAATGTAGAGTTATGATTTTTTACATAAATTTTTTAGTATTTTATAGTATTGGAAAAGGAAAATGTAGAGTTATGATTTTTTAAATAAATTTTATAGTATTTTAAAAGGATTGCGTAAAGTGATCACGTTAACCAGCCGATGACAGGTCATAAGCCCTGTAGATGCTTTGAGTTTCTGATTCTTCTATAATATCCCAACTTCGTCTCTATTGAGATGTTAAAAAGTTTGTTAGTAAAAGTATCATGGTATTTTGTAGAAAATGTGGTAGGTATACTGTGAGTTACGTTAAGATGTTTGTGTGTATGGTGTACCTATCTTCTATGAATTTTTCTTTTATGTGTATGACATATGGTATACTTAAGTACTACAAATGTTGTTTTTTTGTGTACGACATTATGGTGTACATACTTACTATGAAGTTTTGTTTCGTGTGTATTTACAGTGATAGTGCACCCACCTACTATGAAATTTTGTGTCCTCTATACATAAGCATAAAATTTAAAATGCATTATCTTAGAGCTGTACGGTCTCATCTGTCAAAAATGTTATCACGTTCTGGAAATCAAAACAATGTTTTTTTGTTAAAAGAATGTAAACGACAAAACTAATATGGCTTCATAAAAATTGGGGGGGTTGAAAACCTTTTAACAAGTAAAAAATTGTACATTCAAAATTAAATGAAGTTGTGATTTACCAAAATCCATGCAAATCTTGCAAATCTATCGTACCTACTGGAATTATATAAGGTGACTTTTGAAATTTTTGTTTGAAAATTGTCTAAAATAAAAATGTCACACCATTTAAATGTTTGCAGGGATTTTTAACTATTCACGAAGCTATATTAAAGTTTCTAAAACAATTTAGTTGAAGCTTTTCCAAAACCCATGCATATTTGAAGTGCTCTTACGTTGTCGAAAACTGTGCGTATACAATTTTGTTTGAAATTATAAAAATATAAATATTTCCTACCATCTTAAAACTTAAAAGTAACAACAATGTATGTAGTGTAGAGTTTTTTGTTGGTCACAATTCCCTCGTTTTCCATTTAGGGTATATTAAGTATTTCTGTTTGTGTAGGTATTGGTTTCTCGTTGCGGTCGAACCGTTTGTAAAAATATATACGTATATGTATTTTCACTAATGAAAAAAGCAAATTACTTTTGAATGTAATCTGTTACTTAAATTCCTACACGTTTTGGCCTTTATATTTTATCATCTACAAGCTCCAAACAATCATAAATAAGTGATTTAAGACCATTTTAACTTGTTGGTCAAAGGGTTTGAAAAGGTAATTCTTTATGGTCTGCTAAATAAAAGCTAAGAACGAATGTATATGAAAGAATGAATAGATGGGCCGATGTCAAAGCGGTTAGCACGCTGGACTAGTTATCCAGTGGTCGCGAGTTCGAATCCTGCCTCGACCGATTTCGTTCACCTATAGCGCAAGCATTTTTGCTTATTTTAGGGAACGTAACAAGATGTATATAAACTTGTTTAACAAGAATTTATTTAAAAAAATAAATAAATTAAATTAATAAGTATAGATCATGTTGATTAATACACATTCAATAGTGGACAAGCTGGATAAGTTTATGAAAAAACAAGGTTTTTGCTGTGATTCACCGGCTTAGAATAGTGTTTCCAGTCTTTATCGATTTTCATAATTTTCATCTGCACGGTAAAAGCCGGATAATCGAAAATATGAGAGGCAAAATAACATCCCGCATAGTTTAGCAATGAGAATCACCACATATTGCCTTTTTAAGTGAGCATGTGCCGTGTTTACTTTTATAAGGTAATGCACACCAGCAAACCTGTAGCTTGTAACGCCACATTTATGGATATGCCATGATGTTGTAATTAAATAAATGAAAGTTCATGGCGAATTTTAATGGAAAAATAATAAAATCCGACCGCCGTGGCACAGTTGGTATGCCGTTCGGTTTCTGTGCGGGCGTCCTGGGTTCGATTCCCAGCAGAGGAGAAATTTATTTAAACTAATTTCTTATGCAAATATTACTTCTCTGGGCTGGAAACACTGGTTAGTTGGAAGAAATTTCCATACAGCAATAAACTCGCCACTTGCGCAGGGTGCAAGGAAGTGTTCATTATTATTATTATTATTATTAAAATCATACATGTAGGTACACCTGGAATGGACATTTTTCGCATGATTTTTACCAAAAAATATTTTATTTAATTTATCATTTACGTCTCAACACCCTTTTACCTACATATAGGTACAACATAAAGCAATATGAAACAGTATACAATTTTTTAGCTAGCCACCTCCTAATTCATATATTTCACTAGTTGCATGTAACACATGAGATCCAACTGTCGATAGCAATAGTATGTATAGTTGAAGAATAAAAATCAAACTATAAACCCATAAATCCAAATTATTGAAAATTTTAACACATGTTGGTATGTATGTCAAGATAGGACAGTATGGAGGTCAGTCCTCTTTTCCTTCCCGGAATATGAAAACAGCATGATGGTTCTGTATGTATGTTTGGATATTAAGATCCTATCAAACTATTTAGTCTTCTTACATATTGTGTATAGGCGACTGCCATATAAATTGTATGAATCGATGTCGTCACTAAATTCAATTTCTATAAAAATTGTTAAAAAAAATTTGAGATGTACAAATACAATGTTAATAATATTTTTTATAGAAAATTAAATTATCTAGTTGGGGTATTTCGGCTTTTTTCGATATTATTAAAAAGTTTGGAAATATAGGCAGTTAAACTCATAAATTTATAATAAAAAAATATTTTTCTTACTAAAAAATGTTTGAGAAACCCTGGAATTAAAAAAAAAAATTAATTTGAGATTTTGTATTTGTCTATATTTATACCAATTTTCAGCGTTCTAGCTTTTATGGTTTCTGAGATATATGGAAAAATAAACCAAAATTTCAAAAGTTGATAACCCCTGACTGAAACAAAAATTCACAATAGGCGTGATGACAGTAAGAAAAAATCATTGAAATTATGATTTTATAAAATAAAATATGTTATAAAGATTTGAAAAAATATATTTATTTTCATTTTAAAAGAGCGAATAATATTAATATTATTAAAATAAAAATACAAAATATGTTTGTCCGCCATTTTATGTGAAACACCAATCAGAGCGCATGACGTCACCATATTGTTACTGTCAATTGTGTTTGTTACTGTCAACTGTAGTGTTGTTCGAAATGGCTATTTTTTTCATAACAAGCTATATGGAATATGCTGCTTATTTTTAACATGCTATTTTTATTTATTGATTTATTTGGTTTATTTGGGACGATAAACCAAATAATATCGCTATCCGCTCTATTGAATCGTTGACGCATCTGTTATAACACGCACCGAGTATTGTAACGTGGTGGAGAATATTTAACGTTTCAAAAATAAATAACTTGGTGGCTTTCATTGCTTGATTATAAAATAAAATGATGTTATTATATTGTTTGTGGGAGTTGTACAGTGTTACATGAGGTTGAAATGGAAATACACAATGTATTATGATGAATCTAATATACATATGGGATAATTGTTATGATTCATATACATATTATGATTAATATATTAAAAAAAAAAATAGAATGTTATGTAATAGGTGTGATGACTGTAAGAAAAAATCATTGAAATTATGATTTTAAAAAATAAAATAGGTTATAAAGATTTAAAAAATGTACTTATTTTCATTTTAAAGGAGTGAATAATAATATTATAAATATAAAAATACAAAATGTGTTAGTCCGCCATTTTATGAGAAAAAACAATCAGAGCGCACGACGTTATAGTATGGTCGCGTCAATTCTTCTGATAGTCTTCAATACAATATACGCATTAATTGTCGGTCTGGACAATGTTTATTTTGGTGTTTTTGATATATTAATATTTTAATTAGGTACTTAAAACTAAAACAAAACAATAAAATAGCAATGGAACAAGGATTCATCAAAGCAAATAGTTTCAATTTACCTAGATACTCGCCTACCTATCGGGGGATACTATGGGCCGGTATTACAGTGTCAGTTTAAGAGCTAAACTCAAGTTTCACAAAAATATAGCGTATTACAGTGTCCGTTTAGACCTAATCTTCCCTCAAATATGTCACTAAAACGACAAATATTTAACTCAATGTTTCTGGCAGATTAAGTACTTAACTGTGAGTCAACTGTCATTTGCTAGGCAACTCGTGTAGTTTCAGTTTCTATCACTAGAGGCGTTAGGCAACGGGTGTAGTTTCAGTGTTGTATCACTAAAGGCGTTAGTTGTATCGACGGTGGCGCCACACAACAAAACAAACTGACAGCCGTATTGAACATGGGCATTTAAAAGCATTATTTTGGTGAAAAAAATTAAATTTACCATGTTGGATAATAAAACAATGGTATTTAAAGTCGTAGCGTCCCGTTTTGTATTTCGTATTATTTGAGGTTATTTAAATTTGACAGATAATAACCACAGAAAAAGTGAAATATGTCTATAATTGAAGATTTAGTAACTGACATGTTATATTGCACTGTAATACGGAAATGGATTCAATCTCCCCTTAACATTAATCTTGAGTTTAACAAACTCAATGAGTTGAGGGCCGACTGTAATGTCGGGCCTAAGTTTATTGTATTTTGTATGTAACTTAGTTCTTATTGAATAAATAAATAAATAATGAACGCTCGCAACGTATGGTAAACTAATTTAGTTTTAGTATTCTACAATTTTGTCACGCGATGGTGAGCTGACGAACGTTCGACATGTTATGATGCTGGTCATTGCCAAACTAAACTAGCAAGCTATATTTTTTTCATGCAATGAAGCGATTCGCGAAACGACGGCGATTACGCGAAGCATGCGTTTTAAAACATCGTTACAATTTTAGCAGCATACGAATTATTACATAGCGCTCGTTATTTGTATTGTGTTAATAACAAGCTATATTTATCTGCTATCGTTATTTTTAGCAATAGCAGCCATAGTAGTTATTTTTCTGCCTGTCTTAACTATTCTTAACTAGAATGGAACTTTTGATGGTCGGATATTTCTTTGCGTCGAACAAAGACTTTTGTTCATCAGAATTTCGAAACGTAAAAACTTAATAATAAGTACATATAAGTACTTTATTTATCTGTAATTTAAATACAACTTACATCTCGAAAATCGATAAAATATGCTCCTTCTTCTCTCTACATTATGTGTTCATAAGCTAAAAACATACGCGGGAAACGTATGACGGCCTATTTTGACGTTTGGACATTAATGAAGTTCTTTATATGCTTATTGCCTAAATAATGGTAAATATTATATTATTGAGAGCTAAAAGTGGGGGAACAAATACTGTACTTCATTGTAAACGCGTACTTAATAAAATACACTTATGTCTCGCCGTGCGAAATTTAATCACTTATTTCTCTTTTTTTTCGCGTGGGACGAAAACAAATACCTCAGTAGGAGTTTTTTTCGTCGTGTTTGTACATTTAGGGACCGCACAACACTTATGCACTTTTGAATTGATTATAAATACACAAATCGTCCTAGAATACATATATTACATATAGTAGTGATATGCAGTTTACAATATCGTGACGTCACCGTCAGGGTCGGCAGCCGCCATGATACTACAAGCGTTTTTTGGCGTAAATGTCAAATTTGATTTTAAAATGGCGATTTTTGCTACTAAACCTTTATTTTATGTAGAAATGTATATATATTTGAAAACAGTGAATGCGTAAATACATCGTGAGATAGTTTTTCAAAATTAGTCATCATGCCTATTCTGAGTATAAAAGTTTTGTAGGCCTATAACTATTCCAACTGTCGATTTGTTCAGGAGAACTTTGTTCTCTTAACATATCGACAATGTATCAAGCCAGAATACGCGAGAATTGTATGGAGAGGTCTACTTTTTTCACGGCTTTTCCAACTTTGAAGTCAAAAAACACCAACTTAGAGGCTTCGCAGCATATATGTTCCTTACACGGATTTACTCAGAATTCGGAGTAGAACATTTCGTGTGTCTGTGTGTGTGTGTGTGTCTGTGTGTGTGTGTGTGTGTCTGTGTGTGTGTCCGGCCCCCCCTTATAACTTTTGATCCGCTCAATTTACAGAGCCCAAAATTTCAGAATATACAAACAGTCATAGGCCTACAAAACTTTTATACTCAGAATATAAAATTTTTGTTTCAGTCAGGGGTTATCAACTTTTGAATTTTTATTTTATTTTTCCATATATCTCAGAAACCATAAAAGCTAGAACGCTGAAAATTGGTACAAATATAGAAAAATAAAAAATCTCAAATTAATTTTTTCAAAAAAATTCCAGGGTTTCTCAAACATTTTTTATTAAGAAAAATATTTTTTTTATGATAAATTTATGAGTTTAACTGCTTATATTTCCAAAACTTATACAATTATCGAAAAAAGCCGAAACACCCCAACTAGATAATTTAATTTTCTATAAAAAATATAAACATTGTAGTTGAAGATCTCAATTTTTTTTAACAATTTTTTTAAAAATTGAATTTAGTGACGACATCGCTTCATACATTTTGTATGGCAGTCGCCTATACACAATATGTAAGAAGACTTAATAGTTTGATACTTAATCTCCAAACATACATACCATCATGCTATTTTCATATTCTGGGTAGGAAAAATGGAACTTCCTCCATACTATCCTATCTTGACATACATACCTACATAATATATGTTGTATAGAAAACAAAATATCTGAAAATATTCAATAATTTGTATTTATGGGTTTATAGTTTGGTACATATTCTTCAACTATACATACTATCGCTATCGACAGTTGGATCTCATGTGTTACATGCAACTAGTTATATATTCTGAAAATTTGGGCTCAGTTAATTGAGCGGATCAAAAGTTATAAGGGGGGGACGGACACACGTACACACACACACCACACACACACACAGACACACACACAAAACTCACATAAAATGTTCTACTCCGAATTCTGAGTAAATCCATGTATGCTAACATATATGCTGCGAGTCCTCTAGTTGGTGTTATAAGCATGCCAAAAGTCCACTACACCATACAAAATTTTCCTTCTTACACGCATCTTGGCTTAATAATGTCGATTCATTAAGATAATTGAATTCTCATGAACGAATCGACAGTTGGAAAACAAAATACGTCTAGCTGTTAGCAAATGTCATAACATAGTCGAAAATAAAGTATAAGTAGAGAAAATCAGTGCTTATATTTAAAAACATAATTACACATTAATTACTAAAAAAAACGAGGGGGTTGTGGCCAACACTATACTTTACTCCATATAGTATTTATTTTTTTTTTTATTAAAAATCATTTTTTACAAGTAATATAATATCAGAATAAGTACAATATAACTTTATACAGTAGTAAATAAAACGTATAGGTTATGCTATAATTAAGTTAAAAGTTAAAGTTTAAGTCATAAGTGTATAAATATGTATATTTTAATTTGTGAATTAGGCTACTCTACTAGGCTAAGCCTGTCCCAGAGTAGCGTTATATAAATCAGTTCTATTATTTTTATTCGTCATAGTGTTAATTATTTTTTATAAGGTTTAGTGGAAGGTTGAAGTAATATAGATGTGCAAGTATGTATATGTTTTGGTGTTGTATTAAAATATTGCTTGATGTAAAAAAGGGCTTATGCTAATATTATTTTGATTTCTTTATAAGTCAATTAAGTAGTAATATCAAATATTTCTTCTGTTTCTTTTCGTCCTTTGGTAATTAACCAGTTGTTTGCTATAGCTTTTAATTTGATATGTGATTAGGTTCTTATTAGTGGAAAATCATATTTTAGGACCTATGTACGCGTGATTTTTCTGACCATGTGTTGTCTTAGATTTTGGTATTTCATCAAGGTTTAGTAGTGCTTGTCTAGTATTGTGTGAATGTGAGTTGCTGGTTGTCATTTGGTGGTTTGAGGTTATGATGTTTGAGTATTATGTGCTTTTTTAGAGATTTAATAATAAAAATATTAGATTTTAAGTTTTCAGAGCTGAGAAGCACTGATTAGATATTTTTCAAAAAAAAACGGGGTCTAAGCGAGTATTATGCAGATACACAAATTTGAAAACAATCGTATGAGTAGGTACTTTAGTCTGTAATCGATAAAGTAGAATAAACACGCCGTACATAGTATACACTATACAGCAGACACATAGATACACTATGATGAAACATTCAGAATACAATCTCAGCATGATACTAGTTGATAATCTGCAATAAAAAAATAAACTTAAAAATTGCGAATTCATAACTCCCTACTATATCCCCTTGGGTAAGTGAGGAGTAAAAATACTAATTTTGCTGCATTTGGTACTCCCGCGTAATATGTTTTTCAAAGGTTTTTACGAATTTTGCAGTGAGTTTAAAATATGGCATTCATTATTTGTATTTTGAAACTAGCGACCAGCTTCATTTTTTTACTCCTCAATATAGTGGCTAGTCATTATTTCGCAATTTTTGCTGAGATTGTATTCTGAAAGTTTCATCACAATGTATTTGAGTGTGCTATGTACGGCGTGTTTATTTTACTTAATCGATTCTAGACTTAAGTAAGTACTCATTCGATTATTTTCAAATTTTGCAAATAAGTAGGTATATCTAATAATCACTTGGACCCCATTAGATTTTGAAGGGCATCTGAATAGTGCTTCTCAATTTTTTTAACTGTCAAATATTTCAAAGTGACCCCAAGCTCATGAAACTTAAAATTTGAAATTTTTATTTTCAAATTGGTAAAAAGGCACATCAATTTCATAAAATTGCATTGAATAATTATCAAGTTTTCATAATAAAATATTTGAACAAACTCATTTCATAAAAATGCTGATCATTTTCCATACAAAATTTGAATACTTTATGGAGTGACTTATTAGTGAGGAGTTTATCGTTGGCCACAACCCACTCGTTTTTAATTGTCTATCTCTTTTCATTTGCAATTTTTGTTACTAGCCCCCTTACTTGGCTCAGCCTGTGCTAAGGTGAGCTAGTTTTATGTTATTGTCTATAATTGTTGCGGCTTGGTAATCCTTCAATTCTCATACCTTCCCGACATTTCCTATATTTTTGCCCTAGCAACATCCATGAATCCAAAACCTACCTAATTACCCCGTTGCAACAATTATACCACTAACAAATCGACACCAAAATTCAACTCAGCCAGTATGCAGCGACTAGCCGACGCGCGACGGTAACGTTAATGACAGCCGCCAGTAGTAAAAACCGTAAAAGCGCCGTACGACCGTGACGTGTTTTTGAACATTAATTTTAGAAAGTGATGTGCTTGTGGGATCAACGAAGAGTGCAGTAAAACGGGGTAAGTCCTTTGTATCTTTCCTTGATTTACCAATTGCCATAGTTGTGATTTTGCTTCCCCATGAAATCAAAGTGTCAGAGCTGCATTTAATCGCTTCGAAACCGGAGATCGTTGAATCCTCCATTTTGCCGCCGAAGATCACGCCAGGCATTAAAATCATCAATTCTTTTCTGTGTTAAATAAATAAATAAATAGATACTCCGCAATACTTTAAAGCAGTATTTTATCAGTATACCTTTATTGGAGTATTCTGATCAATGTCGGATTTAACGGCTGGTATAATCCTACCTAGATTTGGTTGTATGTGGTGCGATATTTTCTCAATTCCGGTCCGTCGGGTTGAGACGATAACGCTTCGTGTACACCTTAATCCGCTATAGACCGATGTACGATGTCGGCCGAACAATACGACCAAAATCAATAGCTGTCGACTGCGTGTATAATATTTGGAAGGATCGCTGTCGGTTTGATGTTTTGTATTAATTTTATTTTATTTATTTACCTTTTATCACATCATATTTATAATGACAACAATAATTAGATTAATGCTGCCCAACTAGGAAATCCTGTTCTAGGGATAGCAGTTTACATTTTTTATTGACAATATGTGTAATATGTGTATATGTGTATGTAGTGTATGCTAATGAAACTATTACAGACTATAAAACTACATTTGAAAATGAAATACAATAATAGTTCAAAAATATTGGCTCATTAGAAGTGCTGACACTTGTAAATGGGGCAAGAGTAATATTTATCTAATTATTATAACAGCAAGAAAAAAAAAACTATTCTAAACTAAAGATATTAATGATCGACGAAGTTTTTATTTTGTAGAATTCCATTATGAGTTATATCTATAATTAAAAGTAAACCACTTTTTGATTCTACATGAATTTTATTATTAGCGATAGGCCTATTTCGCCTTGTTAGGGCATTTACTAGCTTAGTAAATGCCCTTACAAGGCGAAATAAGCCTATCGCTCATAATAAAATTCATGTAGAATCAAAAAGTGGTTTACTTTTAATTATAGATATATGTAACTTATTCTAAACTAATTATTACAATGGACATTAAATTTTTTAAACACAACTTTATACAGTTAAATTTAAGTTCTATTCGTATATACGTGCAAATGTATAGGTATTCAAGATCTTTTATATTTAATTCCATCTTTGAATAACTTGTAGTTGTTGTTCACTAACTATATATCGCTTGGGAGAGTATTGAAATATTTGGTGCCAAGATAAATGTAGTGGTCTTGTGTAATTGTTTAATTATAGCGTGGCACTGTTATATTTCCAACTACATTTGCTCTTTGGCTACGAAATCTCAATTGTCCATCTATGTAAGTTTTCTTTGAATATCTGTAGTAAAGCTATTTTGCATCCAGACAAAATCGGATTTGTCGGCTGATCGATAATTTTCAGACTGATCGGCTGTAGCGGTGTACGCACTCACGTTCGATTAATGTTTTTATCGATCGGTCGAGTTCGGCCGACAACGGATTTGGTGTAAGCGAAGCGTTACAGCTGCCAGAGTGTGATTTCCACCCCGATACGTCGAAATAACGCATTACAGAAATTGGTTTCACGGAAATGTTTCTCGCCAGATTTCACCGCACTGATTGCCCTAGCACTGCAGCCCTACCTGGGTGCGGCTCTCCTCTGATATTGCTAAAATTTTCGAATTAGAGAATCGCGTGAAAATAAAAATAGCAAAGGAAGGAATTAGAAGTAACTACTTATGTACATTACATCTGGCACTGTTTGTTTATTAGGTACTTGTTACCTCTTAAATAATTGTATTGAGGTATTTATTAAATTGAGGAATAACTGTCATGATTAAAGATCTCCATGACGCTTTCCTGAGAATTGGGCTAGAAATGAACCACAGCAAAACCAAAATCATGAGTCTGTCCAACAGAAATATAAAAATTGATGACAAAATAATTGAAACTGTTGAAGAATACATCTACCTCGGACATAAGTTAAGAATGCGAAAAGAAAACCAGGTGGCAGAAGTACCCAGAAGAATTGGACTTGGTTGGGCATATAATGAGAAATAAGGATATCCCCATTAATTTAAAAAGAAAACTATGAATCATGCATCTTGCCTATGATGACATATGGTTTGGAAACAATGTCCCTGACCATAAATAGTGTGCACAAATTAAAATTTGCGTAACGATACATGGAGCGGCAAATGTTGGGCTAGAATAACAAAAACAGAAATTAGACGCCGAACAAAAGTTGCCGATATCATGTATCTGGCTGGACACGTGGCCAGACAGCCAAATTCAAGATGGACTCCCAAATTTTTAAAGTGGAGGACATGGGAATGCAAAAGGGGTATCGGTCGGCCACAGAAGAGATGGGCCGATGATATTGTTGCGGTCGCCGGAAAGAAATGGATTGAAGCGGCACAGAATAGAGGAAAATGGAGACAGATGGAAGAGGCCTACATCCAGCAGTGGAGGGAAGGCTAGGAAGAAGAAGAAGAAGATTTATTCTGTAAGAAGAAGAAGATACATATTCTGTAAAGAGGTAGGTATACTGAATCCTGCATTAGTTCTCGGTGTATTTGTGAAAAAAGTTGGCGCTGTCTCGTTATTCTAGATGGAATTTGAATTTAAAGCATACTATTTAATTGAATGCAATGGAATTCACTATGGCATATTTTATATAATGTTGAGGAATATAACAGTTAATTTTAGCAAAGATTTCCCAATAAAGTCTACCGTAGAAGAAATCTTATAATTCTTTTATAGATTTACCTACATAATATATAGGAACTACACAGTTATATTTAAGTATCAGATTTTATTTTCACATATTTCATAATTAACATTTTTTTTTAATTTTCTGCCTACAAAAGAGCGCAAATTTAATGATTTCCAGTTTCCAATCCCAATTAAATCCAAATAAATATATCCCTTATTTACAAAGTGAAAAGCATTTCAAATTTTTCAATAAATTTTCCTTTTTCCCCTTGGGAAATATACACATACATTTGGTCGGTATTAAAACCCTTATACAAGTCTATTTTTAAACCATAGAAAGCTTATTTTTTCAACATAAAAAACCTACCTTAGAATAAACCATTAAAAATCTGGAGTTCTTTCGTACGGTAGGATTTTGAGTTTGACCGAATGATACATAATATATTGGAATTTGTAAAATCTTAAAGAAAATACAGAAATTAGCATTAATAATATTTATTTTGATGCGGTCTGACACAGCACAAACCAATGAGCTTCTAAAAACATCTGGGATGAAGATGCATTACTGATTTAACTCTCAGATAGAAGGATAACCTGTGAAATAGAGAACATCTTCAGGTGAAGCAGATCCAGAAGAAGATATTGGAGAAACTATGTGTGTAGATAGACTCGCTTCTACAGTAGACCATGAAGTCCCTTCTGGACGCTGCACTATCAACCTGAAAGATAATTAATGACGTAGAGAAAGTTGGACCTCATCATCTTAAGAGACAAAACTTCTGTTTTACAGAACAACATGACTATTCTTCCTTCACCACCGCCCGTCCTGCTAATGAAAACTAATAACGGCCTCTAGCAAAACTCTGATAAAACATAAGAATAGTCCGGAGAACTCTAAAACCTTCCAGACACTGCATTCAAAGTGCCAAAGAGAGATAATTATGAGGAAACAGCTGGCTCACCGTTCACTGAAAGTGAAGATGAGAGTGAAAAGTATTTTTGACAAAAAGTCTTGAAAGAGAGTCCAATGAGTTCAAAGAAATTACCTCAGACAGTGATGGAAAACTGATACAGATAAGTTAGTACATTCCCGTAGGATATGCTCAGAAGTCTGTTAAGAGTTATCACAATGTTGACATGAGGACGAATCTGATAAGTAAAAACGAAAAAGATAACTTTTGAAACTATATATATTCGTATGGTGTCAGGCGCTTACAGTGTAACTTTTATATCCCTCAGCCAGTTTCTGGCTTCGGTCGTCAGTGTATTTAAAATAAGTACTCCTCCATCAAAACCATATAGAGGGCATTTATCTGTGATGTGGTTCAAGGTCTGGATTTCTGTGCCACATTCACAGCGTGGGTCTTCAATGTAGCCCCATTTATGCCTTTCATACGCACTCCTACTGCAATTCGTCCTTATGCGGTTGAGTATTGCCCACTCTCTGCGCCCAAGGTCAAAACCTGCCACCCTGTCCGAAGGCACGGTAATGATGCCCTTGTTTCTGACCCCACTAGATTGCCACTCTTTTAGCCAGGCTTCCTCAACTGAAAAATTGTCCTCTTCCAATACTCGGGCCTTACTCCAGAAGGGTTTTTTTTTTATCTAAGCCGGGTCTCAGGTGTGTGTCTAATAGCAATGTTCAGCAGTGAATCGTTATGGAATCGAGCATGGAATTTGGAAGAGCATGGAGAGCATGGAACAAAAGCATGGAATTTGGAAGAGCATGGAGAGCGCATTTCTTCGGATATGTGGGGGTGCAATTTTTGTTAGGACCGGGAGCCACTGACACTGGGTCGGTTTTAGAACACCAGATACTATTCTCATGGTGGCGTTGAGTTGGGTGTCTATTTTATTAGTGTGCGTGCTTTCAGCCCATAGAGGTGAGCAATACAGTGTAAACAACAGCCAGTCCTGCAGTTCGCAGGGTATCTGCATTTGCTCCCCAGCCAGATCCCGCAAAATTTTGAATGATATTGTTTCTAGACTTAAGTTTTGCACCCAATGTCTCAAGCTGTTTCTTGTAGGTCAATGTTCTATCTAGGGTAACTCCTAGGTATTTAGGGTATTCTGTTTGATTCAAGAGTGCCCCCTTAGAATGCACTTTATTTCTGGCCCTTAGACTGTCGGTCACTCATATGAAACGTTGCGACTTCAGTTTTTGTTGGGTTGGGGTTTAATCTACATTCCTAAAAATATGCTGATAGTTTATGTAGGTCCCGCTCTAGCACTGCCGCGCTTTCACTTAAATCCTTCCCACAGGCCACAAGAGCAATATCATCTGCATATTGATACAGAGCTGATTTCGTCTCCGGTATATCATAAACGTATAGGTTGAAAAGTATTAGGGCGAAAACTGATCCCTGGGGAGCCCATTATTAAGGAGTCTATTGCGGCTTGTTCTACCCTTATGTGCTCTTTTGTTTTTGCTATCACCGCACCTACAAATCTGTCATAACAGTTTATTTGACATGGTATGTGCTCAATCATATTGTCCAGGTCCTTGCTAAATCCTTCAATTCAATTCATGAAAATCATAACACTACTTTCTACAAGAAATAACACCCTTTTTCCAGAAAATAACGCGAATAATAAAACCGATTTCTTAAAAAAAAACATCACTTTCCTGAAAAAATAGAACACTACTTTTCTACACAAAATGACATCATTTATCCAAAAAATAATAAAACCGATTTCTGAAAAACACAACACTACTTTTCTACAAACAATAACACCCCTTTTCCAAAAAACACAGATTGTCCTCTCCATTAATGAGCATATATTATTATAAGTATCACCTGCTCTATACTGTTATAATCCAATTGCAACCTCTAAACCCCTAATCCATGAGACTAGGTGCTGGCCATTTCACTTAATTTATACTACCTCTCTAGAATGATCGAAAGCGCCCAGGTTCATATTGTAACGTGGATTGTAACTGTGTTATTATAATGTACATTTTTTTGTCAAGTTTAAGATTTTCAGATCAAAAGTAAATAGACACACACACACATACACACAGACAGACACACACACAGACACACTAAATGTTCTTCTCCGAATTCTGAGTAAATCCGTATATGGAACATATACGCTGCGAAGCCAGAACTAGACTTTCCCAATGAATCCTGGGGGGCAAGTCTGGTTCAATCGACGAAATCAAAACCCTCGTGATTACCCATATCATGGATATAATTATTATATTATGAAGTTCTACAATATCTTTAGGTGTCATAGAACTCTATAATACGATAAGTATATCCATGATATGGGTAATCACTAGGGTTTTGATTTCGCCGGTCGAACCAGACTTGCCCCCCAGATGTTCACCTCACACAGTAAAAACCAACATTAAATTTATAAGTTGGATGGCAATGATTTGAAATGATTTGTTTTACAAGATTTGATGAGAGTCCGAAACATAAGTTCACACGGCGTGCTCTTGATGCTGACTGATTTTTTGCAGGCAAAATTTGTAGGTATGAAAGGAAGTAGGTAGGATAAAGTGCAACAATAATATTAAATCTCAAAATATTGATGTGTCATTACCTGATATTTGATACCTGCCTATCCATGTGCATATATGCATGTATGATAAAAATATTGTTCGCTATAACATAATTATAGCGAATAGTTATCGTGTAGATTTTTTTGTGTGTGTACACCATATACTATTGTATATTCCTTGAAGCTCAAATTCAATCAACTTCATATTGTTATCATAATATGTACAAAGAACCTACCATTACCAATGCAGACACCTTCTTTTCAAGTTACAACTCAGAAGTTAAATTAGAAGTGATCATTTCACCCGTCATTCGTAAAACGAAAAATCAGAGACACACCAAAACGGTGTTTTTCCTTTTTCTGTTTGTAATATCCTCGTAAACTGAACTCCCCACACACCTCAACCGACTCTCGCCTCCTCAGGTGCCATTTTGGAGGGTAAAATACCACAATTCTCATTTGAAAATGAAAGACTTTAGAGGGAAAATATTTCTGCCGCGTTTTTTTGTGTAGGTACCTGTGTTGAATTTTTGTATCAAATTTATCATACAATAAATTCACATAAATATAATTTTACATTACCGCTGTTCTTGTATTAAAAATAAACGAGTGGGATGTAACCAACAGGAAACTCTTCACTAATTTTAAAATAATTCCACCGAATTGGTGCCTTTTTTTATTTATTAATACATAGAACCAACAGTTTATAATAATATTAACAAAGGTACATACATACATACCATCACGCCATGTCCCTTACGGGGTAGGCAGAGAGAACCGAACGCCATATCTTTCTATCCTGGCACACATTCATCGCCTCGTCAACATTCATGCATCGTCTCATACAGGTTCGTCTATTGTACATGCTTCTTACATTTCCGTCTTTCAGAATATCGTTCACATGGTCGTGCCATCCCTTTCTTGGGCGGCCCCGGCCTCTCAATCCATTCCTATCCGCATTGTATATTTTCTTCGTCAGGCGTTCCTCATTCATTCTACCCATGTGGCCAAACCATCTCAGTGTGTTCACTTTCATTCTATTAATGATATCTTTCTTCATCTTACATTCTTTCCTTATGTTCTCATTTCTTACCCTGTCATACATCGTTCTATTGCAGATTCTTCTTAGCGATTCTTCTTATTAACAAAGGTACATACATACATACCATCACGCCATGTCCCTCACGGGGTAGGCAGAGAGAACCGAACGCCATATCTTTCTATCCTGGCACACATTCATCGCCTCATCATCATTCATACATCGTCTCATACATGTTCGTCTATTGCTCACACTTCTAACATTTCCGTCTTTCAAAATTTCGTTCACATGGTCGTGCCATCCCTTTCTTGGGCGTCCCCGACCTCTCATTCCATTCCTTTCCGCTCTGTATATTTTCTTCGTCAGGCGCTCCTCATTCATTCTCCCCATGTGACCAAACCATCTCAATGTGTTCACTTTCATTCTAGTAATGACATCTTTCTTAATCTTACATTCTTTCCTTATCTCCTCGTTTCTTACCCGGTCATACATCGTTCTATTACAAATCCTTATTAACAAAGGTAGGTATATTAAATTACAAATTATGTTATAAACCTTTTTAAGGCTCTTTTTAGTAGGTATAATTTGTTTGGTAAAGTTGCTGGAGGGAGAAAAAATAATTGGTAAAAAGAAAAGGGAACAAAAAAATATGCGCGACAATTCCAAACTTTTTTTTTACTTTTGAAACTTCACGTTGCTCGGTTCAGTTGGAAGGGATAGCCTTATGGCAACAAATCCCCCATTTCGTACATCCGCTTCTTCTTTGTTTCTGTGCCGCCTGTTGGGGTCAGATCTCCTTGTCCTTAAATTATAGGTCCTTCTGTCCTGTATTATGTCACATAGGCCATATTTCTGGTCTTTCTCTGGATGTAAGTCTAGGAAGATACATAGAGGTTTACCATGTGATCTGGCGGTCTGCATTCAATGTGATCATATCATCTTAACTGCACATAAATTTATAGTGAAAGGTATATTTAGGGTCACCTGTTTTAGAGGTATTTAAGGAACCAAGTTTAAGGTGGTTTAGGAACTTGTCGGAAGTTACCCCAACAGGTTCGGGTTATAGAAAGGCTGTGCCGGTCTATGTAGGCACTAGGTAAAACCTGTAAGCCTATTCCCCAAAATACCTTTGGGGAATAGGCTTACTTTTTTTTTGGTCTGACGGACAGAGCGTACCGCCTTCGGTTGGTACTGGGTAGACTGAATGGTGGAATGTAGCGACGGGGAAAAATAAATGATCCGTATTATTTGACCGGATCATTAAATTGAATCGGTGACTCACGGTTCACGTTGCCACAACGAACCGTTCATGAACCAAACATCACTCTCACACTTTCTATCTCATATAAAATATATCGTTAGAATGCGATACACAGACCGACTCGTCGATTCCGGATCATGTGTTCTCTTGCTCTAATCCACGTAAAGTATATAGTTAGAATGCGATACACAGACCGACTCATGGCAATCTTCGATTCACAACTAATTCATTATGGTTCATAAAATCTAATTCATTGCGGTTCTTAAATATGTTAAGCAATTTTGACCGCAACATACTTTGAAAAACAAATACGAAACGTCTATAATTGGATATACTATTTTGAAGGCGATCTGTTATCTCATACTTCTTTTGAGATAAAGAGAGATGGCAATCTTCGATTCACGACTAATTCATTATGGTTCATAAAATATTTAAGCAATATTGACCATTAAGTACATTGAAATGCAAACATTTTAACGCCTACATTTGCATATCATATTTTGAATCAGTTTTGTTTTCTCTGTCATACTACGTACATGTTATGTACGATAGATAAGGATAGCCATATTTGAATCATATTGAATCGAAGAGCGAGTTGATGATCCGCATAATTTTCATGAATCGATTTGAAAAGACAGGATCTTACAAAAATATCGAACTTTGCACCACTAGTGGAATGGTGGTTTGCGAGGGTTTAAATAGTAGGCTGAGCTGCCCGAACTCGCCTGACATTGTACTGCTAGCGACGCAGTGCGGAGTGCGGCCACAATAGTGAACACTTTGTTTTCTTCTTTGAAAGTTTCTTAACCTTATTAATTTTATAAAGTACATTTTATAGAATAAACAAGCATTATGACATATGGGATAGAAGTAAGAGTCAACTTCAATAGAATGAAAAAGTTGAAATGTACTGAAGACCCTACGGTCTATTGCACGAAGAACTGCATCGGAAATGAGATGATCAGGCCTATATGCGGTCTCGAGGACACATTATAGATAGTTTTGAGAAAACTCGACATTAATGTTCACAATGATGGTACATTTGCTTGTAATATTCATTTTTAAATTGACTATATCTTTTGCTGTATTGCATATGGACATACTATATTTTTACAGATTAAGTCGAGTACTACAAAATGTGTATCATAACTTAATTTCACCAAAATGTGGATATACAATATTTGTCTGGTTAGCCATCAATTTAATAATAATGAAATATATCTTTAAATAACTTCGAAAATAAATGGTTCGCTGATTTTCTAGCTCGTTAAAATGAGCTTCCAATATTTCTCATAATCTTCCTACTGATTGTATTCAATTTAATATCTTAAAAAGTAATCCACTCAATATAACCAGTTACATTTTTAAATAAATTATTTTTATTTCCAACTTTCTCGAATAGTTTTTTTAACAATTTAAAAATAATGAGAAGCCATCTTAAATAAGTATGTACTTTTTACAGTTATCTGGAAATACTTATATTGTAGGTTGTTCGGAAACAGAGAAATTAATTAATATATTAATATTAAGATAAAAGATTCTCCAGCTTGCGAATGTGGTAAGGAAGTGGGAGACTTGGACCATATCTTCTTTTCTTGTCCTCTCAACTCCCAATCCCCATCACTTTACCAATCTCTATCAAAATATAAGATCCCACTGCCAGTGAACATTCTGACCTTGCTGCATAGCAGTAATAAAGATATAAAGAATACAAATCATCCGTATTGTTCCTTCCTCCCTCCCTTCCATGTAACTGCCCTGTTCCGTTCCTGCTATACACCAATTAGTACTTGTCTGCACTCGGCCTTGAGCGATTGTCAATTCGGAATTCATTGCCGTTGCCGCTGATACAAGTTATAGGAAACATTCTTTGTGTAGTGCTGTGCCCCGGCATATAGATTACGCATATTTCGCTCGGACTGGGTGAGTGATCGAGGCGAGGACTTCTTCTTTTATTTAAAAAAAAAAAAATTAGTAGGTATGTCCTTGTTAAACAAGTACATATACATCTTCCTACGTTCCCTAAAATACGCAAATAAATGCTTGTGCTATAGGTGAACGAAATCGGTCGAGGCAGGATTCGAACTCGCGATCACTGGATTACTAACCCAGCGCGCTAACCGCTTTGCCATCGACCCATCTTTACTGGTAGGTGATTTCCTTTCTCGATCCATTTCTTTTAACCTATTGTTTACCTCGTCGCCGTGAATAACGCGCCGTGACAAGGTACAATTATTTATTTTAGGTTACAGTCCACTAATCTTTTAGCCCGAGTTGCAATCGGCAATTTTGGCGCTGACACCATATAATAATATTATGTATTAAATTGAAACTGGCCGTAAGAACCATTCAATATGAGTCATCTCGCAAAAAAAAATCAAGTAAAAAATGCAAAAGCAAAATATCTATCTGAAAAAAACCTTCTTCTTATTTCTCATTTCTTCTTATTCTTTTGTTATTTTATTCGATTTTTTTTGTCTTTTTTCTACAATTATCACTCTCGTCATCATATTAGTTATGCCATCACCCTGACCAAACTTCAGAGCACATCCTCTGGGAATGCTCTCTCACCCAAATGTGCCCTACAACAGAACGGAGCTCCTCGCTGCAGTCCGTGGGCCTCTTCGAGGTCCCATCGGGCATGCGGATTAAGTGGTCTCTTGGAAGAGCTATAAAGCCTTCAAATTGTTTTGCTATGGCTATAGTGCCTTTTTATCTGCTGAATAAAAAAAATGAAATTCCAGTGAGTGTTCTTGGTCAACTATCTGATGCCCAGTTTTAGAGTCATAGGATTGAAGTACTCTCGCGACAATTCATGTCTGTGAATTATATCTTCACAGACGTTGATTGTTATTTTTTGCACACTCGTGCCGAGACCACGAGTCTAGAGGAGCTTCAAGAGCTATTCTTCGTACCATGCATTCTTTGTCGTTCTTACTAGCGTTCTGCGAAGGGGCCGTTTTCAGTACCCATATGCAGAGCGGTGGAGGTGGGCGTAGCTAATCAATAATATCGTTTGCAATGGCATTATTAAATTAGAAATATGTGGGATGTTATTTTCGATTAAATGGCCTTTACGGGACACCCAAAAATAATGCTATTATAAAAGCAATATTCTAATCTGGTGCCTCGCATCTTAAAATCTCAAGAAATGTGGTCAGTGTGCGCATTGGTTTAATTTTCGTCGTTAATTTTCACCAAATCAAAACGAAATGACTTTCCGAACAACCTTACACAATTCTTATAACTTAACTTGTTTTTATAAATTTTCCTAAAAAAATCCCTCGCAATAAAATAATTCCAAGTCTGCTTTAAATTGCAATTTAAGTTTATTTTAAGAAGTAAAAAAAAAACTCGTTAAAATACAAAAGAAAATCCAAATTGTTTTCGTCCATTGACAGTCCGAGTTACGGGCATTGAATTAATTTGTTTCACTTTCTGGAAAAAAAATAAAACACAAAAAATACATTAAGGAAATTAAGTTTAGGGTTGCCATAAACAACATTAAAAAACTACAAATAATAAAAAAAATACCCTATTTACCTTAACAAATAATCGAGAAAATCCTTTATTTTTATCGACTTCACAAAACGGTGAAGGTTATTAATTTGACGTGATTTTTTTATGTTCAGCGATAACTCAGATGCGATTGCAGAGCGGTTAGCGCGTTAGAGAATGAAGGAAGATGAAAAAAAAAACTTCTTATAGCGTTGTCCAATGATTCTTTTTACAAGAACAAATCACTAAGTGGCACAGTTGGTAAGCTGTTCGGTTTCTGCGCGGGCGTCCTGGGTTCGATTCCCAGCTGAAGAAAAATTTATTTAAATTTATTTCTCACGCAAATATTGCTTCTCTGGGCTGGAAACACTGGTTAGTTGGAAGAAATAGCCACACGGCAATAAACTCGGCACTTGCGCAGGGTGCAAGATAGTGTTCATTATTATTATTAACTTACGTAAAGCAATAATCCAAAAGGGTAGCATTTTATCTAAAGATATCATTAATTGCTGTTTTGTAAGTTCTTCCGCTTCTATTCGTGGCTGTGCCTTATTAGAAAAAAAAAAGTTCTTACTAAAAGTAAAACTTTATTATTATTTTTGGTTTGAGAATGTCCAATAACCCATTTCCACAGTTTACCTTCTTGGGCTGAACTCTAATCAGGTTTAATATTTACATATATTGTAAAGTATTATGACTATTATTTAAATTTAGTTTTTTTTTTGTGAATCAAAATTTTTGTAAATCTGTGTTACCTAATGTTTCTGATTAGTAACGGCTGCAACATCCTTTTTGGGTGAAAAGCCTTAGAGAGAAAAAAAAACATGACTATCTCAAATTAGCTGCAGTGTCACTTAATGAGTTTTACTTGTCAACCGACGATATAAACAAAGTTGACCGCCGTAGCATAAGTGGTAAGGTGTTTGGCTTTGTTGACGGTTTCCGGCATTCTGGATTCAATTCCCAGCAGAGGAGAATTTTTATTACGCAAATGTAGATTTTTTCGAAAAATTGACATTATATATTTATATATCTATGTATATAAATAAAACAAAGTCGGGTTAGTTACTCCATTTATAACTCAAGAACTGCTGGATCTATTGTAATGATTTCTTATTTTTTGGAATCGTCTTAGCTCCGAATAGCTGAAAACCTATTAAAATATCGAAAAACTAACGAAAAAAATTAATGCAAGCGTGAATACATACATACATACATACCATCACGGCATATCCCACAATGTGGGGTAACCAGCGAAAGGTGTGCGGGTGTGCATTGCCTTATAAAATGGAGCACAACACATCAGTGTATACCCACACACCAGTCTCGTCTCACCTAAAAAGGCACTATATTCAGAATGGGTGGTGAACCTCATTGCTGAACTATGTGAGATGTTATTGTTGCCTGTTGTATTTTCGATTACCCGGCTCTTACGGGACACTCGAAAACAATAATAGAAAAGAGTGGAAGCACTATTCTAAGCCGGTGCCTCACAGCTAAATAATATGTAATTTAATTTTTATTTTCTTTTTTTTAACGGCGCTGGCCGATTTACTTATGATATTAATAACATTTTCTTCATACGTTACTATAACTTTGTGGCACATTTTAAATATCTTGTACAAGTCTGTCCTGAGGAGGGAGCGGTCAGCTCCGAAAACCGGTTAGACACAAATTATTCACAGTGGTTAAAACAAAAAATATATTTGTACCAAATTTCAATTTGCGAAAATATTAATAACAATTAAGTACAACAAATAATAAGATTCAATTATTTTTAATACCATTATACACTTCCTCAAAAGAATTAGCAGATCAATGTGTAAATTGTAAATTATTTAAAAGAGCAAAATAAAATGCAACAAACGCATCATCAAGCTTTCAATTGGGAATAGTTCACCCATCCAGATACTTAACATATCAAAGGATTAGGCTCTGAGGAGGTCTCTATACTATACTACCTAATAACCCCTACTGATTCCCGAATATTAACGTTAGAAATCTTTAACGATTCTAAATGTATTCATTATTACCGTTTTTTGCATTTTTATTATTAAGTTTTTCGATAAATCTAAAATTTATAAATTACGGATTAACGATTTTGGAATAATGCCAGTGACTGAAATAATGAACGGTAATATTATTATTTTACAAGAATGCCTAAGTCTTTTAATCTCGTTACCTAAATCGGTGTATTTTCTAATTTTTTCATCAAAAGATTTAATGATATTACTAGAATTTGAAAAAGTCTCGTATGTATGTTGTTTTTTTAATTTCATCATGAATTATTATATCGGGTCTGTTATGTTGAATTGACCGGTCAGTTAATATTGTTTTATCGTAATAATTTATTGTTTTTTGTTTTATATATTATTATTATTATATACTAATAAAATATTGAAATTGATATTTTTTTGTATTCATTTTATTACGTTAATAAAATCCTAAATAAAGTTTTGCTAAAAAATATTCCTAGTTAGATAGACATAGGTAAAGTGATGAATGATGCCAATCAGGAAGCACCCGTGGATTATTATTATTTTTTTGTTTATCATGTTTTTTGTTTTGTGTATTTTTATGTTTGTTTTTATATACCTACTTAAATACTGAGTGGTCTTTGTGGTGTATTGTTTCTGTAAGTTTTCTTTTCTTATGTTAAATAAATATATTATTATTATTATTGTATCAATACAACATTCATTGACTGTTAGGCGGTACGAAGTTCGCCAGGTCAGCTAGTTTGGTAATAAAAAGGAGTGGCTTTGGTTTTCCTTGAAACTATATGGTTTTCGTCAATATCTGCTTTGTATATTTTTATACTAGGCATCCACAAATATGGCTCCATTTGATGCATTCAGTCTTTGAATATTTTATGTAGAAAAACATTGTAGAATAAAATATTTTGAACCAGTCTAATTTTGTGATATTTTAATACCGTGAAAAGCAATCCGCCACGCCGCCATATCTGATAATAAGAGAAAAATTCAACCATCATTTTTCATATCATCTTAATGGAGGGTTCAGATCATCAGCGGCGATAGTCGTCTCGAAATATTAATGTTCCTTTCACATCAAACACACTCTATTTTATTCACACTTCATGTTATGTTAGTAATATTTTTTTTATATCCTCATGTCACATTTTATCAAAACATTGATAAATCAAACGGTAGGTATTCAAGTAATATTTAGGAAAAATAATGTACGTAGATTTTATTACATACTAGCTTCAATGTCCCAAGGTTGGCCAAGATTGGAAATATTTGAAGGAATAAGCAATCGTTTTTATAATATTGTCACACAAAATGGGAAGTGATTTTAAATTTGATCGATTATATGTAAGCATTGTAAATCATTTAAAATTTGCCAAATACAATAATTTATACAAAGCATAGGGTTCTGTAAATCTAACATATCATTTTTTAATCCATTGCATCGCATGTGTATTTACAATAGTCACAGCAACTCCAACATAGTTGATATCTTTTCCAACCCAAGAGAGGTATTTAAAAAAAATAATGCTATTGATTCTGAGTAGAGAGGAGAATTTATGTTGATGTGTTATTTATAAGGTCATGTTTCATTGCTTTTAATTGTTATATGCACAAGTTTCATTAATTTTTACTTTTGTATGCTTCTTTATGTTTACTTTGTACTTTTTATTGTTGTATATATGCTTCTTTATGTTTTTATAGGATTTGTATAATTATGTCTTATTAATAAAGTTTTTTTTTACTGTTTTTATCTCGGATGCTTTAATATGTTTGTTTGAAATATTGATGAACTTCGCATGTTGTGTACACTTTCAATAGGATGTTGACATTATATAAAATTATTAAGAAATATTTTCTTGTATGCGATTGTCAATGTCTGTAAGTGTCCCAAATAAAATAAAAAAATTAAATAAAGGAATGGGCTGGCAAATTTTAAATGATTGACAATTCTTCCCATTTTGTGCCAATATTATAAAAAACGATTGCTTATTCCTTCGCATATTTTACAATCTTGGCCAACCTTGGGACATTGAAGCTAGTATGTAATAAAATCAACGTACATTAGTTTTCCTAAATATGTTAACAAAATTTCTACCAAATGGGACCATGGGAAGTGGTTTGAAAAAATGATTGAATTTAAGCGTTGTAAAATGTTCAAGTATTGGCCGCAACCCATTCGTTTTTTTATATTTCCATCAAGTGTGAATATAATATAGAAAACTTCTGCACGCTTGAACTATGCGAAATGGTTTTAATTATTTATTTATTTATTTATTATTATTAAACGGCATACAATGCCTTTTACATACATAGATAAAACACATATTAATGATAACAATAGATATAATAAAAAAAGCAAATAGGTATCCACTTGGCAAACAAAAAAAACTTAAACCTAAACAATAAGACAAAAAATAAGAAATAATATGAAAAAATAGATGTAAGCAAACATAAAAAAAAGATATACATAAGGATAAAAAAAACAAAACAGTAAATTCAAAAATAAAAAAACATTAAATTCAAAAATTAAAAAAAAATCAATAACGTATGCAAACATAAAAAAAAGATGTACATATAGACTCAAAATCAACCTTAAAATTAAATAAAAAAGTATTATTAATAGAAAAAAAAATAGCAGTGTCATGTAAATTATAAATAAACAAAAAGGATATAAAAAACAAACATTTAACAATCTAAAATATGCAAATCCGTACTGAAATATCACAGGTTGTTTCTCTCATAAAAAAATGTGCATATCGTCTGTTTATATTTGTATTTGGATAGCATAAAAATGTGACCTAAATGAGAATATTAATTTCCAGTATTATGTATGGAGTCTATATATTAGCGAGTGATATTCTGTCTGTGTGTGTGTGTGTGTGTATTGTTGTAATAAAATGGTGCTGTCTGTCTAGTGGATCGTCGTGGTATATTGTAATTAATCAATTCTGTTAGTGCAGGGATTGTAATTATGACTGATTATCAACGTTGCAAAGAGTTTAGTTTTGACCACAACCTCTATTGATATAGGTATATTGTCATAAAATTAAGTGTGTATAGAAAATTCTAGCAATTTTGGAAATGGTTTACAGTTTGATCGAACAAAAGTATCAAAGAAGTCTAGTATTGGTCATGACCTATTTATTCGTTTTCATAGATTGTCATTAGAAGCAAGTGTCTATCGAAGATTTTAACAATATTGGATTTCAGATGTGGGAATTTTTCGTTTAAATGTGAGATATGGCGACCGCCGCGGTACAATTGGTACCGCGGCGTGTTGGGTTCAATTCAGGGGCGTGCCTAGAACCTTTGGACTACGCAAACCCCGAAAGAAAATTGGGAATGTCGAATATTTAAAGTTTTTAAGCATAAGTACATCGTTTCTGCGGCCATGAAAAATATATTTCAATCACATGACAAAATAATGTTTACATTTTGTAGCCCAGAAAAGGATCGTAATAATGTTTCAATTTTTAATCTTGTAGTATGTTTGCAATGAAACGTTTTTTTATTTTATTTTTTTTTATTATGTTTTTCACATGAGGTCTTGAATAAGTAAAATATGTTTTTCTTGAAATGACAGTTTGACTAACCAGTAATTATATATTTCTTTACACATTATATTTGTAGGCAAGCCAAGGTTTTCGGCCTCTATAAGTTATTCCGCTACTGGTTCGATCCTCAGCAGAGGAGAAATTTAATCTGCCAATCAGCTAATAATTGATTAAAAAATTTAAAAATATGTCGGTATACAACAACAAATAGAAAATATTTTTTTTTTTTTTTTATTATTGAAACCAAACAAAATATAACAATATAGTTACAAACAATATTACAAAAAAGTACAATTTAAATAAGTTATATGAAACATTTTTTTTATAGGATTATTTGGTATATACCACCTCACTAGGCTGAGCCTGTACCGAGGTGGCAGATTTTTTTTTTTTTTGTGTTATATCTGACAGAAAAATATTAAACTTGTATTTAATTAAAACTTGTTATAAAATATACCTATTATAAAAATAAAATATAAACTATTGTAGCTTGATCATGTTTCCGCAGTATATAATGCCCTTGTTTCTAATCCATGTTTATATTGTTTTCTTGTGTTTCAAATTATTCATCAACTGTATGTCCGTTATTTCACTTTTTATCTTATTAAAAATTTTTGGAGCTTAATAATAGTAATGTCTTTGTCCGAATGTCGTGTTTGTCTTTGGAGTCATGAGAAAATTCCTGCGTGTCGTCTCGTAATTGTGTTGCGGTGTAATGTGAATTGTTTTATCTTTATGAAAATGTATAGAAATAATTTTGATATATAACTGTGGAATGTTGAAAACTGGAAAATCATGAAACAATTGAACTGTTGGATATGTAAATGGTTTTTTTATTATAACCTTAATTAAATATGTCAGTATATAATATTTTATTCATACCAAAAATAGCATTCTTGTTCTCATGTTTGTTTGATAATTCTCTTATTGTTTTTCGTCTCTGTTTTTCCATACAAAGTTTTTTTTTTAAATACTGTTTGTGAAAGTGGAAGACAAAACATATTCTGAGATAGGCAGACTATATTCGCAGAACAAAAATATTGACTTTATAAAATTGTGGGTCATCGGTATTTGGATTTAAAATAAACATCGCAAGAGAATTCCACAGCGGATACTAGTGATGAGCAATGCAAGACCAATCCTAAGTGCGTCATTGCAAGATCAAGAACATGGGCGAATGACCAAGACTTGACAAGAACAAAGACGTACTTGCCACCATTTTCTCCATATCTTCTTCTGGGTCACAATCCTAGGATTGGTCTGCACCAAACATTCGATCCTTCCACTTAACTCTATCGTCCGCCAGTCTCTTCATTTCTTTGTAACTGCTACAAAGAGATGAAGAGACTATAAGCGTAGAATTCGATTAGTATTACTTACCCGCCGACTTTTTCTTTATTATAACCGTAGTTTAATTAATATTACGATTAGTATCCTAAATAAAAGAATAAGGAAGAAAGTACGGAAGGATATACGTAAATATAATACGCATCTTATTACTAAAACGATAGAGACTAATAGAAATATGAAAGTTCTTCGATCTTACAAAAATATGGGCAAATCAAGCATATTTAAGATTAAGACTGAGGATGGAACAATAGTGAACGATAGAGATATGGTTACAAATACTGTCTAAAAATTTTATGCCAAACTGTACTAGTCAACAATATGTACATCGCGTGCTATTAAGTAATATCATGAACATTGGATCTGAGGAAATACCAGAAATAAGTGAAGATGAAATAAACTAGTTGCATGTAACACATAAGATCGAACTGTAGATGGCGATAGTATGTATAATAAAATTGAAGAATACGTACAAAACATAAACTTAAAGATATTTCGATTTCTATATAAAACATGTAGGTATGTATGTCAGGATAGGAAAGTATGGAGGTCAGTCTTTTTTTCTTACCCAGAATATGAAAAGAGGATGATGGCACGTATGTACATATGTTTGGAGATAAAGTATCAAACTATCGAGTCCCTGTAGATATTGGGTAGTGTATACTGCCTTACAAATTGTATGAAACGATGTCGTCACTAAATTCAATTTTTATAAAAATAGTTAAAAGAAAATTTGAAATGTACTATTACAATGTTAATTTTTTTATAGAAAATCAAATTTTCTAGTCGGAGTGTTTCGGCTTTTTTTGATATACTTAAAAACATTGGAAATTTATGCAGTTAAACATTTAAATTTATCATAAAAAATATGTTTTTCTTAATAAAAAATGTTTGAAAAAAAAAAGTTGGATATTTTGTATTTGTCTAAATTTGTACCAATTTTCAGGGTTCTAGCTTTTATGGTTTTTGAGATATTTGGAAAAATAGAGTAAAAAGCAAACAAAATGTTCCTTCATACACGCCTATTGGATTTAAACTGCCTGTTCTTTCAAGAAAAGTACATTCTCAACAGTTGGAAAAGGCCCTGAAACACATGAAAAATAATCCTGGAGAAGATCAAGTGACAAGAGATATGCTAAAATTGGGAGGCAGAGATACATGGAGGCAGTAAAAATACTCCTCGACAGTGCCTAGAACAGAGGAATATTCCGGAAGAACGGCAAAATGCCGAAGTGGTACTGTTTTATTAGAAAAGAGATCCCTAAAATCTGGAAAATTAAATTAAATTATTCATAAAAATCATCACAAACCGAAACTGGACTTTTAACAACCGATAGAACAGGCCGGCTTCAAAAGGGGGTTCGGAACTACAGATCACAAACACACCTTCCGCCAATTTATTGAGAAATCTGCAGAATATAACATAGAAATGCATTAATCTTTTATTGACTATAAAAAAACATTTGATTCTGTGGAGAAGTTTGTAATATTAGAGGCACAAAATGACGCCAGAATTGATTTCAGGTATACAAGACTCATCAATATCATCTATAACCACGACACGAGGATCATAAAAATTGATGACGAGATTAAAACAGGAAAAATCAAAATAAAAAAAGGTGTTAGACAAGGTGATACGATATTACTATCACTATATTATTTGGGATTGGAATAGGATGTCAAGAGTGAGACCGCAATATTTGGTCATTCATTTGGTCATCCTTAGCAGATACTCCCCCAGCGAAATTCAAATTCATAAAACCGAAATTGGACAAGAACATTGTCAGCATGGTGGAACAGATTGACTTGAATATTTTGCCATAACTTTGACCCAAGGCCCAAAATTATTTATAAACCCAATTTTTTACACGTGTCCAGGGAGCAAGGGCGACCCAACGGAATACACAAAATATAATAACAAAACAGAATCTGGCAACACCGAATACAGGTGTCACATTTTATTTTAATCGAATAATAATTGTTTATGACATAGCAAGAGCTAGCGTCTGCCAGGTTTACGCCAAAGTATTAATGGTGATTTTTTTTTGTAAAAGGTAGGTATACCATAGCAGGTAACAATGAGTGGATAGTACTGATGACTTAACAGCCTTTAAAGTGTTGAAAATTGTTATTTTAACAAGACAGTTCCAGTATGAAGTGTTATAATATAAAGCATGATTTTTTATATTTACTACGGAAGACTTTTAGAAATTAAGTATTCCATTTCAGGCACTTTGGATGGAGGAAAATTTGTTCAATATTCTTAAAATATAATTCATGTCTTGTCACGGGAAGTGTTCCAGGTAAAAAAAAGTAGAGGCAGATCTTCTGCGTAATGGTATGACCAGATTTAGGGCGGTGCGAGCTGCAGGCAGCAGAGATGACTAGATGCGATTCGTTCTGTCCATTGGTGGTTCCAAGAATCACGACCCTCAGAAGTGAGGAAATGAAGAAGAAGATTTAAAATATAGAATTTGTTATACTTCCGTGAATATTTCATGGTTTGCAAAAAGTAAATAAGATTGTTTAAAATATTCCAAAGTCCACATTCCAAATTCCACATTTTACAGTATAACTAAAAATGAAAAAAAAAATCAATATTCAGTTTTGATAATCAAAAATAAAGATTAAACTTAAGGAATTTAAGGTTATTTTATTTAAGGTTCTTAAATCAAAATATTTTTGTTATTGTCGGAGACGTGAGTAGAACTTTTCTCGTCCCACCCCTAAAAATAAATAAATTCATATATTCCGCAAAAGATATCCACGAAAAACACGTTGTTACTACAAAAATATGAGACGGTGAACCAAAAATATACATACATCCCCTGTCACATTTATGGAGAAATATTTCTTTCTAGGTCTCTATGATGTGTTTATTCCAAGGGAAATTTGACAAGTGAAATGTGGTGTGCCCCAAGGCTCTCAACTGTGGCCTTTGCTTTGTTGAAAGGCGGCCGGAAGGGTCGTAAGGGATGATTTTGTTTCAATTCACAAAATCAAATCTCCCGAAAGAGTAATAAAAGAATACGTACGGACCCGACTGATGTCAACAAGAAATACATTAGTATGACAAGATAGGTCGGAGGCAGAATGACAATCCAATTTCGTTCATTTGATTAATTTGGTAAATAAAATAATCCCCATGCTGAGAGTATTGTTAATGATGAATAATGGATGCTTTTTAGACATTTTTTTTTACTTTGAAGACAATTGATGATATATAAGAACCTACATACATACATATACCTTCATAATATTATAGTCAAGAAAATTGCTAAATCTACTTTTCAATATGGGATTCTCCTTGCTAGAGATAGAGAGAGTTGGACAAACTTTGTACTGGGATCATCTGTTGTTGACCCTCAGTCATGAGGAAACGACACTGAGATAGAGACATATGTAAACATCAATTGTCAGCCTTTGTAGGTCAGTTAAATATCTGACTCCTGTGTCAGTCTTAGATTATATCTCCTGTGGACACACAGTATTACTTTTAATGTGTTTTTTGTATGTATTTGTTAGATGAATAATTTTAAAGTCTCCTTAATGTGGCAACTTTTTATTGCAACCTGTTAGTTGTCTAAGAAGCAATAAATAATATTATTTAGGTGCTATGGCGTCGCAGGATGGACTTTTAAATAATATGAGATGTTGCTGTACAGAAGATTGATGCGCATTTCATGGGTTTATTGTGTCTGCAATGAAAGAGTTTTTAATATAATGGAGAAGGAAAAAGAGTTTCTGATCACTGCTGTCAAAAGATGCAATTCTGGATACCTTGGGTAATTTATATTCCTTGGTAATATGTAATATGCCCTTCTACAACTCACACATGAAGACGGGGTTATGTGGCGTAAATGAATGAATATCATGGCTTAAAAATCTCAGGCAGTGGATCGGGGTTCCGGATGCGGCGTCATTAGGTTGGCGCAAGGTAGTGATGACTCTGGAATGATAGTCACCAACCTACGTTAGGAGCTGCACAAGAAGAGCATTACATACATTTTTTTAAGTCTTTTTTTAACAATTATGTATAATGATATGTTGTAATGTAGTTACAATATTAGTTGATACAGTAGTAAATAAAATATATAACACTAAAATTAAGTTAAACGTTAAAAGTTTAAGTCATCAGTGTTTATTTTAAGTCATCATTTTAATTTGAGGATTAGGCTTCTCTACTAGGCTAAGTCTGTCCCAGAGTAGCGTTATGTAAATCAATTATATTATAGTGTAGTGTGAAATATTTTTTGACATAAAAAGGGTTAATGTTAATAAAATTTTGTTTTTTTTGGAATTCAATTATGTAGTAGATAATATTAAATATTTTTTTTTCATTCGAAAAATTCAATTTTCGTTTAGGTTCTGTTTTTAACATTCTTCGTTGTAAATATATTTTATTGAAAAAATAAATTTCATCCGTAAACATTATATGTTGATAAATGAATATTTCTCAAGTAGGTAGGTACCTATTCTAATAAAACTCTGTAATATACAACCGAGAATATTTTCTACATTCAATAAAGATGGCTCGCGGCTATCTTCACACTTGTATAGAATATTCTGGAGTTTAATAGTATATTTATCTCTTTTGTTCTTTCCCAGATCATTTATATTATTATCTACCTACACAAATTTTTCATTGTTATCTAGAGGCGGTGTCGTGTGTTGCCAGATGCCAAGAACATGTTTCCCATTTTCCTTAAAGAGATGTTTAATATTTATTGCCATTATTCAAAAAACACGTGTACGGTGTAGAAAGTGGATATGAAAATATTTTTTTTCCATCTAAGCTGAAGCCGAAGCACCGACTTGGAATAGTTCTTCCACTCTATTCTATTATTTAACTTCATGTACATTATTATGTATACAATGGCGGGTTTATTGCCACAAGGCAATGGGCATGATGACTAATTTTGAAAAACTATCTCACGATGTTTTTACGCATTCACTGTTTTCAAATATATATACATTTCTACATAAAATAAAGGTTTAGTAGCAAAAATCGCCATTTTAAAATCAAATTTGACATTTACGCCAAAAAACGCTTGTAGTATCATGGCGCCTGCCGACCCTGACGGTGACGTCACGATATTGTAAACTGCATATCACTACTATATGTAATATATGTATTCTAGGACGATTTGTGTATTTATAATCAATTCAAAAGTGCATAAGTGTTGTGCGGTCCCTAAATGTACAAACACGACGAAAAAAACACCTGCTGAGGTATATGTTTTCGTCCCACGCGAAAAAAAAGAGAAATAAGTGATTAAATTTCGCACGGCGAGACACAAGTGTATTTTATTAAGTACGCGTTTACAATGAAGTACAGTATTTGTTCCCCCACTTTTAGCTCTCAATAATATAATATTTACCATTATTTAGGCAATAAGCATATAAAGAACTTCATTAATGTCCAAACGTCAAAATAGGCCATCATACGTTTCCCGCGTATGTTTTTAGCTTATGAACACATAATGTAGAGAGAAGGAGCATATTTTATCGATTTTCGAGATGTAAGTTGTATTTAATTTACAGATAAATAAAGTTATTAAGTATTACGTTTCGGAATTCTGATGAACAAAAGTCTTTGTTCGACGCAAAGAAATATCCGACCATCAAAAGTTCCATTCTAGTTAAGAGTAGTTAAGACAGGCAGAAAAATAACTACTATGGCTGCTATTGCTAAAAATAACGATAGCAGATAAATATAGCTTGTTATGAACACAATACAAATAACGAGCGCTATGTAATAATTCGTATGCTGCTAAAATTGTAACGATGTTTTAAAACGTATGCTTCGCGTAATCGCCGTCGTTTCGCAAATCGCTTCATTGCATGACAAAAATATAGCTTGCTAGTTTAGTTTGGCAGTGACCAGCATCATAACATGTCGAACGTTCGTCAGCTCACCATCGCGTGACAAAATTGTAGAATACTAAAACTAAATTAGTTTACCATACGTTGCGAGCGTTCATTATTTATTTATTTATTCAATAAAAACTAAGTTACATACAAAATACAATTAACATAGGCCCGATATTACAGTCGGCCCTCAACTCATTGAGTTTGCCAAACTCAATGAGTTGGCAAATGATTAATGTTAAGGAGAGATTGAATCCATTTCCGTATTACAGTGCAATATGACATGTCAGTTACTAAATCTTCAATTATAGACATATTTCACTTTTTCTGTGGTTATTATCTGTCAAATTTAAATAACCTCAAATAATACGAAATACAAAACGGGACGCTACGACTTTAAATACCATTGTTTTAGTATCCAACATGGTAAATTTAATTTTTTTCACCAAAATAATGATTTTAAATGCCCGTGTTCGTTTCAATACGGCTGTCAGTTTGTTTTGTTGTGTGGCGCCACCTTCGATATAACTAACGCCTTTAGTGATACAACACTGAATCTACACACGTTGCCTAACGCCTCTAGTGATAGAAACTGAAACTACACGAGTTGCCTAGCAAATGACAGTTGACTCACAGTTAAGTACTTAATCTGCCAGAAACGTTGAGTTAAATATTTGTCGTTTTAGTGACGTATTTTAGGGAAGATAAGGTCTAAACGGACACTGTAATACGCTATATTTTTGTAAAACTTGAGTTTAGCTCTTAAACTGACACGACACTGTAATACCGGCCCATAGTGTCCCCCGATAGGTAGGCGAGTATCTAGGTAAATTGAAACTATTTGCTTTGATGAATCCTTGTTCCATTTATATTTGATTTGTTTTAGTTTTAAGTATCTAATTAAAATATTAATATATCGATAACACCAAAATAAACATAGTCCAGACCGACAATTAATGCGTATATTGTATTGAAGACTATCAGAAGAATTGACGCGACCATACTATGACGTCGTGCGCTCTGATTATTTTTTCTCATAAAATGGCGGACTAACACATTTTGTAGTTTTATATTTATAATATTATTATTCACTCCTTTAAATGAAAATAAGTACATTTTTAAATCTTTATAACCTATTTTATTTTTTAAAATCATAATTTCAATGATTTTTTTCTTACAGTCATCACACCTATTACATTGCATTATATTTTTTTTAATATATTAATCATTATATGTATATGAATCATAACAATTATCCCATATGTATATCTTATTATATTCTGATCTACTAGATTCATCATAATACATACATACATTGTGTATTTCTATTTCAACCTCATATAACACTGTACAACTCCCACAAACATCATCATTACTGTACATAACAAAATCAAAGAAAGAATATAATAACATAATTTTATTTTATAATCAAGCAATGAAAGCCACCAAGTTATTTATTTCTGAAACGTTAAATATTCTCCACCACGTTACAATACTCGGTGCGTGTTATAACAGATGCGTCAACGATTCAATAGAGCGGATAGCGATATTATTTGGTTTATTGTCCCAAATAAACCAAATAAATCAATAAATAAAAATAGCATGTTAAAAATAAGCAGCATATTCCATATAGCTTGTTATGAAAAAAATAGCCATTTCGAACAACACAATATGACAGTAGCAATATGGTGACGTCATGCGCTCTGATTGGTGTTTCACATAAAATGGCGGACTAACATGTTTTGTATTTTTATTTTAATAATATTAATATTATTCGCTCTTTTAAAATGAAAATAAATATATTTTTTCAAATCTTTATAACATATTTTATTTTATAAAATCATAATTTCAATGATTTTTTCTTACTGTCATCACGCCTATTGCTTCCAACCAACCAAAGCAACGCGAGGTCATTAATAGTAAATTGGTATGTACATTAAATTTATGACAAACGAAAAGAATATTTAGAGTAAATTCACAGCAACAAAGGAAGGAAGGAAGTAGAGGTAGGATAGATATCGGGTGTCAGTTAAGAATCATTATTTCTTTTTAAAAAGTTGAATCGATTGAGACGTCGTAATATCATTACTTAAAGTGTTCCATAGTCTTGCTGATTGTACTTCAAAAGAGGAACTGAAAAATATAGCTAGTGTGGTACGTTCAGCAGATCGAAGAGGCAGACCGTATTGTGGTGAATTTGTGTTGTTAATTAAATTATACTATATTATCATCGTTTTAGGTAAATCGTGAGCCGGGCAATCGAAAATACAACAGGCAACAATGACATCGTATATTTAGTGAGACATGGACAAGTGACATGACAGAAGACGCATGAAAGTAAAATTAACGCTGTGGAAATGAGGTCCCTAAGACGAAGGAATGTGGACATCAGACGAGAATGCAAGATTGAAAGAGATATTGTGAGTAGAATGAAAGTAAATACACTCAGCGATGGTTCGGACATGTGGAGAGAATGAACGATGAGCGCCTGACAAAGAAAGTATACAAGGCTGAAAAGAGTGGAATGAGAGGTCGTGGCCGCCCGAGAAAGAGTTGGCATGATCATATAAATGAGATTTTGAAATATGGTAATAAACGTAGTCAGAACAATAGGAGAGCATGTATGACGCGATGCATGGATGTAAATGAGGCAAAACATATATATCAAGATAGAGGTTTCTGGCGTTCGGTCCTCTCTGCCTACCCCAAGTAGGGATACGGCGTCATCGTATGTATGTATGTATGTATAAGTTCAAATTCATATTATTCATAACTAGTTTTTAATACCCGGCGTTGCTCGAGAAGGTAAATGTGAAGCAGTGTGCTAACGTATCAAGAAAATCGTTTTCGTAATTTTCAACTGTATACTTGTAATGATAAATTCAAAACGAGTAAAAAATATCCATTACAATAAATAAAAATTAACAAAAATAAGTTAGTTTTTTTTAAAAACAGTCCCTTTCGTCCCTTCAGTCCCTTTCGTCCCTTCAGTCCCTTTCGTCCCTTCAGTCCCTTTCGTCCCTTCAGTCCCTTTCGTCCCTTCAGTCCCTTTCGTCCCTTCAGTCCCTTTCGTCCCTTTCGTCCCTTCAGTCCCTTTCGTCCCTTCAGTCCCTTTCGTCCCTTCAGTCCCTTTCGTCCCTTTCGTCCCTTCAGTCCCTTTCGTCCCTTCAGTCCCTTTCGTCCCTTCAGTCCCTTTCGTCCCTTCAGTCCCTTTCGTCCCTTCAGTCCCTTTCGTCCCTTCAGTCCCTTTCGTCCCTTCAGTCCCTTTCGTCCCTTCAGTCCCTTTCGTCCCTTCAGTCCCTCCACCCGTCCATTCAACAATATGGTAACTCTATATTACGTACATTTTATCTCTATGTAGGTATCATTTAGCTATTTTGTATTTGTTGACTTGCCTTCTCATTCCAAATATTCAGCGACTTATTTTGGGACTATTGACGATACATGAGATACTATTCTTTGATTTATTTGAAAGACAAGAGGAAATATATTAGGAGAAAGAGAGATAATTAAGTAAATAAAGAAAAAGTAAGAGGGTGTAATGTGAAAATCACGTATCCCACAAAAATATATTGGCGTGTGGTCTTCCTAATTGAAGATAGGAAGAGTGTAATTAGTAATAATGCTATCGATACACAACTCAACTAAAATCTTTTTGATAGCATCATACAGACAAAGAGTTCCCAATCTTTTTGACTTGGAAGTTAAAGTATTTATTTATTTATTTATTCATTTAGGAATACAAACAGTTACAGAAAATATGCATATAACTAATAGTAACATAGAATTCAAAGTTTATCTGCAACCTTACAGTATTCACAATATAAACATATGAAAGTGAAAATTTGCAAAGTAATACAATAATAATAAAAGACAAAACAAGTAAAGAAGAAAAAAAAAATCAACTTAAATTAACATAAACGAAATGAAATAGATAAGAAAATAATTATACAGAAATAAGTATTGAGGCGAGAAATAAATATTGAGGCGAGAAATAGAGAAACAAGAGTTATACATTAACATAATGATAAAAAAGAGAAAAAAAAACAAAAATACATAATTTAAAATTAAAATTAAGGAGCCATAATTCAATAAAAGAGATGGTGTAGTATGTTATGACAGATGATTAATATCTCAATAGAGTATGTGTATTATTATGTCATCGCGTGTTGTGGTGATGATTTTTGAATGTGTTTTATTTCGTGTTTGAATGCTGTGTATGATTTGGAGAAGATGTGTGTGTCTGGAAAGGTTTTGTTGTATTCATTGCACATTCTGTTGGTTGGTTTCCTAAATCCTGCATTTGTGTTTGAAGTTGACGGGAGGAAGAGCAAGTTGTTTCTTAGGCATCTGAGTGGTGCATGTATGTTATTTGTTATTTACCAATTTCCATGAATGGTCGAGGCTATGTGAGATATATAGGTCATGACGTGGTACTATGCGACGTCATCAAAGTAGTGACTGAGGTCATGCGACAAATAATATAGTCGATGGTGTGGTACCATGTGAAGTCATCAAAGTAGTGACCGAGGTCATGCGACAGATAATATAGTCCATGGTGTGGTACCATGTGAAGTCATCAAAGTAGTGACCGAGGTCATGCGACAAATAATATAGTCCATGGTGTGGTATCATGTGAAGTCATCAAAGTGGTGTCGTATAGTAGTTGCCGTGTTGGTAGGGATCCGAAACACTACTAAACATTAATAAACAGTAATAAGCGTAAATGTACGCTTTTTTCTGCCGTACTAAAAAATCTTAAACATGGCTACCTAGTTGCTGAAATTGTTTTTCACAAAAATGGGGATTTTCATAAAATATATTTTACATTCGAGTTTTTTTTATTTTCATTTGGAAAACAAACAGGATACAATGTTATAAGTATAAATATAATATGATGACTTAAACAGTAAGGTAAGTTCATTGTACCCCAATAATATGTTTTCACATAAGATATAAAGTAAACTTTTTTTATTAAATAATCGTAAGTTAAAAAGTAATTAATTTACATAATACTTGTATGTAGCATATATTAAGTAAGTGGATATGTGTTATATATTATGTATGTCAGTTATATATTATAAAAATATTGTGTGTATATTTATGCGAGATATATTACGATAAAATATGCTACTAAACAATTAAAAATTTATGCTACTATGCAAATAAAAACATATGCAACCATTAAAATGTTGTGGCGATATCGTAGCCAATGAGGTATATCCTAGGTGCGATTATTGCTAGTTGAAAAAAACCATTTAAATATAAAATTTAACTTCTATGCAAATAATTCTGTTTGGTAAATATTCTGGATGGTTGGAAGAAATTGCCTTGTGGCAATAAACCCGCCAGTGTACAATTATTTGTTTGTATTATGTACAAGAAGATTTATAAATAAATAAATAAATAAATAAATAAATAAATAAATTAATAAATAATAAATAAATGTTAAAATAAATAAATTATTAATTTAAATTATTAAATAAATAAATAGGTAAATATATAAATAAGTAA